>QLOD02000016.1:23083825-23115098 GCA_003260245.2 Sideroxylon spinosum | reverse complement strand
CCTACACTAAGTCTAAACATTACAGAACTCTATTTTGACTATGGATTTGCCAACTTTACAATGTTGTCCCTAACACATTTAATTGTCTAGCTTGAAACCAACTCTGATTTTATTCGATGGTGAAAAAAGTGAAGATAAAAAAGGAGCTAGACCAAACAAGTAAAAATATTTTTTGTGATAAAGAAGGTGACTCGGAAGTACCTATAAAACAAAATGGTACTTGGAAGTACCTATGCTTGCTCGATTCCAATATATATTAATACTGGCTCAAACCCCATGTACAGGCTATCTATTAAAGCATAATAACCAGTAAGTACCAGTTCGTGTACTCAGAGAGTCTTAGCTAAAAATCGATGAATGAATAAAATTGGAAATTCTTAAGTGAAAATAAATTCCATAAAGAATGATAGGGATCGTTAACTGAGTTGAAAATGTTAGTTGAATTGTTGCGATTTCAATTTGATGTAATAAAAATCTTAGATACAAATCAATTCAAGTAGTGAATTATATAGAATTTAAAGTGTTAATTAACTCAATTTAAACTTAAAAGAATAGATCGGAAGATTTTATACATTGAAAATCAAATTGGAATGATTGAAAAGTTAAATTGAATAAAAACAAAAACTTAGTTGAAAACTTAGATCAAATACCTAATAGGCATAATTCATAATTGAAACATAAGAAATCCAACTTTATCATACAAATCCTTAAGAGATGTATGAAAATTTTAACGGTAATTCATATATTCATTCAAGAATTATACAATTTCAGAGGTTGGTTAAGAATTCACCAAGAATTTATAGAAGAATTCAATTCAACTATCAATCAAAACTTGAAGTAAAGAAATAAGAAATTAATACTCATTTACCTTGAAATTCCATACAAATTCAACTACCATCGCCAAAATACCTCACCGAGGAGTGCTATGAAGATAGACCTCATGAAGGCTTTTGATACAGTCTTATGGCATCCAATCTTGGATATTTTATATGCTCTAAATCTTCTAGGGAAGTTCATAGATTGGATTAAAGCATACATTACTACTCGTCAGTTCTCTCTATTAATCAATGGAGCTCTTGAAGGCTACTTTTCTGGGATAAAGGGCTAAGGCAAGGTGATCTGCTATGTCCATATCTCTTTATTCTAACTATGGAAAAATTAAAATCTACATTATTGGGAAAAACTAACAAAAAAAAAAGGGAAATTATGCAGCATTTTAGGCTTTCAATTGTATGTAGTCTTTATAAAATACTTGGGAGTTCCTCTTAGCTAAACAAAACTTAAGGTTGCTAAATGCAAAGAGATCAAGGGAAAATGCTCACTCGGATAAAGAGTTGAGTAAACAAAAACCTCTCATATGCTGGCAGACTCACTATTATAAAGTCCATTGATTACACTTGAAAAGTGTAATTATAAGACCTTTATTTTAACATAAAGTCATGCGTTTTCTTCTTTATTCATGTATTTTTTTACGTTTTACACTAATATGATTTATTTTTCTTAATTGTAGGAAAAAGATTCAATATATTCAATTGGAAGTGTCAAAGATGAATAATACAACGAAGGATAGCTCAAAGAATACTTCCATGAAGGGTATGGAAGGAGAAAAGAAAGTTTGGAGCTTAAATGTGCAAACCACGGCAGTGTCCAGTACGATATCCTAACAGTATTTTGACCATAACTTTTTACTCACAACTTTGATTGACCTGATTATTTTTGGGTTGGAAAGAAGACTCAGAGAGCTACAACTTTTATGTTTTAGCCAAAGCCTAGATCTATCGTATTCAAGGTCAAATCTATAGCAGAAGTCAGAAAAACTTGCATGCATAGATGTCCGGACACCCTTAGAACCACAGAAGACAAACATTGGAACATGAAGCTATTGCCGTCCGAACACCCCATCTGGGTGTCCGGACATCTGGGACACTCGAGATTTCATAATTTTGGTTATTTTTTAGGGTTTTGTCCGTGGGTTATAAATACCCAATGCACAGCCGTTTGAGGAAGGTTCCAGGGGTTCGTCCCAGCCGTCTACGGGCTCTTTTCTCTGTATTATTTCAGATTCTTTTTTAAAATAGATTAGTTTAGATAGTTTTTGTGCTTCATATTATGGATTCAAGCTCTTGAACATCAATACCAGTTTTTGGGTCTTCATCTATGGAGTTTGTTTTCTTTACCTTCTCTTTTATTTTCTGTTTTGTTTATTTATTTATCATGTTAGCATAGATTTATACTTGGTTCAACCCATCAATGATGGGTGGATCTTTATTTGAATATTAGATGTGAACGAATCCAAGCATGCAATGTAGATCTTATATGCTAGGGTGCTTGTTTTTTTTTTTAGATCTGTCTTCTAATATTTTCAAAACCTTTCAAAACTTGTGTAGTTGATTATATTTCCTTGAAATCACGGATAACTACATAAGATTAGAGTTTCCTTAATACTTTGAAAATATAATAGACGAATCTAGATTCATTTTCTGGTTTTCTTCTTCTTTTGGTTTTCAAAACATTTGAAAACATTTAACTTCGATTATATTTCGTTGGAATCCCTGATGACGTTACTTGATTAAAACTTTCTTTACATTTTGAAATCAAAGAAAAGAAATCTGGACCAAAGAACGTTTTCAAGATAACATCTTCCCAGTTTTATTTATCCTAAACTTGATTTTAAAACTGTGCTTTGGAATTAATGCTTTCACGATAAAATCTTCCAGTTTACTTTTCTTAAACGTGAGCTGTAAACTGAGATAAAAATCACATCTAATACGAAAATAAGGTGTTTACCTAGAGTTGTAGGTTGAATTAAGATCTTTAATTATCTTGAATGCTTGGTTTTATTGCTTTTTTTTTTAATTTAATTATTGCAATTTAATTTTTTTGTTTATTAGTTAGTTAAAAGAAAGCAACCTTTCCAAAACTCCAAACCTATTTATTTTTCTTGTTGTAAACGAGAATAGTAGGTTAGAAGGACTTAGAAACCCTAGTGCTCATTCTCATAGTTCCCTGTGGATATGATCCTGGACTCACCAGGTAAAACTACACCGCATGCCCTTATACTTGGGGCTTGTTTTTAACTGCACATTTGTGAGGCGGTCATCTATCTTAGTTAGCTTAAAAGTATATTGGAGCCTTCATTTCATCTTTCCAAAAAGTGTGTGCAAGGAGATGGAGCAAATTCTTAAGAAATTCCTTTGGTTATGATCTAAGCTTAGAAAGTCCTCAAGTAAAGTAGCATTGGAAGTTATCTATTGTGGAAAAATGAATGGGGCCTTGGATTGAAGAAAATTGAAGATTGGAACAAGGCTACAGTCATGAGACAAGTATGGTGTATTTGCACAAACAGGAACTCACCTTGGGTTAAACGGTGCAAACAATATCTTATCAAGAATAGGAACTTCTAGTTAATCCCAATTCCTAATGATTGTTCATGGAGCTGGAGGAAAATACTCAAGCCAAGGCCTTTAGCAATTCAAATCAGTAGCTACAAGATAAGGAATGGGCTAGATACATCTCTTTGGTTTAGCAATTGGGATCCTTTAGGTCTTCTAATCCTAAAGTATGGGCCTAAACCATCTTATGTTGCAGGTTTACCCAAAGATGCAACAGTTTTAGTGATCATCCGAGGGAATGCATGGTGTTGGCCTTTCTCTAATAATTGAGAAGTACAAGAGATCACTAGATTCCTTTTTGATTACACTTCTTAGTCCATTCAATGTGGCAAATTGATATGGTTGGCTTTAAAAACTATTAACTACAATGCTACTGAAACATGGAATAGCATTAGAAGTGCACATTCAATTGTAACATGGCATAAGCTTATCTAGTTCTGAAACAACATCCTAAGACATTGTTTCATCATGTGGCTTGCTATTAGACATGGATTGAATACAAAAGACAAGTTTGCAAGCTGGGGTTTGCTAAATAACACCCAATGTGATCTAGGGTATGCTAAATTACACCCAATGTAATTTGTGCAAGGCCGGAAATAAAGAGATTTATAACATATTCTTCACTTGCAAATTCTCAAAGGAATTAAGAGAAGATATATGTAGCCTTTTCTCACTCTCACAAGCTTATCTGAACTGGAATGAAGAGATTAACTGGCTAATAGGCAACTTCAGTAGCAAGTCCTTTGCAAGTTTTATCCAAAAGCTAGCTTGGTCAGCAATGGTATATCACATATGGAAAGAAAGAAACAATAGAATCTTCAAGGATCTCACTTGCTCTAAGGATCAAATTCTGCATGCAATTAAAGAAGAAGTCAGGTGGAAGGCCTCCCAATGTGCTTTAGTATGTGAAAAAAGATCATAGTTCATAGATAGCTTTGTAATGTAAACCTTTTGGAAAGAGGGTATACCCTCTATAATTTGAAAATTCATTTCCCATTAATCCAAATTATACCTAATTACAAAAAAAAAAAAGAAAAGAAATTAAAATTTTCCTAAGAGACAAACAAGATTTAAATTCCTCTCTAGAAACCTCTCTAAACTATATAAATGTAACTACAAAAACTTCATATCTCAGAGTTCTCTTGTGTTTTTATGCCAAGCCCAAAAAATGTACTTGTACAAAATTACCAGCATCTTAAATGAATTATTTACGGAAAATTCCTACCTCGACTGTCCGGACAGGATCCCCACACTTAGTTGAAATTCTTTTCTTGAAATCTACATGGCTTTCTGTTGATTGAACATGGGTGCAGACACAGGTCTATCCAAACAGGGGTTCAAAAGGGCTTCCATACTTGGAATTTTTCTCAGTTTATCTTCAAATCCCCCTGACTGACCCTAAAATGTGTTCGGGTTCTACCTCTCAAGTGCAAGAGGGTGGTCGTAGTTTTACTCGGTGAGAACCGAGGTCATATCCATAGGGAGGGCTTTGTTAAAAGCTCTAGACTTGTTCTCTTTAGTTAGTAGATGAAACCTACTTTAATTCTAAACTAATTTTGCATTTATGGGATGTTTAGGAATGGGTTGAGTTGAGAATGGTGGAGTGAATGAATTGTGATTCTAAATTAAGATAACAAAGACAATCATGACTTCGAACGACGAAATCAATAAAGAAGAAGTTCTTGATTCAACTTGAAGTCCGGGTAGTTCACTGCTTTACTCTGGGATGTTTACTTTCAAACTTGAAATTCTATTTTCTTTGAAAATTTTTAGGAACATTTGAATCAAAAACCCATCCAGTGATTTCAAGCAAATATGGTTAAAGATTTTTGTTTTCGAAAGCTTTTTAGACAAACGAATTCAAAGTTTTACTCGAAACCTATTTATAATCTTGTTCAAAATTATGTATAGAAAGTTGAATTCAAAAACCCATACCAATGATTTCAAACGAATGTGGTTAAAGATTTCTGTTTTTGAAAGTTTTTGAAACAAGTTAAAATAGATTTAAAACAATAGATCTCTACACATGTGCCTTCGAAACCCATGTGAAAGATTTACGTAGATCCCAAAGTACTTTCATGAACTACCCGTTCTTGATTCGTTGAATCAAGAACTAGGGTTTCTATGTTGACATTATTTTAAATGAAACGAAAACAATAAAAATGTAAATCATCATTCGATCTATTAATTAAAATCTAAAAATCATATATTTAAGTACTTAAACGAAAGTAACTTACACCGAGATCCATTCTGAAAAAGCGTAGGTAAAAAGAAGCGAAGCGAAGAACAAGAATACGTCCTACAAATCCATAAAAACTCTTAAAAGTAATCTAAAAACTCTCTTAAAAAGTTCTCTCAAACAAAATATGAAAAGAATGAAAATATGGAGGCCTTTTTTTAGTTGGTTGTGCAAAGGGTATTTTATAGGGTTCATCAAAAACCCTAAAAAAACTCAAAAAGCACGCTCAAAAAATCACGGGTGGTCCGGACCATCTGAGAGTGGTCCGAACCACAGAATGGTGATGTCTCTCGGTGGTCCGGACCGTTTGGGGGTGGTCGGGACCATAGAATGGTTAATGCTCTCTGGCTTGATTCTTCAAACAGCTTTCGATCTCCAACTTCCACTGCGATTTTGTCCTTGAATACGAAGGATTCAGGCTTCGGCTAAAACACAAAAGTTTTAGATCTTCGAGTCTTCTTTCTAATCCAAAAGAAACGCTTCAATCTAAGTTGTGAGTGAAAAGTGATGGCTAGAAAACCTATAGGGTGTCTTGCTAGATACTTGCAGTGGTTTGCACATTTAAGCTCTAAATTTGCTTTTCGTGAATTGTTTTCCTTTCAAACTCCTAAAAAAGACACGAAAGCAATATAAATACTAAAAGTATTCAAAAGAAAAGTGTGAACTGATGTTAAGATCAACAATGATTACGAGCAATCATATCCCCCAACTTAAACATTGCTAGTCCCTAGCAATGCTTTTTATTAAAATAAAATGCAACTACTACCCTATTTCACTTTTCGTTGGAAACATGGGTGCACTTAGCAAGTGCAGTAAGCCTTTTAAACCCCTAGGTTACCCCTAGTGAACGAGTAAAGTCTCGTGACTGTTTGTAGTGAATCTACCCATAAAATTCTATGATATAGTCTCAAAGAGTTAACAAGTGATTAAGATAAAAAAATGATTCAAGTTCAAGCCAACAAGTCACAAACCCAAATATCATGTGTAATTCCCAAGTGCTAAGCATAAATGTATGGACTATCAGAATAAGAAGAACATGTATGCAAAATTGTTTCATTCATTCAACAAGGTTTCAAGGGCATAACTGGAGCTAAGTTTTAACTTCAAATACTCACAATGTACCACTCATAGAAAAAAGTTCACTCATCAAGGGTTCACACATACCTATTAGCATATGATGCTATTCTAGTTGCACAAAACCCTATAAATAAGTAAGTGAACTGAATTGAAGTTCAAAGTCGACAGCTCATACCAAAAAGTTCCAATGCCATGCAAGAAATCACATCACACAACCTACACAAGACCACTACATACTTAATACAAGAGTTGCTTACTTAGAATCCAGTAGGTCTTTATTTTGGTTGTAAGTTGGCCAGAGGTAGTGGTTAACAATCGAAGATATGGAAATCAAAGCACACGTCTTGGGATAAAGATGTTCAAGTGCACACAAGTCCCAAACTACCCAATTCCTAAATCCCAATAAGAATCTCAACGAGAAGCTTATTCATGAACTTACAAACTACTCATGGGAACTTTTAAAATATGACAATATAGATGCACAAGTTCCATAATTCCATAAGCAAAAAAAAATGAGAAATATTTTTTTTTTCTCTCTCTCTCTCTTTTTTTTTTTTCCTGAAGTATACATCATCTAAATTTTTCACCCCACATCTCCTTTTTCTATGCTCTCAAAGGTTTCCATTTTAAACCCAAGTTCACATCATTAACATTGAGACACTATCACGGCCCAAGACATATGAGGGTGAGGCTAAGTGTGTAAATGGGTTAAGGGATGATATATGAGGTGTAAATCAGGAAAAGAAATATATCACACACTATTAAAAAGCTTCAAGTTGGTTCCTAAGATAATTGGTAATCAAGAAAGGACAGTAAGACCCAAAATAGCAAAGAGGGCCTAGCATCACGTTCTAAGCCTACAACAACTCATATTATGCCAAGTGAAACTCATGCAAGTGTTTGTGATGCAATTAGTGAATTGAAACCAAATGAAAAATAAAAGAACTATGATTATGTGCAACCCCTCAAGAAAAGAGTAATAGGTTCAAAAGCTCACCATTAAGAGGTATAAGTCTCCACTTAGTCTAAGAATGCTCAATTAACCAATGTTAAACAAAATCTACTCCTAAGCATATAAGCTCTTCTCTATGATAGTAAAAAATGCACAAGGTCATGACACACTCAACTTGACCTAAGTTTCCAATTAAAGCTTGAACGAGATTCACCCATCACTTTCTCACTCAATTACATAATTAACCAAACCAAAGAGGGCCGACGTGTAAGAACAGAAATGCTCACTTATGCATTTTAGCTCAAAGATGCTCAAAAATTTTAAAAATTTTGACAATTTTAGCACAAATGAGGGTCATCATGGAAACTCTATCATGCGAACGCTACCCCCTATCCGAAACCAAACATTGTCCTTAATATTAGAACTATCAAAAATAAGTGGGTCCGTATGTGCAAAGTGAGCGTGATGATGATGAGCATAAAGATTAATTAATATAGAACATCTAAGTCAAGCATGCACCCATTATTTAAGCCTCTTAAGGTATCACCCAATACACCCCCCAACCTAGAGTCTACAACACCCCCAACAGCAACTTTTATAAATATATAAAGTACCGAACTTGGAACTGTAAGACTAAATAAAAAGGAAGAGGAAGGATATTACCTCAAGTGCTTCCTTATTTGAAGAAAATAAAAGCAACTACATAAGAGAAAAGGTTAGAAAGAAAATATGAAAGAAATAAAATAAAAAAGACAAAAGAAATAGATAAAAGCAAAAAAAAAAAAAGAAAAAAAAAGAAGAAAATCAACAAAAAGAAAATAAGGAAAAGAGAAATCTAATCTACTATGTACAAATAAAATGAAGAAAAGTGGTTATCCAATACACTCTCTAGCCCGTGCATCTACAAATGGTTCACGAAATAAAATGTTCTTTTTGGACCCACAAAGCACCGAAAGTGGACGCTCCTCAGGTGTAAAACACACCGAGGGATGAAGGGTTAAGTGGGATTCATGAAACCCTAGATGTGGCCATAATGCATGCAAGGACATGGACATGGTGGGTTTAATCAGTCTCTCGATGCCTAGAAAATCAATGTACTCTCCCCTAACATCTACTACTTCCCCCCAATGATGATCGGTTGCATGATTACTCGCAATCCCTGGAATGAACTTCATAGGTGGGGTTGACTTAAGAAGTGAGAGGTGTGCACTACTCTCAACCTCAGGTGTGTAGGGAAGTAAACTAAGGTCAATCGATTCAATGATGTGCTCCTCGGGCCATAAGACATTCAAATGCTCAGTTGGAGTCAAAGGACTCTCAATAGGGTCTGAGGTGGTAGGGGTGGATTGAGCATCAAGCTTGGTAGTAGGAAAGGATTGCATACCTTTCTGACTCTTAGTAAGTGGTAAAGAAATATCCTGGATGGGAGAGTCTAACGAGAATGAGGAGGATGCTCATTCCAAATGCTATCCCCAGTGTAGTTAGGTTAATTGTCCCACTCAGTGCCTATGGTAGTGCTTGAGGTTGACAACTCAGTCATGTTACCACATAGAGTGGTGCTCATTACTTGTGTCAACCTAAAAATTTACCTTGTGATGTCAACCAAAGCTTGGGTCATGTCATTATTGATGCTCAATTGCTACTGCATGAATTGAGGAAGAATGTCCTCGAATTGTGCATCATTAGAGGTTCCTTATGTGGGCCCTCGAAGATTGGAACAAGGTTGGGATAGGCATAAATTGAGTAATCGGGTTCCACACATATGCTACATCCAATGGATGGATCATAAAGATCAAGTGAAGTATGAGCATCCATGAAATGTTTAATGTGGGTAGAAAGTGTATAAGGTTTAAAACTTGGTTTAAGTCTTTCCTGTGGTTTGGTGTGTTCATAGAAAAATTCAAGAAAGGACTATGCCTCACCCGGGGTGAGGTCAAGAAATTCCCTACCCAAGACTTTATCAAACACCTAGTGTAAATCATGAGGTAGAGCATTGTATAATATGACTACGATGTCCCCTAACTCAAATCCATGACTTGAGAAAGTGTCTAAAAGTATGTTAAATCTCTCCCAGCATTTATAAAATACTTCACCGCTCTTTTGACAAAACTTTCTAATTTGAAAGCCATGGGTGAAGGTTTGATGAATGGGAAGGAATTTTTCAATAAAAGCTTGACAACATTGCTCCAAGTGGTCCATTCACCAAAATTACAGAACCAGTCACCAGCCACATTTCGTAAAGGTAAGGGGAAAAAAATGAATCTAAGTCTCTCATTCATTCTAGCATCATATGACCCACACATTTGCTCAAACCTATAGAGGTGAAGACATGGGTCTTCTTCCTCGTGCCCGAAGAATTAGGGTAATTGGTGATAAGTGTCTATTGTATAGTCATATCCCAATTCGTAAACTACAGACTCTATGTATGCTTGGGCATCAAAGGGACCATGAGTAAAGTCACCAAAATTCATGTCCATAAAAAGAAAACAAAAAAAAAAAATTAAAAAAAAATGAAAGAAAAGAAAAGCTACACTAAAATGCAATCTAGGTTAACCAGCATGCAAGTTACGCTATATGATGTGCAAATGAATATGTTACAATACAAAAGAAAGAAAACTACTAATAAAGAGATAAAGCAAAGGAACAATTCACCTAATGTCTCAAGTGAACACCCCTTAACTCCCAAGTCTAGTGCTTAATTGCCCTCCCTGGCAACGGTGCCAAAACTTGACCGACACTAAACTATGTTTGGGTTCTGCCTCTCAAGTGCAAGAAGGTGGTTGTAGTTTTACTAGGTGAGAACCGAGGTCATATCCATAGGGAGGGCTTTATTAAAAGCTCTAGACTCGTTCTTTTTAGTTAGTAGATAAAACCTAATTAAATTCTAAACTAATTTTGGATTTATGGGATGTTTAGGAATGGGTTGCATTGAGAATGGTGGAGTGAATGAATTGTGATTCTAAATTAAGATAACAAAGAAAATAATGACTTTGAACGATGAAATCAATAAAGAAGAAGTTCTTGATTCAACTTGCAAGTCTGCGTAGTTCACTGCTTTACTCTGGGATGTTTAAACTTGAAATTCTATTTTCTTCAAAAATTTTTAAGAACATTTGAATCAAAAACCCATACCAGTGATTTCAAGCGAATATGGTTTAAGATTTTTTTTCAAAATCTTTTCAGACAAATGAATTCAAAGTTTTACTCGAAACTTATTTATAATCTTGTTCAAAATTATATATAGAAAGTTGAAATCGAAAACCCATACCAGTGATTTCAAACGAATGTGGTTAAAGATTTCCGTTTTTGAATGTTTTCAAAATAAGTTAAAATAGATTTAAAACAATAGATCTCTACGCACGTGCCTTCGAAACCCATACGAAAGATCTACGTAGATCCCGGAGTATTTTCATGAATTACCCGTTCTTGATTCATTGAATCAAGAACTAGGGTTTCTATGCTGACATTATTTTAAATGAAACGAAAGCAATAGAAATGTAAATCATCATTCGATCTATTAATTGAAATCTAAAAATCATATATTTAAATACTTAAACGAAAGTAACTTACACCGAGATCAATTCTGAAGAAGCATGGGTAAAAAGAAGCGAAGTGAAGAATAAGAATACGTCCTACAAATCCATAGAAACTCTTAAAAGTAATCTAAAAACTCTCTTAAAAAGTTCTCTCAAACAAAATATGAAAAGAATGAAAATATGGAGGTCTTTTTTTAGTTAGTTGTGCAAAGGTTATTTTATAGGGTTCATCAAAAACCCTAAAAAAACTCAAAATGGATGCCCAAAAATTCACGAGTGGTCCGGACCATCTGGGAGTGGTCTGGACCATAGAATGGTGATGTCTCTCGGTGGTCCAGACCTTTTGGGGGTGGTCTAAACCACAGAATGGTTAATGCTCTCGGCTTGATTCTTCAGACGGCTTTTGGTCTCTAACTTCCACTGTGATTTTGACCTTGAAGATGAAGGATTCAGGCTTCGCTTAGATCTTGGAGTCTTCTTTCTAATTCAAAAAGAATCGCTTCAATCTAAGTTGTCAGTGAAAAGTTATGGCTGAAAAACCGACAGGGTGTCTTGCTAGATACTTGCAGTGGTTTGCACATTTAAGCTCCAAATTCGCTTTTCTTGAATTGTTTTCCTTCCAAACTCTTATAAAACACAAGAAAGCAATATAAATACTAAAACTATAATAAAAAGTGAATTTTAATTGACAAAATGTTCAAAAAAAGAGTGTGAATTGATATTAAGATCAACAATGATTGCGAGCAATCACCCCTTTTTTGCTGATCGGATAGGTGTGCACGCAGTGGTTTGTCCAGAGAGGGGTCCGGATGGGCTTTTACACTTAGAATAATTTTCAGCTCCACAATTCTACATAGCTACCATCGATCGAACCTGTGTTCGAACAAAATCTAGTCCAAGGGTCCGAATAAGGTCATATACTGTACCTTCTTTCTTCATTTTCTTTGCAAATTACCTTCATTTCCTATCAAACATGGTGTGAACTCTCTTATATTACATTATTTGTTAATTCTCACATTTAAGTATTTAAAATGACCTATCAACACCCATTTAAGAAATTTAATGGTAAGTTTTATTGTATAATCAACTTCCGTTTACTGTACCTGGTTAACGCAATCTTAATGGCTTTAGACCATTGAATGTAATTCATTCTATTCAACGTTCTAGTTGTTAATTGTTGAGGCATAGGAATAGAACCACCCATCACGATGTCTCAGTAGCCATTTAAACGAACAGTAGCTTGACTACCAATCATGAAAGATGAACAATAATAGATGAGACGTGGGAGCAAAAATGTTGTTCAATAATCAAACCAAACACGTAGACTTATAGGTGGTGCGTGGAGGCACGTGAGGACTATTACGGTGACAGCACTCCTCCGATCATGGTCTTCTCCCTCTGATGATCGTACAGTGCTATATAAAGGGTTGAACGAGTAATAGGTTAATAACCTATGCTTGACAGAGATGGTGAACTCTTGTTTCATCTTCAACGTTGAATATAATTTAACAATGTTTCAGTCACTATTTTGTTCAACACGCACACCATACACAAATTAACAATGCTCTGATACCATGTAAGACTGTGTAATTGAGATGAATCTCACACGCTAGAACTAATATGTTTATCGATTTATATACATGGAGATAGTGACTTACATTGGTGACCAGTCGGGTTATCAAGTGACTAGATACATTCTCCACAATTAGTGTACATAAATACTATATTTAAATATTACATACATTAATACTACATTATCGTAATAATTTCTTAATGTGTTTCTAGCCTATCTAATTTAGTTGTAAATGTAGAATTTACTATAGAAATAAGTTAGAGTGTCCCCTAACTTAGATTAGCGGTAGTGTGGGTTATTAAGCCTTGTATTTGCTATTTTAAGCAATGCCCTTCCTTTAGGGAAGTCATCTTTTTGTAATTTTATCCCCTTGTTTATAGTAGATAGGTTTGGGTTACTTTTCCTTACTCACGTGGGATATAAGTGATACAGGTTAGGTAGTATTGTTCGTTTAGAGAAGAGTCTTGAGCTTTATTGTAATTCCAATTTTGTTTATTAATAAAATTATTCTTGCCTAGCAAAAAAAAAAAAAAAAAACTAATCACAATATTAGCATGAGTTCACTCCACCTCCCTCGAATCCAATGAAAATAGAAATAAGTATTTTCAAAGTCCCTCAACGTTTATGAGCCCGTATTTCTAACCTCGAGCCAAAACAACATGAATGGTACCACCATGATGATCACGACATTGAATAGCTCTAGATTTTTCAACTCTCAAACTTTTGATTTTTACTTTCTTTCTCTTCTATCTCTCTCTTTCCTTTTCCTTCACTACTGACTACTGTAGGAAAGGAATGAAGAAATGGAAAATATTTAAGGGAAAAGAATATAAAAAGCGAAAAAGGAAGAAAAGGGAAAAGAAAAAGGAGTTTAGGCTCAAGCCTGACTCCAAACGCAATAACAATTTTGGCAATAACCGACCCAGTAAATAAAATGAAATTCAATAATCTAGGTCAAACTTAGAGTGTTAAAAATTAGTAGCTTCCTTTGATGATCTATTTGATTGATTCTATAGGTGAAAAGTTATTGCTTATTGATGACTTTATGAACAATAGTATACTGTAGCCTCTATTTTTTGGCCAGGATACCTAAAAAAGAATGTTAGGCGAGTGAGATGTGGCTGAATGTCCCTCTATTTATCTAGTTAGTACTGCTTGAAGGAAGGAAGAAAGAAAGAAAGATCAAAAAGCAAAGAGGTAGAATTTTGGTAAGGTAAATAGTGTCTAACTTTTTTTTTTTTTTTTATGTTGTTTGATATTTATAAATGTAAATTGAGACCTACACTTGGCACCCCGAGTGGTTAGACTATTTTCAGAGGTGAGCAGTGACGTTGGATCATGGGTAGAAGAGTAAAGAGCAAGGTAGCATCATTTTATCCCATGTTCACCATTGCAAACATGCTAGGAAGTTGGGGATTTAGATTCCCGCTACATATCCCTAGCTCGGATGCATGCCACATGTCCAGATGACCCTCCCAAAACCTTAAGGGCCAAAATTTTTAAATGGGCCAAATCTAAATAAATGGCCAAAAATGAATACCGAGTGTTATTATTCTTTTACTAAATTATTGCCTGTACAAAATATTATTATTTCATTTCATCTATACATCCACTTGTATGAAGTATAAAAGCATGTGTACATGTAATTATTATCTTTCAAATCAATACAAATATAAGATTCAACATCTTCTCCCAAAATTATCCTTGCCAAATTTATTAAATTAATATATACACTTCCAGTTGATTTTCACTATGTTTTATCTATTTTGAGGGTCCCCGGCCTCTAGGCATTCACAAACATTGATATACATGTCCTAATGATTGATGAGTACAATTTAAACTTCGACCTAAACTTTGATGCCATGCCAATTGAGATCAAGCTTGACTAAAAGTTACCCATGTCATCTATTGAAGAGTTTCAGGAAGACCTAGAAAGGCATAAGAGTAGGGCACTCATAAATGTTATAGAGACCAAAACCATTAATTTGGGGAAAAAAGAAAAACCAAAATAGTCAAGATAGAAGCAGCCATGGACATGTACTAGAAGAAGAAAATGATTGAACTAATTAAAACTTTCCAAGACATCTTCGTATGGTCTTGTAAGAACAAACTACACTTATTGCCTGAGAGCCTCAAAGTCAAAGAGAAAGTTATCAAATTGTTTAACATAGGAATCTTCCAAGTGGTGACATACCCAACCTAGCTAGCCAACATAGTCCCATTACCCAAAAAGAATGACAAAATTAAGATGTGTGTAAACTATAAGGATCTAAATGTGGTGAGGCATAAAGATGACTTTCCATTACCTCAGTTAGACATTCTAATTGATAACACTAGAAGGTATGAAATATTCTCCTTCAGAGATGTTTTCCCACTACAATCAGATCAAAATGGTACCAAAGATCAAGACAAGACCCTCTGGGTAGTTTATTATTATATGGGCTTGCCTATTAGACTGCAGAATCAAAAGGAAACTTACTAAAAGTCTATAATTACACTAATCCATGACATGGTCCACAAGTAAATGAAGGTGAATTTGGATGATATGGCTGTCAAGTGCAAAGTTGAAGAAGATCATCTGATTATCCTACGGAAGGTTTTTGATGGGTTGTAGAAGTACAAGCTCGGGTTAAACCCAACAAAGTGCACTTTTAAAGTTTCTTTTTGTAAGCAATTGTGGTTTATCCTGTCATTTTATTGAAAATTTTGCACAATATTTCATTGAAATCTTTTGGTAGACCACTAGCAGGTGCATGTGTATCTTGATAAATAGTTAGAATTTTTCTTATACTTGGAATAAAACTTATTCAAAAAATTACTTCTGAAAGGTTGGCCATTATCTTTAATGATACTTTCACAAATCCAAAGCCTGTATATGATATGAGTCTTAATGAATTCTGTAATAGTGGTGTTCTTTTATGTCCCTTAGAGCCATTGCTTTGACCCATTTTGTCACGCCCCTAACATAAATGTCCAGGATGGACGGTATGGGAATATGGGGACTAATTTAGACTAATCAAAACTTGTACCAAGGTCAAGTCATGACATATTAATCAAAACACGTCCCTCATTCCCATATTAAATAAACAAAAGTTAAAACGACAAGATCGTAATACAACTTCAAAGATAATAGTAGTCTGGACCCCATACCCGGGTCACACAATTAGAAATACAATATCCAACATAAACTAAGATGATAAATTAACGCAATTCATTGCCCTCAACTCAGTTCTGGGTGTCCACTTCTTAGCCTCGACGGATCTCTTCTAATACAGATAGGGTGAGCAAACTTGCCCAGTAGGTAGGATTGTGCTAGTGTGTATGAGTGAATAATAATATACAACACATAATAGCACTCATAACAATTTCTATATAATTTAATATATCAAAGCGCGTGACATATAATGCACTAACCCATGCATTCTCTAATCTCCATCTACCCCCAACCTTATCCTAGTATGGGTGACACTTAGCACAAAGCACACGGGATCACCAACCACGCCGTTTACTCATACGGCAACTTCTATCACACAGATGGGGAACAGAATCACATTTTCCCCATGATATCAGACTTAGGGTAATCAATCATGCTCCCTGGCCCTTTTGCTAGAGAACCGAGTCACACCTTTAGTCAAGCATTTGCTTATCTCAAGCAGGGTCCAGTTGCAGTCTGGAGAAAATCTCAAAATCACATCTCAAAATTGCGTCCCAACTCCACATGACTAAACTCTTGTCATATATATCAACTAGGGATCATTTGGTATTTTAAAATTTTCAATTTAATATTTTTCTCAAAATCATGGATCTCGTCTATATATATAACCCATGCCTATACACGTCAATAACATTGATACGGCACTCTCAGCCAATCAATAAACACATTTCATACCAAATGATACCACCCAGTCCAATGCACATGATATGCTCAATCACGCACAATAATTGCAATTTATGATTCACAATATTAAATAAAGCATATTATATGCACCATCAAACAATCCTCATCATATTCAATCATATATATTAATTCATTTCCACAATTATCATAATAAAGCAAAGTATGCTTTAAATTTCTAAATTTATATATTTTTCTAGTATTCTTTAATTCCATACTACCAAATCATGGCTTCCCGTAACTGTAAAGACAGCATAATTATTGTTCCCCATCCTCTAGGGGTAATATTATAATTTTCTAAAATATTAAGGACCTTTCTGTAATTATCCAAAACTTTGGGGCCTCTGTGTAATTATCAAAACTCTGGGTAAGAGTCATCCTATAATTTCCCAAAATAATTTTGTAAACATTTTTCCTTCATTTTCCAGTGACTAACGGTGATCCATAGTGTCCATATGTTGGACAGAATTTCCCAGAGTCACTCTAACTTTTACCAAACCTGTACAAAGTAAACTTATGAAAATTCGCAGAAAATTCTCTATACCTTACTTGTGTAATTTTCGTAGCTCCAAGGGGTGTAAAATTCCACACATACACATATACATACACCCAACTGTATATATATATACAACTTTCACAAAATTTCTCCAAATCAAGGAAACATATACGTCAAAATGCTTCCTACAACGTCTAGAACTCGAATATAAGTCCCACCTACCTTAGATCTAAACAGAAACGAAGAAATAAGAAGATTTCTATTTAGCCTCCAAAATTCAAACTCTGATTTCTCCCACCTCCAGCGAAATCTCGCGAAATGGACAGCGCCACGGTGTTCCTGACTTCAAAAACTACTTGGGTCGAGCTTCTCCCGGCCTGAATCCCTTTCTCTTTCTTCTTTCTCTCTCTTCTCTCTCCTCTCTCTCTCTCTCTCCTGTGATCTCATGGCTGAAGGCCCAAAAAGCCACATGTGGAACCAAAGAAGGAAAGGAGAAGAAAAAAGAAATGAAAGGAAAAGAAAAAAACAAGAAAAAGGAAAAGCCATCAAATTCCACTTTGGAGCCAAACTTGGCTCAGAAAAATAAAAACGAATTTACCCAACATTAATAAAAATATTATATTGGCCCGAAATAATACATAATTGGCCAAAATAAAATATTACGTATTACACACTTGGAGAAATAGTTTGTTACAAGAAAAAAATATGGTTGGTGGTATCAAAAGACTAATGAGATCTATAACACATACCGGAAGCCGTCATAAGTAACTCATAATATAGAAAAGCTTCGAGGCTAATGGATGGATGAAGTTCCCATAAAATTGACTCATGTTTAGCGTCAGTTGACTTTGATGTTCTCCACATACTCTGGCATGTACTTCAACCATAATTTCTTTTATTTATCCTTTTGGTGTGTATCGCATATTCAGTCTAATTAGAGTCCTTTATAAAAATTATTTTTCCATAAGTTAAATTTCATGTAATCTAATTTTGCTTGTTTCACTTTGTTTTCTAGTGATCCCCTACTTTATAGGTAATTTATAAAGGCTCTCTTTAGTCTTTATCATTTTCCTTTACCACAAATATGAAAATTGTGCTAATGTTGGGGAGTTCCAACATGGGTTGTAAAATCATTCTTTATCCTACATCGATGTAATCAGTTTTTCTTACTTGGAAGAGTAAGTGATGCGGCTAAGCTTGCAAGAAAATCTACTAAAGAATTTATTCCCCTTCTAACATGGAAGATGTGCATCACTTATAGTTGAGATAATAATTGACAGACCATTTCATGATAAGAGATCAAACTTGCCTTCATAATGATGTACTCTTCCTATAATTGTTTTATCACCAAATTTAAATCTAAATAAATAGTCAACTCTTTGATTGAGATTTGTAGTGCCAATTCTGCGTCATCATTTGAGCATCCTTCTAATAAAATGATAAAGAGTAGGAGATTACTACATTATCTGGGTTACAAGAACAATTTCAATTGCTAATTTGTTATTCTTTGAGTTTTCTTGGTTATTTCCCTATGGACTCCTTGAGGCTTTATCAAAAGAATCTCCCATCCATTTTGGATCTCTACTTGCATTAACTTTTCATTTGACAAATCGATTGCTCGAGGTGAGTTGTCTACTATGACACAAACTTTAGTATTCACTTAAAAATATATATGGTGACTGTGATCATTCAATTGGTTTATTAGGATAAACATCTATAAATTTTGATTGCCTGATAAAATATAGCCCTCCAAAAGATTATCAAATGTTTAACCTTGGATCTGCTTTGTACAATGAAATTTCCTTCCTCTTTATGACTTTGATCTTCCTAGAGAGAACTCAAAGCATACGTGGAGAATTTCTATTCTATAGAAGCATACGTTTCTAGAAAAATGAATCTCTGCTATTATAGCCACTATAAATTAGCAAGTTAAAAATTCAAAGGTCCAGAATAAGCTGTTAACTTAGATTGATTCTCACTAGAAAAATATTATTATGCTCCTTGATACCATTGAATAGGTTGTGGTTGATCTGAAAGTAAGAATCTAACATCTTCGTCAATAAATAGTTCAACTAGCTATACATATGGCAATTATTTAATGGCTTAGAACACTAATTTAGACCATATTTGTTTTAATGAATATGAGGTTAAATAATAAATATCATTTTACTATTAGCTTTTCCTTTACATTTAGTTTAAATTTTTTCTTAAGATATAACCAAACCAAATCAAACTAAGCCTTTTTCCCACTAAGTGAGGTTGGCTATATGGATTTGAAGATGTCAATTAAATTTGTTTAGAGCCATGTCCTCCGTTAGATCCATGGAGGCAAGGTCATGTTTAATAGTTTCTTTCCAACTTCTCTTAGGTCTCCCTCTCCCTCTCCTACTCTTGACAATTTCCATGGTTTCACATCTTTTAACCTGTGCCTTCATTGGACGCCTTCTAACATGGCTGAACCATCTTTAGCGATTTTCTCTCATTTTATCTTTAATTGGTGCTATTCCTACTCTGCCCTTTTTCTTGTCGTTCCTAATCCTATCTCTCCTTGTGATCCTGCACATCCATCTTAGTATTCTCATCTTCATAACTGCCATCTTCTGAACATGATTATGTTTTACTGCCCAACAGTCTGATACATATAACGACCATGGTCTTACCGTCACCTTATAATACTTTTCTTTCACCTTAAGGGGGATTTTCTGATCACATAAGACTCCCGAAGCACTCCTCCATTTGCTCCACCCAACCTGAATCCTTTGATTTACATCAATATCAATCTCTCTATCCATTGCACCATAGATCCAAAGTACCTAAAGTTTTCCTTCTCTACAATCTTATGTGTGCCCAAACTTACTTATATGCCACCAGTTGTCCTATTTGGGCTAAACTTATATTCCATATATTTCGTTTTACATCGATTTAGCCTAAACCTTTTTGTCTCTAGCATTTCCCATCACATTTCTAACTTAGCATTCCCTCATTCTCTCATCTCATCTACTAAAACAATATCATCTGCAAATAGCATACACTATGGCATCTCATCCTGAATATGTCTTATAATCTCATCCATAACTAGGGAAAACAAGTATGGGCTTAACGCTAAGCCTTGGTATAGGCTGATCATGATAGAAAATTCTTTAGTCTCTCCACCAGTCGTCTGTATAAATGTCACGGCTCTATCATACATGTCCTTTATCACCTCAATATATGAGACACACACTCCTTTCTTTTCCAATACTCTCCATAAATCCTAGGAACTCGGTCATAGGCCTTCTCCAAATGAATTAACACCACCATATGTAAATCTTTTTTAACTTCTCTAAACTGTTTTGTTAACCTTCTCAAGAGAAAGATAGCCTCCATGGTTGATCTCCCAGGCATGAAACCAAATTGATTCTCTGAAACATTTGTTGTCATTCTTAGTTTTCTCTAAATAACTCTCTCCCATAATTTCATCGTATGGCTCATCAATTTAATCCCGCGGTAGTTTGCACAATTCTGGATATCTCCTTTGTTCTTTTATATAGGTTTAAGGATACTTTTCCTCCATGCATGAAGCATCTTCTTTCTCTTTAGCACTACATTAAAAAGTTTTGTCAATCAACTTATGCCATCCTCCCCCAAGCATCTCCAAACCTCAATAAGGATATCATCTAGCCCAACCACTTTCCCATTCTTCATAATTTTTAGTACTTCTTTTACTTCCTCCCTACTGATTCTCTTATAGAACATACGATTCAATTCTTCTCTAGAAGTGGTAAGCAGCCCCAATTGTATGTCGCTACAACTGCTTTCATTAAATAACTTATAGAAGTAACTCTTCCAACGCTCCTTTATCTTCTCTTCTTTTACTAACACATTTTCATCCTCATTCTTAATGCATTTAACTTGGTTTAAGTCTTTGGTCTGCCTATCTCTAACTTTAGCAAGCTTGAATATCTCTCTTTCGCCTTCCTTAGCGTCGAGTCGCTTATATAGCTGCTCAAATGCCTTTGCCTTTATCTTAATAACTGCCTTTTTGATTTATCTTTCGCTCTTTATAACTCTTCAAGTTCGTTTCATTTTGATCCTTTTGTCAAGATTTAAAATGTTCTATTTTAACTCTTATTTTATCTTGGATAGCCTCGCTCCACCACAACGCCTCTTTCTATGCTGGAGCACCCGTTTTAGATTCTCTTAAGACTTCTTGAGATATAATCCATAATAAAATGTTATCTACAGTGTTATTTATATTTTGAAAAAAATTATAATTAAATATAGAATAAAAATTAAAGGCGAGATAGTATCTCTCATTCAACTTCATATGTTGATAAAAAAACAGGTAAGTGATATGATTTGGTAACCACATAGAGATGGAGCTCCCTTACGATCAAAGGGGGGCCTAAGTTTTAAAAACTGTATTCAAGATATATAAATTTGTAATTATAAAAAAAAGATGAGTTTTTTTGCACTTTACAAATATATTTTTGCATTGTAATTTCAATTATTACTAAATACAATTACATAATTTTCCCATTTTTCTAATAAGATATTGTGTATAATTTTAATATCATAAATACGTTTCTAAAAGAATTGGATCTACATCAACGTGAAAAAGTAAAGTCGAGTACAAGAATCTTTTTGTACATTGGAAAGAGGCCCACCCATATATAATTTATAAAGTAAAGTTGAAAGTCAAAGACTAAAGATAAATAAAATTCTTATTATTATATTTATTTATTAAGAATTAAAATAAATATTTAAATAATTTAAAATTAAATTAGAGAAGAAATTTTTTATTATAATAGTTTATTAATTAAAATTACAAAATCCTAAAGTTGCTAAGAGTCCTTTTATTAATTATAGAATTATAACAATTGCAATAATATTTTTTAAATGGTGCTTAAATAATTAAGTTCTTAAATAAGAATGATTTAATAGGTAGAATAATGTATTGATATCAATGTTTAAAATCTAACTACTACTAAAAATAAAATGAGTTAAGTATTAAACAAACTACTTTTTAATTTTATTTTTAATTTAAATTTATAAAAAAGCAAAATTTAATGAGCATTGAATTTATAATTATATTGAATTTCATTAATTACTCTTATTGTTTTCTAAAACAAAAATAAAAAATACATTACTACGATGTAAAGAATTATAATGGATAATCATAAAGGCTAGAAACAAAAATCAAAACAAAATTAAAAATAAGAGATATTTAATGAACTCTAGTTTATGTTTATTATGTATACTTAAAATAATTATAGGAATTTTCTTTTAATATACAAAATGAGTAATAAAAGAAAAATAAAGTAAGAGTAGAATGAATTTTTAAAATGCATAAAATAAAATAAAAATGATAAGTTTGAAGTACCATTTATAAATTTATAAATATGTGAGAAAAATAAAATAAAATCGTAATTTTACAATATCCTTAAAATATAGATGATAAAGTTGATTATATGTCAAAGAAAGAGGGTAGAAATAAAATATAATGTTCTAAAATTTTGTAATAATTACAAGGTACAAACACGATCAACCTTCCTTTTTCTAAATCGTAAAAGTAATAAGGTTGATAAATTAATTAAATTCTATTATCAGAGGAAATCCTACAAAGGTATGATTTCATAATCAGATATAGCTGTAACTATAGTAGTCTGTGGGTTACCATTTTTATGTATTATTTTGTATAAATAAAACGTAATTTAATTAATTACCTTTTTAATTAATTCGCTAATAAAATTAAAATAAATACATTGTCATACCCTGAAATCCATAACCCAGGGACGTGAGGACTAAATCCAAAAACCATCACAAATAAACATACATCAAACACTATCAGAGCGGAAGCCAAATAATAATGCTGCATTCACCATTAGAATACTCCAAAGATCTAACAAATGCCACAAAAGGTGTACAAAACAATACACCTCAAACCGGGGCCAAAACTAAAATCCAAAGTACACAAAACATAAATAAATTAATCCCCAATCAGCTACTCTATCTTATAAGTTCATCACGAGCATCTACCTCTATAAGATCAGTTGTAGGGGGGTGAGCACTAAACCATGTATGCTCAGTATAAAGCAATAAGAACAAGTTTCTTAATCATGCAAGGCAAACAACACTTAACTTTGAAATTCAGTGAACTTCTCATCAATTTCACAATATTATAACCATATCCATAATCATCATGCCAATTTAAATTAAACAATAGCTTACGCAAGAACCCACAGTCTGATGCTAAATAATACCCATCAACTTAATCACGATACACATTATAATATCATAATATAGGTCAAGTACTATGTAGGGTTAGTCTGTAACCATAGAACTAAACCTAAATAATTCAAATAGCCCTGGTCCGCAGTCCCAGTCTATCGATACCCTGGTCTTATAGTCCTAGTGTATCAAATCAAATCCCCAGACCTCAGTCGTGGGGCACAAATGGTCCCGCACTCCCAAATATACAGATAGCATTCTTCAGTCCCAGTCTATCACCTGACAGCCTTGGTCCCTCAGTCCTAGTTTATTGATAGCTCGAGTCACATAGTCCTAATTTATCAAGTCTTGCCTTAATAGACTAAATATGCACTAATGTAAGCCATATATACGCATTGCAGGTTTCTAGCTTACTGGATATTCTAAACCACCTTGTGTAGGTTTCGGGGTTTTCGACCCTTAGGTTGTAGAACCCACTATTTCTAGTACCATTAATGACGCCAAATATCAAAAATCAAGTCTTTATTTAAAATCACATCACACATAGGATAAATCCCTAAATTGGGTTCCTTGTGTTCTTCCCTTTACTTTGTAAGTTTTATGAAGTGTAAATGTATTCTGGGCCTAAGTTTCACGTTGCCCTTCCATAAATATTACTCTCATTTCAAAATTTTTCAAATGAAATCTCATGCAACTATATGCATGAATATAGACAACTAACTTGACAAATAAACTTTAATATCAAGCTTGTCTTGACAAAGAAGGATTTAAGACTTCAAATTTGATAATTTATGAAAAATAGAAAATAAACTATTTTCAGTTAATTCAAAAGCCTAAAATGCTTATAATTAACTCTAATTTCATAAAAATAAAATTAGTAAATTATACATAAAGTTAATTAATACATATTTTAAGAGAACTAAATAGGTATTTTTATTTAGGACCTCATAGAACAGCTCATTTCCACAATTTTTTTTTATAAAATCCATTTTCAGTCCAAAAATTATGAAATGTTTATTGGAAACTCATTTTTATGTGTACTTTAAAATATAAAAATTTGAAAAGTTGAATTTACTTTTATTTATACCTTTGATACCAAAAATACACTGTTGTCAGTGTTTCAACGTAAACCAAACAGCTAACTTTCAAAATTTTTATAAAATAAATTATTACTTGGAAACATATAATAAATAATCGTTAATATGTTAAGCTTCATGTGTAAAATTTGTAAAAGTTAATTTAATCTCTAGGTATACCTTTTATACCAAAAATCAGATTGGTGCTAATGCAGTAATTTAAACCAAGGAGTCCACTTTCACAATTTTTATAAACTTCATTTTAACTCAAAAATATATGAAATTTTTACTGGATACTATTTTGGATATTTAATCCGATATGTAAAATTATTAAAAATTATTTCAATTTGTAACTATGAATTTTGTATAAAAACTATGCTGATCCCAGCATAGAAATCCCAACGAAACAATCAAGTTTGACTACTTTTAATATATTTATTTTATTTACAAGAATTATGAAATTTTTACTGGACATTCCTTTTAACATGTCTAATTTCATGGATAAAAATATAAGTATTCAACTCAATATTTGTGTATGATTTGTATATAAAAACAGTATACTTATTCTGGGATAGAAATTTCAGAATTTCATATATCACAATTAATACATTGATCAAGTCTTCAACTTATGCTCATATGCATATAATCAAACACAAATTCTTATGCAAAGCCGTGAAAAAAATATATATGCTGAACCCCACCTACCTTACTACACACGAAAATGATCAATGTGCAAATGCGTAAATTCCAACTCAAGTTGGCCCCCTTTTTTCCCTTCACACATCTTCCAAACATTCGGTCGCTTTGAATATAATCTTTCTATTTATATATATATCTTCCTCTCTCTAAATATAGGTACACCTCAGATTTTTTTTTTTTCAAATGGAAAAAATGTTGGAGTCTTGTGGGGAGGGATTCATATAAGCATGTATGAAAGGCTTCCCCCACAAGCCTCTTGTTTTGCCTCTCTTATGCACAATAAATGTGTTACCTTCTCAACCAATGGGAGTAGCTACCTCCCCCCTTAACCAATAGAAACAAACCCTTCTTCTGAATAATTAAAAATCACTGTCTCCCTTTCTTACGAATGATATTTCACCTCTTCCCTTGACCAATGAAAATGCACACAAAATATGTCACACCAAATTAAATTAAACATAAATCGAAATAAATAAAATAATTAATTTTGAAATAAATAATAAATTTAAAATATATTTAAAAAAATTTAAGTTGTTACATCCTCCACTCCTTACAAAAATTTTCATCCTCAAAAATTAAAACAAGAGAAGGAATAATAAGATCACGAGAATAACTCGGGATAATGATTCCTTATATCCTACTAACGCTCCCAAGTTGACTTCTTTGCCCCCTATACTTCCGTAGCATCCAAACCAACAGTATAGTCTTTTCTATGAGAATGTACTCACGAGAATCCACAATCCTAAGAATCTAAAACAAGCGACGAAGTAGGGACGTACTTCGGTGACAAAGCCAAACGATAAGCCACCTCGCCAACCCGAGCTAACACTTCAAATGGCTCGATGCGCAAATTGAGATTGTCTCTTATGCGGCGAGACCTTTAAGAACACATGATCTCTCACCTCAAACTCCAGCAGTCTACGCCTCTTATCAGCATAGCTCTTCTGGTGACTACACGCTGTCTTAAGCCACTACTTGATAATTTTAATCTTCTCTATTGTCTCCTAAACCATCTTAGGTCCCAACAAAACTGCCTCTCCAACCTTTACCCAATAGTTAAGAGATCTGCATGGTCTGCCATACAATAACTCATTAGGTGATATCTCGATATTGGACTAGTAGCTATTATTGTATACAAACTTCATTAATAGAAGATGCGCCGCCCAACTACCCTAAAAATCCAAAACACATGTTCGCAGCATGTCCTCCAAAATTTGAATAGTATGTTCAAATTGCCCGTCTGTTTGAGGATGATAGGTGGCACTGACATCAACCCTGTACCCATGGCTTGCTAGAGACTATGCTAGAAACAAGATGCAAAACGGAGATCTTTATCTAACACCATTGAAACTGGGGCTTTATGTTGCCACATAATCTCTAGAATATATAATCGAGCCAGCTGTCTATGGAATCAGCAAAATCAATCGGTAAGAAATGAGCTGACTTCGTTAACTTATCCACTACCACCCAAATAGTGTCATGCTTCTTGGGAGATTTAGGCAAATTTATAACAAAGTCCACTATGATATTCTCCTACTTTCATTCTGAAATTAGCAATGGCTGAAGTAATCTTTTTGGTCTTTGATGCTTTATTTTCACTTGGGCACATTAAACACTTGTTCACACACTCAGCTACATCTCTTTTTATTCTAACCCGAAAGAATTGATGGCAAAGATCTTCGTACATCTTTGTACCTCTGGGATCTATCGTAAACTTGGAGTAATGAAACTCCCTTAAGACTGCATCCTGAATTGAAACTGGAACAAACAGCCTCCCTTCAAATCTCAATCCCTCATCTGATCCTGTCCTCCAACTAGGTATACCATTATCACTATCCGCCCGTAGCCAATATTCATTAGCCTTAACATCCTTACCCAAAGCCTTCACAATTCTGTTTAGCAAAGTAAGTTGAACCACTACCGAACCTAACATTGCTCGGTCCTTAGCCTCCTGATTATCAAGCCCAAACTTGCATAAACGATCCATCATTCTCTATTCCTACACTGTCATGCTGGCCAAGGTGGCATGGGTCTTCAGGCTTAATGCATCAGCAACCACATTGGCCTTACCCAGATGGTAGTATAGTTCGAAGTTGAAGTTATTCATACACTTGACCCATCTACTCTTTCTCAGATTTAGATCCTTCTGAGCGAAGATGTATTTTAAACTCTTATGGTTAAAGAAGACCTCAAACTTTTCCCCATAAAGATAGTGCCTCCAGCTCTTGAGTGCAAAAATAATCGCTGCCAACTCAAGATATCATGCACAAGATAGTTCCTCTCATGAGTCTTCAGCTGCCTAGACCCATAAGCTACTACCTTTCCTTTTTGCATTAAAACATGGCCCAGCCCTTATTTGGATGCATCACTATGAACTGCATAGCCTAGTCCCCTTTTTGGAATTACAAACACCAGAGCAGTTGTCGACTTTTTCTTTAACGCTTGAAATAAACGCTCACACGTTTCATCCCAAACAAACTTGACCCTCTTTCGAGTCAACCTTATCATTGGTCCAGCTAGCTGTGAAAAGTACAACACAAACTTTCGACAGTATTTTGTTAGTCCCAGGAAGTTACGAATTTCAAATACAATTATTGGCCTCAGCTAATCCACAATTGCTTTGGTTTTTGAAGAGTCCACCGCAACACCTTCACCAGATGCACATGTCCAAGGAATTTTACCTCTCGAAGGTAGAATTCACACTTGTTGAATTTGGCATATAGGTGATGGCCCTTTAAGTTTTAGAGCACAATCTGCAAATGCTTCTCATGCTCTACCTCTAATACCACTAACAGATCCAAATACTAACTGAACACGCAGTTCATCAGCTCTATGAATACTATTGTTGATTAATCAACCTAAACGGCGTAACTAGGGACTTTTAATTCCCGTACCAAGTCGTAAATGCTATCTTGGGGACATCATCTGCTCATACCCTCAACTGGTGATAACCTGACCTTAAATTGATCTTCGAAAAGAAAACTGACCATTTCAACTGATCTAATAGGTCATCAATACTCGGCAAGGGATACCGATTTTTGATGGTGACTCTTTTTAGTCTCTATAATCAATAAACATCCCGTGTATACCATCGTTCTTTGCTGCAAACAGAGTTAACGCACCCCATGGAGATGTGCTAGGTCAGATTAAACCCTTTGAGGTCAAATCTTCGATTTAAGCTTTCAACTTGGCCCATTTTGCACGTGCCAACCAATAATGTATAACCAATATTGGCTCAATCCCCAAAACCAAATCAATCATAAACTCTATTTCTCTTACTAGTGGTAAACGAAACAAGTCTTCTAGGAATACTTTCAAATATTCACAAATTACTCGCGGCATATCAACCACACGCTGTTCTTTATCTTCCATTGCCAAACAACTGAATAAGCCATAAAGGCCCACTCGTCCTTGCCCGTTCAAGAAGGTAAAATTCGAGGACTGCAGCGGTCTCCTATAAATTTAATCACATCCCTTTCAAGAGTGTGAAAAATCACATCCCTTTTTGGAGATGTACCCTTGCTGGCCACAAGAGTAACACATCGGTAGTACCGGCCTCTACTCAACCTTGGACTTGAACCGTTGCTCGATTCCATTTGATGCATTCCTTAATGGTAGAACTACTTATTGTGTCCTGGCTGATTATAAATATGGCACACAATCGGCCCCTGAGATTATACCCTGCTAGCTATCTGAGTAGAGGCCACGCCTCTATGCTAGAAACGTTGTGTCTGGGACTTACTGGGTCCCTCTCTGTTTCTTTTCTTATGCCTGCTATTTGATTGAGGAGTAATACTCTTACTTGACTTGTTCTCATTCATCATCCTGATATTATTCAGGTCCTTCTCAATTGTCATAACCCAACCAATCAAGCATTGGGGAATGCAAAAAACCCTAAGATCATGACTGTAGTGTATGCAAGTAATACAAAAAATTCTTTTATCAATCTAATCTTCGAGTATAAGATCATACCTTTAAGATCTCTCTGGTTTGATCTCGGTAAATCCAAACTTTGGGCACTTGACGATTTCGATTCGATTGCTCGATCTCAACCTTCAGGCTTCTATTGTATTCCTAAAAAACCTTCCTTCTCTCTCACAAGATGGTGGAATCTCCAACAGTCTCTAGGGTTTCTTATTTTTCTTGTTCAGAAAGTGTTAACCCTAGTAGCCAACAGAGAGGGTATTTAGGCAAATATGAAAAGACTTCTTACATAATCAAATCTCCTAATCCTACCAAAATTATGATTTAATTATGTAAACTATAATTCATTCCACTAAAGAATTATTATTGCACTCCGAATCATATTCGAAATTATATTCTCGAGCCTTAATATTAAATACTTATTATCTCCCCACGTTAAGATTTTAGATATCCACCAATTAAATTTAATTTCTAACAATTTAATTTAATTGATTTCTTATTTTCCTTGAGACCTTTCCACTTAACTTATTTGATGTATCGGATTCAAAATCCACTTACAAGAATTGATACAGTCAAAACTTATAAGCTTCTGTTAGGGACAAATTTGTAAAATTGGTAAATCCATAGTCAAAACAGAGTTCTGTAATGTTTAGACTTAGTGTAGGCTAAGACACTACAGTCTTGAGTCAAATAGAAGTGTAAAGACCTCAGGAAAGTTATCCAAATACTCTTAGAAGTATGAAACGAGTTGAACAGAGTCAAACGGACAATAATGCAGGAAGACCACAAGAAGCACGCTAGAAGACCGCAGGAAGCACGCTCTGAGTCGTGGGATAAAGACGAGAATAGTCTGCTGCAGAGTTAGCCGTGCGGGATCACCGCGGGAAGGCCGTAGGATGGCCGCGGGAAGGCCGCGGGTGCGAGCTTCTCGTGAGGTGACTTTCTAGCTTTGTATCTCGTCTGATGCTAATCCTGTTCGCCCCAGGTTTTGTATGATATGTAAAAGGGGGAGTATCTAGGGTTTTACAGAGAGCCAGAGACAGAGAGAATAATCATTATTGTTGAGAGCTATTTAAGTCTATTCTTCTCTCTATAGCTTAGCCAAGCTTTTCATCATATTGATCCGAAGGAGTTCGGATTTGTGGTTCGTGATCGTTGAGGATTCAGTACGCTATGGATTTAGCAGAGCTATTGAGGAGTCAGTATTGTGCCTTCGAGGAGTCGGAGGGCTTTCGCTAGAGGAGTTGGTACATCGAGGATTCGAGCAAACGTCAAACAAAGTATAGAGTCAAGGAGTCGATCTATCGAGAGCTTTAAGTTTGTAACCAACGTTTGATTTTAGTGAAAGTTTTTAGAGGAGTTTCCTGTGTAGATTTCCTCGCCATATATATTGCCTTTTGCTTTCAATTATTTATGTGATTGATTGTTTAGGATATCTAGCACAATACACTTGTGAATTTTCAATTGGTATCAGAACGGGTACGTTTTTGCGAAAAAAATGAGATCCCGATTCTTGCTAGATGGATCACCCAAGAGAAGGCGGCTCAAGCACCAGACCTCCATGGTTTGACGACACCAACTACGCTTATTGGAAGGTACGCATGAGGGCTCACTTGATCTCTCTGAATGTCAATGTATGGCTTGCCATTGAAACTGGTTGGTCTAAGCCTACACATACAGTGAGCAATATGACCGTTGAAAAGCCGATGGATACTTGGACCAGGGCAGAGCAAGAGAAAGCTGAATGGAATTATAAAGCTCTAAGTGCTATCTTCTGTGCAGTTTCAGTAGATGAGTTCAGAAGAATATTTAGTTGTGAAATTGTGAAAGAAGCTTGGAAAATTCTTGAGTTAACACATGAAGGTAATTCTACAGTGAAGAAGTCAAAATTACAGAAAATAACCTCAGAATTCGAAAGCTTGAAGATGTCAGAGGACGATACGTTTGATCACTTCTATGCTAAACTTTGTGATATTGTCAACCCGAGTTTCAACTTGGGAGAACCAATTCCTAATAATAAGATTGTGAGAAAGATCCTTCGCTCTCCCCCCATTACTTTTCAGGCGAAGGTGACTACTATTGAAGGAGCAAGGGATGTTGATGCAATGCGCGTAGAAGATCTATTTAGCTCACTTCAGACATTTGAAGCCAACATGATTAAGCCTAAATCCAGAGGAGTTGCCCTAAAAACTGTTAAAGAAGAT
>QLOD02000016.1:23072302-23083725 GCA_003260245.2 Sideroxylon spinosum | reverse complement strand
AAAAAGATGTGGATAGAAGGATGAGAGAAAGAGAGAAAAAGAATATCAATGATATAGAATTCAAATATGGAAGGTCTCTCACACCCATACCGCGGTGATCCAGTGGCTATCCCGAAGTAATCCTGCACCTTGTGTAACCCTTTTCTATTTTCTCGTGACTTAAAGCGCTCATCATGCGGCTATCCCGCGATGTACCCTTTGTTTTTTCTAAATCAAATGAAAAAGAACCAAAACTTATGATCATCAATTGATTCCAAGAACTACATCCTCAAATACAAAACAAAACATGGTTTCATGAGTTCAACCAAACCATAAATAGGTATGAAGAAGAATTCCAAAACATACTTTACTAGATATGTCATAAAATGTTCACACTTGTCATACCAATGGTCAAGTGTCTATGTGGTGTGTGGGTCGAGATTTATTAACATTCAAGATCCATACTTTTCACATACTTGCTTGAGATTTAAAAATACTTGGTTTGGACTATGAACAGATTAAATATACTATATGCACTTGTGCTTTTTGACTTATGTCTCCACTATTCATTATTTTTAACTAACTTCAAATTTATAAATTTCATCCACCATTTGTTTTATTTATTTACTTGGCAGCTTTCACAAACTTATGGGTAGGTAGCCATATTCCTGCATCGTCAAACCCAGAGGGTGGTTATTTTGATAACCCTCACGTTAACAGGCTAGCTTCACACTATCCCATTGGTAGCCCTTTTCCAAATGATTATCCATTATGTGATATTAAAAGTGTTCAATAATCCAACCAAAAGTATTTACAAAAACAATTGAGTAGTGAAAAGATATTTCAAGAATTTCTAAACTCTTATGTTTTTACAGGAGGCACACCATCACTATGATAAGAACATTAAAACATATGTTTCAACATTGTTAAGGAATTCAAATTCATATCTCTTATGTAAGTACAAAACACAATGTCCATGATTTTGAGTTGTCTATAAGAGAATAGGTAATATAATAAACATCAAATCAAACTTTTTTCTTCCGTTAAAAATATGAAAATATGTATATATATATCTATGTACACCAAGGGAAGAATTTTTAGGGCACCTTAGTCTAGGGAACAAACACCTAGAGAGGATTTGAGAGATTCAAATCTCAGATAATCTAAGGGCTTTATAGAGATGTTAGCTAGTTGTTTTTAAGTCTCTATGTGCTCTATCGATACAACCTGTTATTCAACTAGCTCACGAATGAAATGATACCGAATGTCTATATGTTTGGTACGAGAATGTTCAACAGGATTCTTAGAGATGTAGATAGCACTAAGGATGTCGCAAAACAAAGTCATGGAATCCTGTTCTATTCCATAATCATCCAGTATTTTTTTCATCTATAGAAGTTGGGAGCAATAACTACCAGTAGCTTTATATTCAGCCTCTACAGTGGAAAGGGATATAGAGTTCTGTTTCTTATTGTGCCATTAAACTAAGTTGGCGCCTATATAGAAACAGCCACTTGATGTACTCTTCCTGTCATCGACATATCCTATCCAATCAGTATCAGAATACCTTGCTAGTGTTGCATTGGTTTTATGAAAGAATCAAATGCCATATTCAAATGTCCCATTGACATATTTGATTATTCTTTTAATAGCATATAAGTGAGATTCCTTAAGGTTAGACTGAAACCTAGCACAAACACCTACACTGAGGGATATATCAGGATGACTAGTAGTGAGGTACAACAAACTACCTATCATACTTCTGTAAAAGTGTAGGATCAATAGGTTTACCAGACTTATCTTTAGTTAATTTAGTGGAAGTGCTCATGGGAGTCCTAGCATGTTTACAAATATCAAGGCCAAATTTCTTAACTAGGTCTTTAGCATATTTGGACTGTGGTATGAAAATCTCATTCTCTAATTGTTTTACTTGCAGACCAAGAAAGAAATTTTGTTCGCCAATCATGCTCATTTCTAAATTATCTTTCATGTGTTCACCAAATTCAAGAGAAAATTTAGGGAAGGTGGATCCAAACACAATATCATCAACATAAACTTGAGCTACCAGAATATGATTAGAACCCTTACGAATAAATAAATTTTTATCAACATTACCTCACATAAAATTTGACTCAAGTGAAAAAGTAGTGAGTCTTTCATACCAAGCTCTAGAAGCTTGTTTAAGTTCGTGTAGAGCCTTTTTTAGTTTGAAAACATGATTTGGAAAATGTGGATCAACAAATCCCTTAGGTTGTTCAACATAAACTTCCTTATTCAAGAAACCATTTAAAAACAAATTCATCGGTTTTATTTTTGAAAATCCACTTTGTGCCTATAACATTCACGTGAGAAAGACGAGGAATTAGATACCATATATCGTTTCTAACAAATTGCCCTAGTTCTACTTGCATAGCATTTAACCAAAAATTATCATTTAGAGCCTCACTAACATTTTTAGGTTCTAAAGTAGAAACCTAATGAAAGTGAGATACCTTATTTTGCAGTTTTCTTCTTGCTTTCATTGTCCTTCACAGTCCCAATAATTTGAGATACTGGGTGATTGCATTTGATTCTAGAAGATCGTTCTAGTTCTGTGCTTTCTTCAGCATTCCTTGGTATCTTAGTACTTGTATCAATGACAATCTCACTTTGTTCAATAGGTGTTGGTATTGAGAGCCCTTCATCAACTTTAACCTGTTGAAGGGAGGAATAAGAGTTAGAATTGTCAATTCTTACATATATATATTCCATAACAGTATTTGTTATCAAATTAAATACTTTAAAAGCTCAATTGTTAGTGGAATAGCCTAGGAAGATTCCTTCATCGCTTCGGGAGTTAGACTTACCAAGTTGCTCTCTATCCCTAAGGATAAAGCACTTACTCCCGAAAACTCAAATACTTCATGTTAGGCTTCTTACCATTCCATAGTTCATAGGGTGTTTGTTTGGTTCCAGGTCGGAGGTACACTCTATTTACTTTGTAGCATGCAGTGTTGACCGCTCAGCCCAAAACTGCATAGATATTGAACGCCCATGAAGTCCGTTTTCATCACAAAATCCACTGTAAAATGAATTCTTAAATTCTTTGCCATGGTCAATCCTTATCTTATGATGTAACCGATCTTCCTTTGTTTTTCCTATTACAATCTCAAACATAAGTTTCTAAAAGAATCAAAAGTATCAGATTTTTCAGCAAGGAAATCAACCCACATGAAATGAGTGTAATCATCAATAGCAACAAAAATATATTTCTTTCCTCTTATACTTTCAATGCGTGTGGGTCCCATGAGATCCATGTGTACCAAATTAGGAGGCTCCTTTGTTTTTAAACTTTGACCCTTTTTATGAGCACTATTGATTTGTTTACTAGTTTGGCAGGGCCCACACACACTTTTGTTATCTTTATCTAATTTAGGTAGACCTCTTACTAATTCAGACTTAGATAATTGTTTTAAGGCGTAAAATTAATGTGTCCAAGTCTCTGGTGCCAGAGGTTTGACTCATTCATGGTGGCAGAGTTACACATAAGACCATTAGAGTTTGCCACACCATAGCAATTATAAGAAGTACGCATGCCAGTCAAAATAAATTTTCCAAAACTATCCATAATTTTGAAATCAATTTTTGAAAAATGAACAATATCTTTTGCATCGTACAATTGACTTATGCTAGTCAAGTTAGCTTGTAGACCTTTAACAGAAAGTACATCTTGTAGACATTCTAAACCCTGGGTTTTTATGTTTCCTTTACCCAACACATAGGATGTATTTCCATCACCAAAAGTAACTATCCCACCTTCAAAATTTTCAAAGTTTGAAAATAAACTCTTATTTCCACTCATGTGTCTAGAACAACCACTCTCAATGTACCACATGTTGGAATTTAAAGCTTTTAAGGCTGCATGAACTATAAGACAATTTAAATCAGATTTATTTACCCATGCAGTTCTAATTTTAAAATTTTTCTTAACAGCCTTTTGTTCCAAAATATTTTTCTTGATAATTTGTTTTCTAGACTTAGGACCAGCTTGTGAAAAGGATGAATAAGAGTAGGGTAAAATATTTTTAGTTATCCTGTATGTGGAATATTCAAAACCTAGTGGGACGTTATATTATCTTAACACATCAAACCTGTTTTGATTTTGAAAATTTTAGTTTACAAGCTTCCATTAATTAACATAACTTATGGGTTGTCCATAAAGTTTATGACAGTAAGGTCTTATGTGTCAAGGTATACCACAGTGATGACATATAGGAATAAACTTATGTTGCAAGTTAGATGGCATACCTTGAGCCTTCTGAAAATAGGCTTTTAGCTAATTACCTTTCTTGAGTTGAGGAGCTTTAACTGTTTTTGGAGCAGTTGGCTTTGAAGGCTAAGACTGAATCACCTTAGACTTTTTCTGCTCATTCGTTGAGACTCTATCCTTTGTCTCTTCCTTTCTAGTGTATCCGAGTCCCCTTTTGTAACCTGGACTTCGTTGCATTCCAAGGTGTTGATGTAAATTGCTCGATGGAAATTTCAATTTATCATTTAGGTGTTCACATTGTGCCTCGAGACATTCTTTATCTTTTCCTGCCAGTTTTTCCCTCAAATCGTTCATAATCCTGTCTTGAGTCTTCTTTTCATCTTCAAGACTTTCATACTTCCTCTAAAGTTCGTCTAAGGTGATCTTTAGGCGGTCCCTTTTATCTTTTAGCATCTTGTTTAAAATTGTGAGTTTCTCGTTTTGCTTATAAAACTTCCGACAGTCCTTATAGAGTTCTCCATAAGCATCTTTAATATCAATCTCAGTCTCTTCACCTTCATTGTTATGTTCAGTTTTTCTTTTTGGTAAATCTTCTTTTGAGATTTCAAAACAAGCAGATTCTTTTGAGTTCACAGATGTTATACTTCTTGTCATGAATGCAGCATAGTTTTTTAGATAGTCTTCTGAGGATGAGGAAATGCTCGATTCATCGGTATCATCCAATGTTGCATTGAGTACTTTTTTCTTATTCTTCTTGTTTCCGCAATCTTGAGCTATGTGACCACACCCTTGGCACTCGTAGCACTTTACTCTCACCTTTTTTCTTGAAGAACTTTCTGATCTTTTTCGTGTATAGTGCAACCTCTTCAATAGACGGAAGTCAATCTTCACTTGATGAAGAATTTTTTTGACGGTTTTAAGAGCAACACCTTTCAATTTCTTGGGCTTGATCATATTTGCTTCATACATCTACAGAGAACCAACCAAGTCTTTTACCCGCATTGTGTCTACATCCCTGGCTTCTTCAATTGCCGTAAGTTTCGCTTGATGTGTAATGGGAAGAGAGCGGAGAATCTTGCTTACAATCTTATGGTTTGGAATTTGTTCTCTCAGATTGAAGCTGGTGTTGACAATATTACTTAGCTTTGCATAAAAGTGATCAAACGTCTCATCTTCTGACATCTTCAAGTTTTCAAACTCAGAAGTTATCTTTTGCAACTTTGACTTCTTTACTATTGAATTGCTTTCATGAGTCAGTTCGAGTATTTTCCACGCTCCTTAACAATCTCGCAGCTTGAAATGCTTCTAAACTCATCAGCTGAAACTGCACAAAAGATTGAACTTAAGGCTTTGTAGTTCCACTCTGCTTTTTCTTGTTCAGCCCTAGTCCAAGTATCCATTATCTTCTCTACAGTCACATCATCGACTGTGAGTGTAGGTTTTATTCAGCCGTTCTCAATGGCAAGCCATACATTGACATTCAGAGAGATCAGATTAGCTTTCATACGAACCTTTCAGTATGCATAGTTGGTGTTGTCAAACCATGGATGTCTGGAAATCGAACCACCTTCCCTCGGGGGATCCATCTAGCAATAGACAAGATCACGTTTTTCTCGCAAAAACCAACTAGCTCTGATACCAATTGAAATTATGCACTCTACGTACCAGATATCCCAAACCGATCATAGATACTTTGAATAGAGAAGGCACAATATGAAATGGGAAAACCCACACAGGGAACTCGCTAAAAGCTTTTACTAAAATCAATTGTTAGTTACAAACTTAAAACTCTCGATAGATCAACTCCTTGACTCTATACTCCATTTGACGTTTGCTCGAATCCTCAATTCACCAACTCTTTTAGTAAAAGCCCTCTGACTCCTTGAAGGCACAATACTGAATCCTCAGAGTATTGAATCCTTAACGATCTCGAACCACGAATCCGAACTCATTCGGATCAAACTCTGAATCGATCTTTTGGCTAAGTGGTTTGATAGAACAATAATCTAGACTTGGCTCACTAAAATAAAAGTTATTCTCTCTATATCTCAACCCTAGATACGTCCAGTGTATTTATATATCAAAACCTGGGATACATAGGATTGGAAAACAGTAGTTTCGGAAGCCAAAAAAACACCTCAAGGGAAGCTCGCTGTCGCAGCCTTCACGAGGGCTTCCCGTGGCCTTCCCGCTACACAGAGCCGTCATCCCGCGTGGTCAATCTTCAATTTCCTGCTCTCGGCATTATCCCGCGGTTGGGTGCGGCCATCCTGTGATCTTCCTGCATTAATCTGAATCCGGCTTCGTTCTGATTGCTTCAAGCTTCCTAGTTTAACCAAATTTATTTTCTTAGGCCTTTACACTTCTAAGAGACACAAGAATCTAATCTTCTCGTCCGGAATCCCTTCGTCCCATCTTAGCTTCCCTTCGTCTTAACCTCTACTAAGTCTAATGATTACAGAATACTTTACACACTATGTTTGATCATTGATTTGCCAATTTACAATAAATCCCTAACAGTCCAGATAAGAAATTCAAAAGATCTATGTATTCTTAGATATTCATATATTATAGCTTTACTTGGATTTGCGTTGTCAAAACAATAAGTTCTCTTGTAGTTCAGGCATTATCAATCCATTTTTAGCCAAGCACATCTTGAATAAGATAGTAAGATACACAATTGTGGTCTCTTTCGCCTTTCTTGATTGAATGAAGTATAGGTTCTTAAGCTTGTCGATAAGATGTTTATATTGTTGAAAAGACATTTTTATAGATGACTAACATAAGAGTGGAAAAAGTTGTATTCTTCTTTCTCATTGAGCCAATAGGCTGAGGACATAGAGTTTCATCATATGAAAGACTACTATAGATATAGAAGGTCATGATTTGTGAAAACTTTAGATGAGGGAAAATCAACAATTTATCTCTCTGTTGGATTCTCTTTCAATTTTTGAAAGTTGAAAACTTTACGAAACGCTTTTTTTCTCCTCGCATAGACAACCATTTCAGATTATAGCATGTTCAAGTGTTTCCTGATCTTTTTAAGCTTATAATTGCCAAACCCTACACTTGTTTCTTCTCTCTACGAAAGTTCTAATATCCCATATTACACCAAAACAACTTTAAAGTATTCGGAAACAGAGTCCGTAATTTTAAGGACCTGCAACTTTCACAAGGATGGAAGCTGGAAGTTATCTTTTTTTTTTTTTTTTTTTTTTGTTTGAAATAAAAAGAATCCAGAATTAGACAAAATCAACACAATATTTAGGAGAAGGATTGGAGGTAACTTATATCAGTTTGCTTTTTATTAATACCAATTGCATTATGAGAAGGAAAAGGGGTTATCCCTGTCCCTTGTTCCAGTACTGAGTAAGTTGAATTGTGAAGGTGAGTTCACACTTATTTGAATCTTTGTTTCTACTTGCTTCACGCCAAAAGAGAAATTTTGAAGGCTTAAAAATTAACACTTCTCTTTAGTGTCTCATATCTTGAAATAATGTTTTTTCGTACTACATATCTTGGTAGAGGCTTCATTCTGCAGGTTGAATTTCCAACATTCCGAGATTCACCTCAATGGCCTGCTCTGTTTGAGACTTTATTCTACACTGAGGTATGTCATAAAATGTAGCTTATATGCTCCTGAGAGTTATTTTGTAGTGCAATTTAGAAGTGACAAAAAAAGTAACCACCTGATTGACAATTTAAATTTTTTCTTCGTAGTTCATTCGACTCCCTTTGGTAGATCGATTGTCCTCGCTTCCGTTAATGGCTGCAGGTACGTTCTACTTCAATAGGTTGTTGTAGATACTATACATATTCTTTCGAAATTTTACTAGATAATTAATTAAGTTATGACAGTGACATTCTTCAATTAAATAACATTTTTGGTTTCTAACCCCTACTCACCTCATCTGAAAATGTGCAGTAACTTTTCCACCCAACCATCTGTTCCTTTATTCAAAAATCATCACAACTGTTCATTCAAGAAGGCATCACTGTAAGTTTCGCATAAACAAACAACTGAGATGCTACAATTGTGACTGTGTTTACGATAGCTAGACTTCCTTTATATCTAAATAAAACTGCTATGAATGATAATTAAACAAGCCAAAACCATAGGTATATGCACACACAATGCTGCTAGTTATCTGCAAACCTACATGTTCAATGGCCTAATCATGACAAGTTGAAATGGGACGGATATTAATTGGGAGTGCTAAAAGAGGGAAAGAAAAAGACCCAATTAAGAGACGAAATACAAACCCTTCATTGATGTCATGAACAAAGGGAACAGAAAAGATTTTGGGTAAATTTTAGATTTGGACTTGCTGCGAAAAAAGGATAATAAATGAAGAGAAAACGAAAGAAAAACGAAAGGATTGGAATACGGAAAGACGCTAAATTTGTTTGTTTGTTTGTTTTTTTCTTTTTTTCTGGTTAGGTTAAAAAGATGAAAAAAATAAATAAATAGATATTTGCTAATTTTTACTTTGATTAATCAGAAAATTATAGTTATTTAAAGTCTGGGATTTGTAAATGAACTTCCTATAATATATTTCAAGAAGTTTTTTATGAAGTTCGTGTCTCATGACTTTTAGTGTCTTATTTATATACATTCTAGCTACTGCTATGTTCTATTTCTTGCAAGGCTGGTTTGGTGCAGCACTTGGAGCATATGCACATCGCTTTCGATGTGGTTTGATCCTTATGAAGCAATGCGTTAAATGGTTGCGTAGACGGTTGCTTTGTTTTGTTGGTTGTGGCATTGAGGATGGCAAATTTTTGCTACATTATAGTGGAGTTGATTTGGGTTTACCATTGTTTGCTGATTTGCTTCTGATTTGTTTATTGCTTGTCATTTGGTGATAATTTTGGTTGCCAGATTTCCATTTGTGCAACTAATTTGATGATTCAGCAGGTCTGCTTTGTAATTGTCCCTATGGCTGATTGGTGAAGCTGGTTTTGGTTTGTTGCTGGCGCATTCCTTGGCGTTGGTTTGTCTAAATTTGCTGCTGGTTTGTTTGACTTTTTTAGCTAGTTTCTGTTGTTGGTTTGCTAGTTATATGGTGCTAACTGGTAGTATAAGTTTTCGGTTGGGTTGTGAGTTGCGTGTATTAGCTGTTTCTTTGCACCGTGCACATGCACTGGTGCTTACTCGCCTTATGAACTAATGCTTGCCTGGTCTTATTTTTCCTTCATGTAGTGCGGTTGTTTGGGCAACCTGCTGCGGGGGAGCTGTGGTTCTTTACCACTTGGTTTACTTTGTTTGATTTCAGTGGTGCGTTTGAGTTGATTTGTACCAATTTTGGTCTTATTTTTCTTTGGAATAACGTGGGTCTGTGCATTACTTTTTTGGAATAATGTGCTGTCCGCGCATTGTTATTTGTATTAAAGGGGTATGCTCCTTTGGTTCTTTGTACAATATTTTATTATTTTAATAATATTTTGATTTACTTTTCAAAAAAATTATTGTACATTTCATATCTCATATTAATATACAGATACCGTATATGAATTAAATTGGTTTTTGACTATAAATGTATTTTTAATTGTATAGGTAAAAAACTAAAATAATTATCAAAAATGAATTTGAAATTTAAAAATAATTAATAGTATCATCTATGGCACATGGCCATAGCCAATGCTATGTACAAAAAATTATAATTTTTTCTATTAGCCACTGCTTAAACTGTAGCCAAAAGATTATAAAATTAAATTGATATAATAATATTTGTCACAGGTCAGAAAGTAATTAAAAATAAAAAATCTACAGTAGCTAATGGTTTAAGGATATTTTATTGGTTATTTCATATATACCATAACCAATAGTATATTTGCCATAGCCACTAAATGGCTACGGTTATTGGTTTTAACCAAGGAGCCTTTTGTTACTCAATTAAAACCACAAGCCATATCTAATGTGCTTTGGCCATGACTTCTTAATTTTTGGTTACCGCTTTAGATGGTAAACAAAAGGCCTTTTTCTAGTATTATTGCCACCTAGAACTCTTATCTATTCTACATAGATTATTGCACTCCAAGTACATGATTTAGAGACTAAACCAAGTAAACTTGATTTTACAACCAAATCGATCAGTCATTATTCTACTTGAAAATCCATAATCCTTGAATATCCATAAAAATCACTACTTGAATTGGTTTGATCAAAGATTATTTTATAGTTGTTTTTAGTTTCAATAAATTTTCTATCATAAATTTCATTTTCAAAAATTCAAAATAATTTTTCTTTATTTCTATGTGTGGCACCAATTAAACCAAACCAAGCCTTATCCCACTAGATAGGGTTGGCTATATGGATTTGATGACGTCAATCAAATCTGTTTAGGGTCATGTCCTCCGTTAGATCCATAGAGGTCAGGTCATATTTAATAGTTTCTTTCCAACTTCTCTTAGGTCTCTCTCTCTCTCTCTCTCCTAATATTGGCTATCTCTATGTTTTCACACATTTTAACTAGTGTCTCCATTGGATGCCTTTTAACATGGCTAAACCATCTTAAATGATTTTCTCTCATTTTATCTCTAATCGGTGCTATTCCTATTTTGCCTCTAATTTCCTCGTTCCTAATCCTATCTTTTCCTGTGATCCCACATATCCATCTTAGCATTCTCATCTCCATAACTGTCATCTTCTGAATATGATTATACTTTACTACCCAACACTCTGATCCATATAACAATGCTGGTCTTACCGCTACCCTATAATATCTTTCTTTAATCTCGAGGGGGACTTTCCGATCACACAAGACCCCTGAAGCACTCCTACATCCTATTGCACCATAGATCTAAGATATCTAAAGTTTTCTTTCTCTACAATCTTTTGTGTGCCCAAATTTACTTATATACCCCCAGTTGTTCTACTTTGGCTAAACTTGTATTTCATATATTCCGTTTTACATCTACTTAGCCTAAACCCTTTGGTTTTTAACGTGTCCCGCCACAATTCTAACTTATCATTCACTCATTCTCTCGTCTCATCTACTAAAATAATGTCATCTGCAAATAGCATACACTACGACACCTCATCCTGAATATGCCTTTTAATCTCATCCATAATGACCGCCTGTAAAAGTTACAGTTACAATTAACCCCCAAGTGCGAGGGTGTGCGGTGTAGTTTTACCTGGTGAGTCCAGGATCGAATCCACAAGGAACCTAAGTTTCAATTTCTAGGTTTA
>QLOD02000016.1:23001058-23023636 GCA_003260245.2 Sideroxylon spinosum | reverse complement strand
AGTAAATATTTTAAAATTAATTCTTAGAATTAAATTTGACAAGTTTCTAAAATCAAATAAAAAAATAATCATAAAATCCTTTGTAAAATTTTTTTTTGGAAACTAAATACTTTATATATTTTGCCACCATAAAAAAGGTTTGGCCTTCGAAATATAGAAGGTGGAGGTTGTAGTAAATATTTACTGTTGCGGTTGCAGTAAGAATAAAATGACATCGTTTCGGAATTTTTTTCCTTCAAAATGACCCTATTCCACTTAAACCCACTTAAGTGGAACAACATTGTTTTCAAGAAAAAACACCAAAAACTACGTCGTTTTGACCTACTGTAGCCTGCCCCCCTTGGCGAGTAGCCGGCTTGAAGGAGGAGAAGTGTAGAGAGAGAATAGGAGTTATGGAGATGAAGTAGAGAGAGAAGGTTCGGTCGAATGAAGGAATTTGGGGCTTTAAAGTGTGCATGGTCTGGACCGGCTGGGTAATGGTCCGGACTGTCTGAGGAGGCTAACTTTCTGTGGTCCGGACCATTTGGCGGGTGGTCCGAACCGCCAGGCATCAATCATTTGTTAATTTCATAACTATTACCACCATTGAATTAGAAATTACCCATTCATTAGTCATTAATAATATGTAAGGGAAGTTTGCATGTTATTAACCATCCCCTCCCCAACTTAAAAGACACATTGTCATCAATGTGTGTAATGCATGAATAGGAGTGAAGGCAAAATTTACAATGTAAACAGTACCCTCCCAAACTTAATGTGCAAGTGACTAATGATTTCAAAGCAAATAAATAATACAGAGAAAAGAAACCAAAAGAAAGAAACTAGAAAAGAAAAGAAAGCAAAGGAAAAGAAATACCTCATGTCAGCGTCAAATGAAGCTAAAACAGCATTTATTGAATAGATAGCTTTCTCAGATAAAGGAAAATCTTGTGGGGGTCGCTCACCATAAACAGGCTCGATGTCAGTGCTCTCTGCTGTCTCACCTCCCAAGTCAGGAATATCTTCTAAGGGGGGCATGTCATCGTCAGCTGAGACGATGGTTTCAGTGTCAAAATTGGATGCATCAGACCATTCAGTGGATATATCTACCTCAATCCACTCCATCCTGATCAAGAGTTCTAAATCCACCTCATCCCACCATTCCACCTTAATAAATTGGTTAGGGGTTATAAGAATTAAAGGGGGTAAACAAGAGAGAGAGGTAAAAAATTACTTTCCTCAAAGCACTCATCAGGCCACTCCTCAATGGAACACTCTAAGCACACTGACTCGTCATCCTCACCTAGATTATCAATAGAACAATCAAATTCATTTTCCTTATTGTCCTCATCTAAGTTTTCCTCATTTTCCTCAACTAAGGGGTTAGAATGGTTAGGCATAATGAATATGTCTTAGCATAAAGTAAATAAAAAAATGGAATTATCATAGCTGCCAAACATGAGATAAAAATTAAAAGAAAAAGAAAAGGAAAAAAAAACATAAGATAAAATAAATAAAAAGAAATAAAGAGAAAGAGAACATGTAGGAATAAGCTATGAACAAAATATAAGACAAATAATCAGTATAATCATAACTTAAACTACGAGTACATATTAAAGGTTACAAAGAAGTGACAGATTTCTGGTGATACAAAGTTAAGTCTGAAGTCCAATCCCTAAACTCAAAAATATTATAACATAAAAAAGAAACAAAAGAAAGAAAACATAATGTCAGTGTTGAGGCGGGTGAGAGGAGTCATGAAGATGATCCAAAATACTCTACAAGAGGTGACCCTAAGTCTGCTGGGACCGCTAGATTTGGAGTAAAAACTAGTGGTGGTCCTCTTGATTGCTCTCCATTTGACTCATTCTCTTCACTAAGGCACCTATTTGTGAAGCTAGTTAAGCATTGGAGACTTCACATTCTACTTCCTCCTCAGGTTGAGCCTAAGACCCACTTCTTTCCTCATCAGCGTTTGATCTTCTCCTTTTGATTCTGGCTGCCTGACCCCGAGACTTAGAATATGAAATGATATTGAAAGGGTTTAACCCGGAAGCCAATGGCATGTCATATGTAATTAGAGCACCTTTTCTTTTGAAAATCTCAATAAGTGCACCGTCAAATGGTAATGCGATAAGGGCTCCAGGGTGCTCATAAATATATAGAACGTGATGCTAGAAATAAAAGAAAAGATCAATAGTGATATCGGTTCCAATGGCATAAATTAAATGGGCTCTAAGAGGGGTACAGTTGGCATGCCTATTCTAGGGAAGGAGGTTGGTATAGGAGAACATGTGTGGGGCCCAATATTTATCATTTAAAATAGCACTAGGCTTTCTATACTCTCCGGTCCATTCTTTACCTTCTAACAATATTTCTCGGGAGATGATAGACAGTAGTGGATTGCCCTCAACTGGTTAAGAAAATTCGGGGTGTTCAACATGAGGAAGTTGGAACATTAGGGAGAAATCATTGGGCATGAGCACAATCTCAACTCCTCGTACCCCACTAACTATATTTTCCTGATTCTTCCTCCGAATTATGGAATTAACTTTAATATTAGCAAAGATTTCATGCACGGTATCTACCACGCAACTGGAGTGAAACCATGCCATGCCTAACCACTACTTGCCTTAAAAATTTTGATGTAACATAAAGTCCTCACCTTTGAATTCATCGATTTGCCAAAAACGCCCAATTACCACAAATTTGTACACCCAAATGTCGTCGTTTTGGGTTTCGGCTTCCTTTTTCCAAAAGCGGTTTCGATCAAATGATGTGTCAATTTTTCGGTTGGCAAGTTTCTTAGTACGTGGTGGCATGGTTTCCACATCAAAAGAGACAATGTTGATAGTAAAATTAGTCAAGTATCAAGGCCTATACCCACACAAGTTTAGTGGCCCACTAGTATTAAGATGACTAAAGAAATTGGAAGAATTGAAGCTAAATTGACTAGTAGAGACCACACAATTAGGTCTTCAATTGATAAATTATATACCTATTTGAAGATGGTAAGCTAGAGAGAGAAACTTAGAAGACCTAAATTTTGCTCCTTTTCACCTGTGGGTTGCTCCCTGAAAAATAGCTACTCTACGGAAGTAGTTTGCACAAGGGAGAATAATAAGAGCTGGTTAGGGGTTTTGATTGAAGAAAAAACAAACGAAAACTAGCTAGAAAGAGAAGAGAAAAATTGGAAACAAAAGAGAGATCACCATAATTAGGGCTTAAAGAACTTTGAAACTTGAAAACTTACCTACTATGGTGAAGATGGAGGAGAAAATCAAGCAATCCGTGGGAAAATTGAGTGACCCATACCTTGGAGAGTAGCCGGCTTGAAGGATGAGAAATATAGAGAGAGAACAGGAGCTATGGAGATGAAGTAGAGAGAGAGAAGGTTCGGTCGAATGAAGGAAATTGGGGCTTTAAAGTGCACAGGGTCCGGATCGGCTGGGTAATGGTCTAGACCATCCAACGAGGCTAACTTTCTATGGTCGGACTATTTCGCAGGTGGTCCGAGCCATCCCGCTTTTTTTTTTTTTTAACTAGGAACAAACCAAAAGAGAAAGTAAAATAAAACTAACCTAATGGATTAATATACACCTAAAGTACATTTAATTTGAATTATTCAGAAGGTGGGTGATCCAAAAGATCCCACGTCTCAATTAAGCCCACTAAGTTTTCTAAATAGGGTTTTGGCCGGTGTCCATTGACTTTGAAGCAATTTTTATTCTTAGGATTTTCGATTTCAATGGCACCGTGTTCGGAAACATTCATCACAATGAATTGGCCTATCCACTTAGACTGCAACTTACCCGGAAAGAGGTGAAGTCATGAGCGATAAAGAAGTACTTTCTGGCTCTCATCGAATGATCGATGAGCGATGTGTGGGTCATGAAGCCTCTTTATCTTTTCTTTTGAAATTTGGGCATTTTCGTAAGCATCAGTCCTTAACTCGTCCATTTCTGTAATCTTCAGTATTCGGTGCAACCCAGCCTCATCAATGTCAACGTTGAATTTTTATGTTCTAATTCAACGGGCAAATGACAGGGCTTTCCGAAACCAATCGATATGGAGACATCCCGAGTATTGTTTTGTAAGTAATATGATAAGCCCATAGGGAGTCAATCAATCGTAATGACCAATCCTTACGGTTTGGGTTGACCCATTTTTCTAAAATTTGTTTAATTTCTCTATTAGCCAGTTTCACTTACCCACTTGTTTGGGGTGATACGATGTACCAACTTTGTGAACTACACCGTACTTATGCAATAAGGTACCTACTAGCCGATTGCAGAAATGTTTTTCTTCATCGCTTATAATTGCTCGGGGCATCCCGAAGCACAAGAATATATTCTCATGGAGGAATTTCAACACAACTTTTTGATCTTTCGTTCTAGCGGTAATTGCCTCAAACCATTTAGAAACATTGTCTATTTCTACTAAAATGTACTCAAAACCAAATGATATTGGAAAGAGACCCATGAAGTCTATTCCCCAAAATTGAATACTTCCAGCACTAAAATAAGGGATAGAGGCATCATGTTTCTCCGAGTTAGACTACCTAAACATTAACATTGGTCGCATGTGGTACAGAAATTGATGAACGTCTTTGAATAAAGTAGGCCAATAAAATCCACATTACAAAATTTTGGAAGCTATTTTTTTTATGGAAAAATGGCCACCACATGCTTGAGAGTGACAAAATTCAATCATGCCCTGAACTTCCCATTCGTAAACAAAGCGTTGAATTACCTGGTCTGGGCAATATTTGAATAGGTAGAGGTCATACCAAAAGAAGACTCGAACATTTCTTAGAAAGTTTCTTCTATCCTTAGGGCTCCATTTCTTTGGAACTTTTCCTATCACTAAATAGTTGGCAATATCAGCAAACCACGGAGGTGTAGATGCTGATAATGTGGCTACATTGAATAATTGTTCATCCGGGAAGCTATCATTTATTTAAATTTTTTCAACTTTTGAATGCCTTCCTTCGGTAACCATGGCAGATAATCCATCACCATATTTTCAACTCCCTTTTTATCTTTAATTTCAAGGTCAAATTCTTGTAGTAATAGAATCCAGCGGATTAACCTTGGTTTAGCTTTTGGCTTGGTCAACAGGTATTTCAATGTAGAGTGATCAATGTATATTATAACTATTGAACCAATAAGATAGGAGCAAAATTTTTCAAGGGCAAAGACAACTGCCAGCATTTCCATTTCAGTTGTCGTATAATTCTGCTGAGCATCAATTAAGGTTCTACTGGCATAATAGATAACGTGTGCTTTTTTGTCCTTTCTTTGCCCTAACACAGCAGCAATAGCAATGTCACTCACATCACACATAAGTTCGAAAGGAAGTGACCAATCGAGAGATTAAAGATTGGGTATTGTAGTTGAATAGATTTTTAGTTTATCAAAGGCCTTTTGACATTGTGGTGTCCATTCAAAGGATGCTTCTTGTGTTAATAACTGACACAAGGGCTTTGAAATTTCACTACAAGATTAAATGAAACGCCGATAGAATCCTTTGTGGCCTAAGAATGATCGAATGTCCTTAACCAATTGTGAAGTGAGAAGTTTTTGAATTAACTCTACCTTAGCTTGGTCAACTTGAATGCCTTCTTTAGAAACTATTTGACCTAATACTATGCCTTTAGTCACCATAAAATGGCATTTCTCCCAATTAAGCACTGGGTTCTTCTCCTCACACCGGGTCAATACTAGATCAAGGTTTTCTAAATAATGCACAAAGGAATCACCATAGAAAGAGAAATCGTCTATGAAGACTTCTATGGTTTCTTCTACCATTTCACTAAAAATACTAATCATACTGTGCTGAAAGGTAGTAGGGACATTGCAAAGGATGAAGGGCATTCTTTTATAAGCAAATATACCAAAAGGACAAGTAGTTTTAGCTTGATCCTCTAAAGCAAACCCAATTTGATTATACCCCGAATAGCCATCTAAGACACAATAATAAGCATGTCCAGCCACTCTTTCCAAGACTTGATCCAGAAATGGAAGAGGAAAATGGTCTTTCCTTGTCACAGCATTGAGTTTTTGTAATCAATGTAAACTCCATGACCAGTTTGAATTCAAGTTGGAACCAACTCATTATTCTCATTCCGAACTATATTAACACCTGATTTCTTAGGAACTACCTATGTAAGACTTACCCATTTAGAGTCAGAGATGGGATAGATGATTCCTACATCAAGTAATTTTAACACTTCAGCTCTTACTACTTTTTTCATGTTCGGATTGAGTCTCCATTGCATTTATCTAACTGGTTTGGCATATTCTTCTAGATAAATTCGGTGTGTACAGAGAAGTGGACTGATACCAGTTAATTCCACAACTGACCAACCTAAGGCTTTCTTATGACTCTGTAGAAGCTTAATTAGTTTACTCTCTTGATCATATGATAACTCAGAGGATATGACTACAGGATAGGTTTCATTTTTACCTAAAAATACGTACTTTAAGTCATTGGGAAGAGGTTTTCTATCAGGTTGTGGAGCTTTTGAGTTAGAGGATTTAGCTATATTTAACATTGGTCCTAATGGTTCAACAGTTGGTGTCCATTTTCCTACAGACATTATAGGACATACTTCCAACCAATCATAGATTGCTTTCACCTCTACTAGTTGTGTTGGAAAAGCTAAATTCTCCTCACTAAATGAAAGGGGTCTCTCTAATGGATCCTCTAAAAATTCTCGATCTACATAGTCTTGCAATATGCTTTCTATGAAATCTACCTCTTGCATATCAGGTTGTTCATTTGGTTGTTTGCTTTCATGAAAAATATTAGTTTCAAATTCAATATTTCCAAATGACATTTTCATTGACCCATTCCTGCAATTAATAAGTGCATTTGAAGTAGTAAGGAAGGTCTACCTAATATGACAGGTGTTGAATTTGGAGCAGAAATATTAGTCCGGGGTTGTGTGTCAAGTATGATGAAATCTACCGGGAAATAGAAATTCTCTACCTAAACTAACACATTTTCAACTATTCCTCGTGGGCCTGTAACAGATTTATTAGCTAGTTGCAGTGTCACACGAGTGGGCTTTATTTCTCCCAAACCTAATAGTTCATAAATTGAGTATGGGAGTAATTTTACGCTTGCCTCTAAATCAAGCAGTGCTCGGCTAATATAATAATCCACTATGTGGCATGAGATAATAGGACATCCAGGATCCTTACACTTAGGGGGCATATGACCATGAATTATAGCACTAGCATGTTCAGTTGGAAAGGCTTTCTCTTTCACATTTAGCCTTCTTTTTATTGTGCATAATTCCTTTAAAAATTTTGCATATGTAGGAATTTGCTTAATTGCATTATTTAGAGGTATATTGATTTTAACTTATTTAAAAACCTCTAACATTTTTTTAGTTTATGCATCTCTCTTACATTTTAGGAATCTTTGAGGGACTGGTGGTTTGGGAACATATTCCCTTGAAGTAATCTACACTTCATTTTCCTTCCCTTTTTTCTATGTCGTTTTCCTATGTTCTCTCATTCTCACCATCAAAGGTGATGGTTTCAAGTGTTTGAGGTTTTGACTTGAGTTCAAATTGTAAATAAATGCAAAAAACTTAATTAAAATTAATTTAAACTGAGAAATAAAAATTCAGAATGTATGGCAATAAATAATTGAAATTAAGATGTGATTCAATTAACATGTAAACATCTTGATTCAACTTTCAATTCTAGGTGGATTGATTATTTCACAATGTGATGTGCTTTTAATACACGATCTAAATTTCATGTAAAGGAAAAGTAGGCCGGAAAGATGTTTTCGTGAAAGCATATGAAATTCTCCCTATCTCAGTTTTATACTTACGTTTAGGATTATAAAACCGAAAAATATTCTTTTTATAAAATTAGAGTTTTAGATTTAAAGTCTTTGTCTCAAAAATATAAAAGAGGTTTTAAAGATCCAAGAATCCATATCAGTGACTTCAGAGAATATGATCAAGGGTTTTTATTTTTGAAAGGTTTTGAAATAAAGAAAATCAAATAAAAAAAGTATAGATCTCTACGTGTACGTTTTCACACAATACACGTAGGTCTACACACATCACAAAGGTTATAATCATCCACCTTTCCTTGATTTGTGAATCAAGAGCCAAGGTTCTAGCCTAACATGGAATAGAAAACAACGAAACCCATGCAAATAAAAATAGAAAATAAAAGTGCATTCATTGTATTAAAAGAAAGAATCAAATATTGTACTTCGAAAGAATGCGTAAAGAAAGCGAAAGAACATGCTCCACGAATAATGAAAAGAACTGACGAAAAAACTTAGAGAAAATCTTGCGAAAAGACTCTACGACGGTTAGAAAGAACTCCCAAAATAATCCGCTAAAGGTCCTATTTATAGAGCCCTTACAAAACCCTAAAGACATAAAAAACGGAGCCTTAATATCTCAATGGTTCGAACCACCCGTGGCTACGGTACAAACCATAGTGTGATATCTTCATAAAATTTCCTTACAGTGGTTTGGACCCCCTTATAGCTACGGTCTGGACCACAGTGTGTTCACAATTTCTGGACTTTTCTGCAATGGTTCAGACTGACTAGGAGATGGTCCGGACCGTTCCCTACTCCGACTTTCTGCTTTGTTGTTCTCTCATTGTCTTTGCTCTAGTTTGAATCAGGGCTCTTTGCGTGGACTTCTAGGGCTCGCTATTATTGATTTCCTCATCTTCGTCACTGTTAATAACTATAGAATTATTCTAATATTTAAGAAAACATTAAGTATTTGAATAAGTTTCATCAAATGACCGAATCAGAAAGAATCTAGTTTTAAAAATCAATAGAGTTATATAACTTGTTAGGTTGACAAAACAATGCCTAAAAATTAATTAAGAAAAATTAAGTTCATTTGAAGACAACCAAGTGAGGGAAAAACAAATTTAATGTTTCATGTGGACATTTTATCAAATACTATGTGTGTTTTATTAGATTAGGCCTTGTAAACAAAATTAAATGTGAACGAAACTCATTAACATATCAAAATCTAATAAAAGAATAATTAGGATTAAACAAAGTTTTTAAATATAAAATTCTTGAAAAAAAATCCCAACAAGTATCAATTCAAGGGCTGAATCGTGATACCAGTTGAAAAGAAAATTCGCATCAAATAGGGTATAGCTCTAATATTTGTAAACTTTATATTGCTAGAAACTAGACTGCAAGGCCTATAACTTTTATGTTCTACACTTTTCAAAATTCTAAAGTCTATAGGTTAAAAAACAATCTTGAATTTAGTTTGTTTGAAATATCCAGTATGTCAACAATGTTTTATGCATAACTTTTGATTCAAAAATTGGATTGATGCAAATCTTTTTAGGTTGGAAAGAAACATAAAGGGCTAAAACTTTCGGGTTTTAGCCGGAGCATAACTCCAACGTTTTGAGGGTCAAAATCACATCGGAAGTTAAAAACAACGAGCTATCAGCATGCTGGCTAACCCAGACAGCACTTTATGCGGACAAAAGGTCTGAACAACAGTACCCTTTTTCTATATTTTAATGTTCAGCTCTCCTCTGGTTTCAACTTTCATGCTCTATTTTATATTCTAAGCAATCCCATGCACTATATGATGTTATATGTCCACATGTCATCTTTATGAATGTTTATAAACACTTATAAACCACAAACACATACTCAAACCTAAATATAAATTCAATCTCACAAGTTATAAAGATAATGACATTCAAGTTTAATGTTTTAAACCCCAACGATACTTCAAATTAATCCTACACATGTTCATTATAGTTCACATTAAAGATATAGAACACATTCTAGGAGGTTCGTCATCCTACCTAAATGAAGATTTTGGTGACCAAGTCCAAGAAGGAAGAGAAGTTAAGCTCCGAACACCAACCGAGCTAGGAAGCTCCAAGCTTTTCTTTCTCTTCTTTTTCCCCAAACACTACAAATGCTTCAATTAATACTTACAATTTTAGAGAACACTCAAGGCTCACAATTATATGGATGTGTCATGATCCAAAATGTGGATACCATGAACTATTCAACTAAATAATTTGGATGAGTTATGGAGGAAAGGATGGAGGAATATAAGTTTTATAGAGAGTTTGATGAGTATTTACTATTCATGAGTTAACCCAATGAATAGTGAGGTGAGCTAAATGATGGGTTGACGCATAGGTTAATGGGTTTGGGTTGAACCAAATGGGTAATTGGATTAAGGATTGTTTGGATAAAAGTCTTGAAATTCCACACTGAACTCCCACATAAAATGGAATTAAATCCGAAAATGTTTCTAACTAATTTTTTGTTCCAAAAATTTTTAAATCCTTAATTTTCTAGATTTTTACTATAACAAATATCACCACCACACTTACGTAAATTGGCTAAGGAAAAAAAAAATTAGGTTATTATATTATTTATTCTCAGACACTTCATTTTTCTCCCAGTTTGGTTCTCCAATTCAGCTTTTCGTACTTTGAACTAGGCAAATAGACCTGACTTGTACTGTATAAAGTAAAGCCAAACCTTCAAAAAGAAGTCATCAATGAATGTTACAAAATACTTATATCTTTATCGTGATGAAACTCTCACTATCTCCCTTACATTTGAATGGAAATAATAAAAAATGCATTCTGTCTTGTGCATAATTTTCTAGAACTGCACCCAAGTCTACTTTCTAAGAACAGTACCTACAAAAATCAAGCTTGTAAGTCTTTACCCATTGGGCGAATTCGGCCTGTGTAGCTTCACAATGGCACGTTTTCCTATATGCCATAAGACTATACTATGAGAATCAGTCTCTACCACGGTAACTCCACTTATAATTGTACTCCCTAACAGTCTATAGATGTTCACAGAACTTTTTTTTTTTTTACCTCTCATCACCACTATCACCCCTTTTGAAACTTTCAATGTCTCGTCCTCAGATTTGAAACTACTGAACTCGTTTGAATCTAAGGCATAAAATAATATTTTTTCTAAGATCAAGAATATGTCTTATATCAGATAAGATTTGTACCACACCATCTAACATGCGGATTTTGATATTCCTAATCCAGATAACTTTGCATGAAACCTCGTTACCAATCAGAATTAAACTAGACTCTACTAAACTATAGTTTCCGAACTTCTTATTTAGCATCATTTGAAAAGAATATGTTGAATTTAGATCGTAAGAATTCGTTAAATGATCTGAATCAAATGAAATTGAAAGCATGTTGCCATCCTCTAAGTCATTCTCTACAAAATTTGCAGACTTTGAACCGTTATTATTCTCGCCACCTTTATTCTTACCCCACTACTAGCAATGTCGGTTGTATTGGCCCTTCCTTTTGCCCCTGAAGCATTTAAGATTTATAAATAGGCCAGAGCTTGTCCAAATTTGGTCTCTCTGTCTCTTATCCCGACCTGGGTATTATTCTTTAAAGCCACCGCATAAACACTCCACCCACCTCGTTGGTCCTCTTTAATAGCACCGACGCTGGCCTGTCTGGGCTCTCACTCAAATCTCCACCATCTAACAGCCTCTTGATGCACTCAACTAATTGACACCAACTATTACCACCTTCCCATCTTCCTAATTAGATCCCAACATAAATGGGGAGTAAAGGATGTTTAACGATGGCAAAGTAGTGCCACATCTTGTCTGGGGCACTTGTTGTGATTTTAACCACTTTCTATACCAAAGTTGTCAATCCAAAAGTCATAACCTCCCAAACGGAGACTAAGCAACAATTAGAAAAACTGATGCGAACTATATTCCTAGAGTATATGTATACTAACAATTGCATGTGCTTAAAGGCATATAAAAATATAATTTTAAATTTATAAAATAAATTTATTTAAAAAATTATAAAAATAACTTATAAAAATAAAAATACTAATCAAAAGATATTAATGTATCCATACGGTGTTTAATAAAAGTGTAAAATTTTATTAATTATTACAAATATTATCACATTTTTTAAAATATGAGAAATGTGAGAGAAAAAGAAAAATAATTCTTGTCATTGTGCAAATCCAACAGTTGAAAATAACTCAAATTCAAAATTTTAAACTTTCTTATTATATAAAGGATAAAAAAAGTATAAAAATACAAATACTAATCAAGAGAGACTAATGTATCCGCATAGTGTTTAATAAAAGTATAAAATTTTATTATTTATTATAAATATTATCACAGTTTTTAAAATATGAGAAGTGTGAGAGAGAAAAAAAATAATCCTCGTCCCAAATTCAAAATTTTAAACTTTCTTATTATATAAATGACACAAAAAGTGTAAAAGTAAATGTATTTAAAATTTAAATATTAAACACATTAAAATTAAAATTTTCTAATAAAGTTTAAATATACTTGTAAAAAAAAAATAAAGTTAACAAATTTGAAAAGGATGACTAACCCAATAGCAAAGCCTTCCAACCAAACCAATACCAACATCCCCTAACCCCAATCATCTTCCCCCGCCCAAAGTCCGTGTAGGACAATAATCACATTAGCTATCCTGCCTTATTATATTAATATGTATAAAAGGACACAAAGCTACGGGGAAGCAAGAAAAATGGGGTTGCTGAAGAAAAATGAGGTTAGAGGTCATCTTCCTCAGCTTATGTCCTCAATTCTCTTCACAGTGTTATGTTTCATTTATTCTTTTAAATTTGATTTGATTTAATAAATGAAATTTTATTTCTGGAGCGCATATTTGAATTTAAGAATTAAATTAATTTAAATTAAAAGAAATATCAAATTGTAAGGCAAAATTATCCTTTTGATATACATTTTAACACAAAGAATTGGGGAAGGAGGGGTGGGGGACGAGTGAAACGATAACATGAAAAATAGAATTAAAATGTGCTCAGTGTCTCTCCTATAGCAGTCCCCAGCATTGACATGTAGTAAGAAAGAACAGATGGCGTAACAGTCACCCTTGTCTACTTGCACCAATCTATAAATTAACCGGTTGTCACCATGCATGAATAAAAAAGAATAACCTTTTCCCATACCTGATTAATAGAGCGTTTTAAAAATAAAATTTTAATTAATAATTTTATGGCTCAAAAAACAATACATATCGAATCTTTAGAAATACGAATTCCAGAAGAACAAGCACAACTTGAGCTTTTTGAAACTTCTGGGCAAAGAAGAGTAATCTATAGACGTCTTATTGATTTAGAATTCAAATTGAAATTTTGCATTAGGGACTTGAAATATTTTCAAAAGAGCTTTTGAAAAGAGCTTTTTTAATTTGGTATTTCCTAGATTTTTAATTTTAATTTTTTTATTTAATTTATGAGTGCTTGGAATCATGGGGAAGACGGTAGATTAATACGTCCTGAAAATATTAATATTCACTTTGATACCAAAAATTTCCTCATAGACGTTCCCATATCATCTACTTCTACTCCTACAATAGAAATGGCAGAAAATAATCAACCCGTTATTCCTAGACGTTCAATGAGGGACATACTATAACAAGATAGGCATACACCTAAATCTTGAATAGTATGGCCTGAAAATCAAAGACCTTTCAATATTAAACCTAGGATGATCCAACTTCTGCCAACCTTTCATGGTATAGAATCTAAAAATCCTTATGAACACTTAACTAGGTTTAGGAATATTTGTGTGACGTTCAAAGATCAGAACTACCCCATAGTTCTAAAACTTTTCTCTTTCTCTTTTAAGGATAAACCTGCTAGGTGGTTTGAACTTTTGTAACCTTACTTTATTCACTCATGGGAGGAAATGCAATCTAAATTTCTTAAGAAATTTTTCCTTCCAAATAGAACTGATGCCATTCAACACCAAATTTTGAATTTTTTTCCCTCAGCATGGTGAAACCTTTTATTAGTGCTAGGAAATATTTAAAACACTCTTACATTCTTGTCTACACTATGGATTCGAAGTCTGGCGTCTAGCTAGTATCTTCTATGGATCATTAACATCTCAACTTAAACAATTTGTGAAAACAATGTGTAATGGTCAGTTCTACGATAAAACCTCTAAGAAAGCCTACAAATAATTTGAATTTCTAACTAAGAATGCACAAACATGGGATACTACAGGATCCCAGAACTCCCAAATTGCTATGCAACACCTACTAAGGGAGTACACCAATTGAGTGAATCCGATGATCTTAAGGCAAAAATAGCAACACTTTCACATGAAATTGGAACTTTAAAAATAAAAAGGAGACACTAATTGTTAAGGAACCTATAGAAAGTGTCTATTGCCTTATTTGTGATAGCCAAGCACATAAAACTGATGATTGTCATACCATCCTAGTTTGTTGTGAAGTGGTTCAAAGCCAACAATCTAGTGAGATGCCTATAAATGACATAAACCAATTCCGTCCACCATATCGGGGACAAAATCAAGGAGGAAACCCACTTTCTGAACCTATAATCCAGGGTAGAGGAATCATCCTAACTTTGGATAGAGAAATGATGGAGTAACAATGCCTTAATCATTTCATTCTGCTCACCTCCACCTATTCCACAAATTCCTAACCATAACCCAGGACCATCTCAGAATATGGCACCATATCCAAATACACAGTTTCCTTATATTAAACGGTCCATCGAAGAGACTCTTTAGCAATTCATGGCTACACAATCTACATTATGGGCCCAAAATAATCGAGCGATGGATGACATAAAAAGACAACGGACTCTTCTAACAAACACTGAGTAATCAGTAGAACTGTCAGTTACCCGCCCAACCACATCCAAATCCACCTGCTTAAGTAAATCAAGATGAAGGATCTTCCAATACCCAAAATAATCTTGAGGAAATTCAAGCTGTCACGATGCTTAGGAATGGTAAGATAATACACAAAACCACTCATTCCAGGGTGGTTGAGCCCGTGAAAGAGTTGGAACCTAAGCGGATAGCGGAAGATCAAAAACAGACGGACGATGAGATACCATTAAATGAGAATGAAAGAACACAGGAAAACCACATAGAAAAAGGGAAGGAAAAGGAAGGGGAAAAAGAAACCGAGATTACTTCAAAGGAATATGTTCCTAAACCACCGTTCCCTTAAAGATTCCTAAAATCTAAGAGAGATGCTCAAACTGCAGAAATCTTGGAGGTGTTTAAACAAGTTAAAATCAATAGACCTCTAATTGATGCAATTAAGCAAATTCCTACATATGCAAAATTTTTAAATGAATTATGCACAGTAAAAAGAAGGCTAAATGTGAAAGAGAAAGCTCTTCGAACTGAGCAAGCTAGTGCTATGCTTCATGGTTATATACCCCTTAAGTATAAGGATCTTGGATGTCCTATTATCTCATGCCATATAGGGGATTATTATATTAGTTAAGCACTGCTTGATTTAGGGGCAAGTGTAAATTTACTCCCATACTCAATTTATGAACAATTAGGTTTGGGAGAAATAAAGCCCACTCATGTGACACTGCAACTAGCTGATAGATTTATTAGAGTCCCACGAGGAATAGTTGAAAATGTGATAGTTCATGTAGAGAATTTCAATTTTCCAGTAGATTTCATCATACTAAAGATATAACCCCTGACTAATATTTCTGCTCCAAATTCAACACCTGTCATATAGGCAAACCCTTCCTTGCCACTTCAAATGCACTTATTAATTACCGGAATGGGTCAATGAAAATGTCATTTGGAAATATTGAATTTGAAACTAATATTTTTCAGGTAAGCAAACAACCAAATGAACAACTTGATATACAAGAGGTAAATTTAAACCATTGTGCAAGACTATGTAGATCGAGAATTTTTAAAGCATCCAATAGAGAGAGCCCTTTCATTTAGTGAGGAGAATTTAGCTTTTCCAACGCAATTAGTAGAGGTGAAAGCAAGCTATGATTGGTTGGAAGTATGTCCTATAATCTCTATAGGAAAATAGACACCAACTGTTGAACCATTAGGACCAGTGTTAAATAAAGTTGAATCCTCCAACTCGAAAGCTCCACAACCTGATTGAAAACCTCTTCCCAATAACTTAAAGTATACATTTTTAGGTGAAAATGAAACCTATCCAGTAGTCATATCCTCTGAGTTGGCATATGATCAAGAGAGTAAACTAGTTAAGCTTCTGCAGAGTCATAAGGAAGCCTTAGGTTGGTCAGTTGAAAAATGAACTGGTATTAGTCCACTTCTCTGTACACACCGAATTTACCTAGAAGAAGATGCCAAACCAGTTAGACAAATGCAAAGGAGACTTAATCCGAACATGAAAAAAGTAGTAAGAGCTGAAGTGTTAAAATTACTTAATGTAGGAATCATATATCCAATCTATGACTCTAAATGAGTAAGTCCTACACGGGTAGTTCCTAAGAAATCAAGTGTCACTATAGTTCGGAATGAGAATAATGAGTTGGTTCCAACTTGAATTCAAAATAGTTGGAGAGTTTGCATTGATTATAGAAAAATCAATGCTGTGACAAGGAAATACCGTTTCCCTCTTCCATTTTTGGATCAAGTCTTGGAAAGAGTGGTTGGGCATGCTTATTACTGTTTCTTAGATGACTATTCGGGGAATAATCAAATTGAGGTTGCTTAGAGAACAAGATAAAACTACTTTTACTTGTTCTTTTGGCACATTTGCTTATAAATGAATGCATTTCGGCCTTTGCAATGCCTCTGCTACCTTTTAGCGTGGTATGATTAGTATTTTTAGTGAAATAATAGAAAAAATCATAGAAGTCTTCATTGACTATTTCTTTGTCTATGGTGATTCATTTGAGCATTGTTTAGAAAACCTTGATCTAGTAATGACTCGATGTGAGGAGAAGAACCTAGTGCTTAATTGGGAGAAATGCCAGTTTATGGTGACTAAAGGCATAGTCTTAGGTCACATAGTTTCTAAAGAAGGCATTCAAGTTGACTAAGCTAATGTAGGGTTAATTTAAAAATTTCTGACTCCACAATTGGTTAAGGACATTCAATCATTCTTAGGCCACACAGGATTCTATCAGTGTTTCATTCAATCTTGTAGTGAAATTTCAAAGCCCTTGTGTCATCTATTAACATAAGAAGCATCTTTTGAATGGACACCACGCTATTAAGAGGCCTTTAGCAAACTAAAAATCTATTTAACTACAACACCCATTCTTTAATCTCTTGATTGGTTACTTCCTTTTGAACATACGTGCGATGCGAGTGACCATGCTACTGGTGCTATGTTAGGGCAAAGAAAGGACAAAAAAGCGCATGTTATCTATTATGCCAGTAGAACCTTAACTGATGCTCAGCGAAATTATACGACAACTGAAAAGAAAATGTTGGCAGTTGTCTTTGCCATTAAAAAATTTTGGTCCTAGCTTATTGGTTTAATAGTTATAATATACACTGATCACTCTACATTGAAATACTTGTTGACCAAATCACAAGCTCAACCAAGGTTAATCTGCTGGATTTTATTACTACGAGAATTTGACCTTGAAAATAGAGACAAAAAGGGAGTTGAACATGTGATGGCCGATCATCTGTCACGGTTAGCGACGGAAGCCCATTCAAATAAATGATAGCTTCCCGAATGAACAGTTGTTCAATGTAGCCGCAATACCAACATCTACACCTCTGTGGTTTGCTGATATTGCCAACTATTTAGTGATAGAAGAAACTTTCTAAGAAATGTCCAATTTTTCTTTTGGTAAGACCCCTACCTATTCAAATATTGCCCAGACCAAGTAATTCGACGTTATGTTCCCGAATGGGAAGTTCTGGGCATGATTGAATTTTGCCACTCTCAAGCATGTGGTGGCCACTTTTCCATAAACAAAACAGCTTCAAAAATTTTGCAATGTGGATTTTATTGGCCTACTTTATTCAAAGACGTTCATCAATTATGTACCACATGCGACCGATGTCAACGTTTAGGTAGTTTTACTTGGAGAAACATGATGCCTCTATCCCCTATTCTAGTGTTAGAAGTATTCGATTGTTAGGGAATAGACTTCATGGGTCCCTTTCCTATATCATTTGGTTTTGAATAGGCTATGTTTCGAAATGGGTTGAGGCAATTACCGCTAAAACGAATGATCATAAAGTTGTATTGAAATTTTTCTATGAGAATATATTCTCGTGCTTCGGGATGCCCCGAGCAATTATAAGTGACGGAGGAAAACATTTCTGCATTCGGCCAATAGGTACCTTATTGCATAACTATGGTTTTGTTCATAAAGTTGGTTCATCATATCACCCCCAAACAAGTAGGTAAGTAGAACTGGCTAATAGAGAAATTAAACAAATTTTGGAAAAATCGATCAACCCAAACCGTAAGGATTGGTCGTTACGACTGATTGACTCCCTATGGGCTTATCGCACTGCTTACAAAAACAACACTCGGGATGTCTCCATATTGATTGGTTTACGGGAAGCCCTTCATTTGCTTGTTGAATAAGAACATAAAGCATATTGGGCCATTAAACAATTCAACGTTAACATTGATGAGGCTGGGTTGCACTGAAAACCTTAGATTACAGAAATGCACGAGTTAAGGATTGATGCCTACGAAAATGCCCAAATTTCAAAAGAAAAACTAAAGAGGTTTCATGACCAACAAATCACTCCTCGATCATTCCATGAGGGCCAGAAAGTACTTCTTTATCGCTCATGACTTCACCTCTTTTTGGGTAAGTTGCAGTCTAAGTGGATAGGCCCATTCATTGTAACGAATGTTTCCGAACATGGTGCCATTGAAATAAAAAATCCTTAGAATAAAAATCACTTCAAAGTCAATGAACACCGACTAAAACCCTATCTAGAAAACTTTGTGGGCTTAATTAAGACGTGGGATCTTTTAGATCCCTCACCTTATGAATAATTCAAATTAAAGTGTACTTTAGGTGTATATTAATCCATTAGGTTAGTTTTATGTTACTTTCTCTTTTGTTTTGTTCCTCGTTAAAGAAAAAAAAGCCGAATGGTCTGGACCACCCGCCAAACAGTCCGGACCTTAGAAAGTTAGCCTCCTCGGATGGTCCGGACCATTACTAAGCTGGTCCGGACCCTGCACACTTTAAAGCCCCAAATTCATTCATTCGGCCGAACCTTCTCTCTCTCTATTTCATCTCCATAGTTCATGTTCTCTCTCTACACTTGTCCTTCTTCAAGCCGGCTACTCTCCAAGGTGTGGGTCACTCAATTTTCCTAGGGATTGCTTAATCTTCTCCTCCATCATCACTATAGTAGGTAAGTTTTCAAGCTTCAAAGTTCTTCAAGCCCTAACTATGGTGATCTCTCTTTTGTTTCCAATTTTTCTCTTCTTTTTCTCACTAGTTTTGGTTTGTTTTTTTCTTCAATCAAAACCCCTAACTAGCTCTTATTATTCTCCCTTGTGTGAACTACTTCTGTAGAAGTAGCTATTTTTCAGGGAGCAACCCACAGGTGAAAAGGAGCAAAATTTGGGTCTTCTAAGTTTCTCTCTCTAGCTTACCAACTTCAAATAGGTATGTAATTTATCAATTGAATACCCAATTATGTGGTCTCTACTAGTTAATTTAGCTTCAATTCTTCCAATTTCTTTAGTCATCTTGCTACTAGTTGGCCACTAAACTTGTGTGGAAATATGCCTTGATGCTTGACTAATTTTACTATCAATATTGTCTCTTTTGATATAGAAACCATGCCACCACATACTAAGAAACCTGCCAACCGATAAATTGACACATCGTTTGATCGAAACCGCTTTTGGAAAAAGGAAGCGGAAACCCAATAAGATGATATTTGGGCATACAAATTGGTAGTGATTGAGCATTTTTGGTAAATCAATCAATTCAAAGGTAAGGACTTTATGTTACATTAGAATTTTGAATGCAGATAGTGGTTAGGTGTGGCACGGTTTCACTCCAGCTGTGTGGTGGATACCGTGCGTGAATTCTTTGCTAATATTAAAGTCAATTCCATAATTTGGAGGAAGAATCAGAAAAAGATAGTTAGTTGGGTACAGGGAGTTGAGATTTTTCTCATGCCCAATGATTTCTCCTTAGTGTTCCAACTTCCTCGTGTTGAATACTCAGAATTTTCTTACCCAGCTGAGGGCACTCCACCACTATCTATCATCTCTCGAGAAATATTGTTAGAAGGTCAAGAATGGACTGGAGAGTATAGGAAGTCAAGTGCTATTTTAAATGATAAATATTGGGCCCTACACATGTTCTCCTATACCAACCTCCTTCCCCAGAACAAGTATGCCGACTGTACCCCTCTTAGAGCCTGTTTAATTTATGCCATTGGAATCGATATGACTATTGATCTTTTCTCTTATTTTTGGCATCACGTTCTATATATTTATGAACACCTTGGAGCCCTTACTGCATTACCATTTGGCGGTGCACTTGCTGAGACTTTCAGAAGAAAAGGTGCTCTAATTACATATGATATGCCATTGGCTTCCGGGTTAAAACCTTTCAACATCATTTCATATTCTAAGTCTCAGGGTCGGGCAACTAGAATTAAAAGGAGAAGATCAAAGGCTGATGAGGAAGGAAGTGGGTCTTAGGCTCAACCTGAGGAGGAAGTAGAATATGAAGTCTCCAATGCTGAACTGGCTTCATAAATAGGTACCTTAGCAGAAAGAATGAGACAAATGGAGAGCAATCAAGAGGAAGACCACCAGCTTTTACTTCAAATCCAACCATCCCAGCAAACTCAGGATCGGATCTTGCAGAGTATTTTAGGATCATCTTCAAGACTCCTCTCACCCGCCTCCACACTGACACTGTGTTTTTCTTTCTTTTGTTTCTTTTTTATGTTGTAATATTTGTGAGTTTAGGGATTGGACTTTAGACTTAACTTTGTATCCCTAGAACTCTCACTTATTTGTAACCTTTATTGTGTGCTTTAGTTTCAGTTATGATTATGCTGAATATTTGTCTTATATTTTGTTCATAGCTTATTCGTACATGTTCTCTTTCTCTTTATTTCCTTTTCTTTATGTTATCTTATGTTTTTCTTTTCTTTTCTTTTTCTCTTAATTTTTATCTAATTTTTGGCAACTATGATAATTCCATTTTCTGATTTACTTTGTGCTAAGACAGGTTCATTATGCCTAACCATTCTAACCCTTTAGTTGAGGAAAATGAGGAAAACTTAGATGAGGACAATGAGGAAAATGAATTTGATTGTTTTATTGATAATCTAAGTAAGGATGACGAGTCAGTGAGCTCAGAGTGTTCTATTGAGGAGTGGCCTAATGAGTGTTTTGAGGAAAGTAATTTTTACCTCTTTCTCTTGTTTACCCTCCTTTAATTCATAAAACCCCTAACCAGTTTCTTGAGAGGGAATGGTGGGATGAGGTAGATTTAGAACTCTTGATCTATATGGAGTGGATTGAGGTAGATATATCCACTGAATGGCCTGATGCACCCAATTTTCACATTGACACCGACACCATCGTCTCGGAAGACAATGACATGCCCCCCTTAGAAGATATTCCTGACATAGGTGGTGAGATAGCGAAGAGCACTGACATCGAGTCAGTTTATGGTGAGCTACCCCCATAGAGTTTCCTTTATCTGGGGAGGCTATCTATTCAATGAATGCTGTTTTAGCTTCATTAGATGCTGACACGAGGTATTTCTTTTCCCTTACTTTCTTTTCCTTTCTAGTTTATTTCTTTTGGTTTCTTTTCTCTTTATTATTTATTTGCTTTGAAATCATTAATCACTTGGAGGGAGGGTACTGTTTACATTGCAAATTTTGCCTTCATTCCTGTTCATGCATTACACACATGGAGGACAATGTGTCTTTTAAGTTGGGGAGGGGATGATTAATAACATGTAAACATCCCTTACATATTATTAATGACAAATGAATGGATAATTTCTAATTCAATGGTGGTAATAGTTGATTGCATGCAATCATTGTTATTCTTTAGCCATTTTTCACACTCATTTTATGGACATTTATCAAGGGAACTATAAGTTTATTGTGTTTTGATATTTCTTTGTTGTTTTTAGGTACCTTATAGGAAAATGGATCAACACAACCTAAAGAAACCAAAACAGGAGCCGAAATGCAGAAAACTGGAATCACTAAGTAGCGGTGCCCACCTGTGTGAGGCAGGGGCGCCCGCGGAGACCAACAACCAAGCCGGGGGCGCCCGCCTGTGTTTGGCAGGGGTGCCCGCCGAGACCTGCCACAAGCCGGGGGCACCCGCCTGTGTTTGGCAGGGCCGCCTAGTGAGAGCATCATCAGCAGGGGCGCCCGCTAGTGTTTGGCAGGGGCGCCCGCCGAGGCCAGCATCCAGCAGGGGCGCCCGCTTGTGTTTGGCAGGGGCACCCGCCGAGAGCATCATCAGCAGGGGCGCCCGCCTGTGTTTGGCAGGGGTGCCCACCGAGGCCAGCATCAGCAGGGGCGCCCGCCTTTGTTTGGCAGGGGTGCCCGTCGAGGCCAGTTACTCCGCACATACTGAAGACGGGAAATTACGCGTTCACCCACATTTTTAGTATGCCTATAAAAAGGCTTATTTCTGATGTAATAAGATCGAGAACCCTAGACTAGCCGTCGCTTCTTCGTTTTTGAGCAAACCCTAGTTTACTTTACTTGCATCTATTCTTTAATTCTTCGTTACATTGGGTTTTTACGTAAGTTTTTCTTTCGTTAAT
>QLOD02000016.1:22930618-22940928 GCA_003260245.2 Sideroxylon spinosum | reverse complement strand
TGCCCTATGATTGTGAACTTATGAATTTTTATTGCAATAATACCACCATCAAATCATTAATGTCTCATTTTCTTTTTCCTCTTTTGATAAGAAAAAGGTATTGCCAGGTCCCAAACCTGAAAATATCTGCATAAAAAACAAAATGGAAACTAATTTAACAAAAAATAACATAGTCCAAGGTTGAATCAATTAATAAACACTGAGTACATGCCACAATTTAATTCAACTTGTACAATGTATAATAATAAGCTTAAAAAAACAATACAACTTAGATTAGTCTCTGGTTCCCTTATTAAAATAATTAAAATAATACAACTCAAAGAAATTGATTGTAATCTAAAAAACCATCCACGAGGCTTATTTAGTCCAAACATCGGATACACAACAAGAAGTAGTAATGTTTGGTAGTGAACCTTATACAACATCATCTCAAATAAAATAATAAAAAAAAAAAATCTAAGTATTAGGACCACATTTCGGATCACATAAGTCAACTTACAAAAATAGATAGAGAGAACTCAACTCTCAGTTAAGCCAATTGTCTCAACTAAGTTCAGGTGATTGCCCTACTCCTTAAGGGGTAACCCAATTTATTTAAACTAAAAATAAAGTATAATCTAAGATTGGATTCAAGTCACTCAAGTCCAAACTGCCTATATATCCCTTCAAAAGAATCGAGTAGATGCAATTCTTAAGATTGTAAACCCAAAACTACAATTCATCACCCTGTCTATCATTATGAATTCAAATATAATCAATAGTTATAATGCATCAGATCACAACTAGGGATGGAAATGGGAAGCGTGAGGCCTAAAAAACATTCAGGCCTAACTTTTGAATTCCAAGCCCGGCCACTTAATCTTATTTAGTTTTTAAGTATATTTTAAATTATATTTTTAGTTAAAAACTAGTACAAAAAATTATAAAAATAAACAATTTAGTAATAAAATAATATTTTTCAAAAGGAAATATAAATATAACATTATATAAATATATAAAATAATCAAAAAATAAATATTTTTAGTTAAATTAGGCTAAATTTCACAATCCCAAGACCAATACGTTTACCAAAACAGGCATAAAGTTTTGGCCAAAACTAAAAACAAATGTGCGGGCTAACCTTAGGAATTAGAGCTTGCATGCCTATGGCCAACCATAATCACAAAAATAAATAACTGACATAAATAAAAATAAACAATGCTATATCATCGCATGAGATATAATGTGATGCACGCACATGCAATCTTTAATCCAGCATTTATCTTAACCTTATTCTGAGACGGGTAACACTTATTTATGCATGTGGGATCACTGACGACATTATATTAAATCAAAAATGACAAACTATATGATAATTATCAACGCATTCAGAGCCACCAACTATACCATTTCATCCGGCTAATATTAAATATGCATCCCATAAATTCTCCATATCCTCAAGGGATAACAATAATCATGACATCTCATTGGCTCTTTTACTATATCTAATAGCAGGTCACTACCTGCATGTAATCATTGATCTGCAATCCAAATATATAATTTATCAAATTAAAATCCCATCTAAAAGTTCCAAAACAAGAACTACCACTGAAAAATGATTTTAAAATTTTGAATTGGAGATCAAACTCTTACATTTCATTGATTCTTGAAATAAAGAATTAAAACTTCACCTTTGTAAGGTCTGGTTGCACTCATTGATTAACTAGAGAGATTAACTAATTCTTGTTCTTGTTGCTTAAGAAGTTTGAAGATGGCTTCAATAACCTAAAATTCTTCTTTCTAGGTCTCACTTGGTCTAGGGGGTGAGTAGTGGGACTCTAGCCTTTCTCATCCTCACCTGCCCACCTCTTTTCCTCCTCACCTTCCCACCTCTTTTCCTTTTGTTGCCATGTGGCTTGTTGTGGGAGTCTTCTAAATGGGCCAACTCCCTATATTTATGTTTGTATATAGGCACAAATAATCCTTTGTATGCAAGGAAGGGATTTCTAATGTTTTTCTCTGAAATAAACAACGTTTGCTCTAGGTACAGATTAACCCTAATAAATAGTTTAATCCTTCAAAATGCCACTAACTTTACTAAATGGTGATAAATAAACTCTTAGTTATGAAAATTACAATGACACTTGTATCCTACCAATTTATATAAAGGAGAATCTCCTTAAATTGATTTTCATTGATCACTTCTAGATATTATAGTTAAAAACAAACAACCTCCAAATATAAAGGTACGCAATATAATTTTACCTCGTGAGTAAGTTGAATCTATAAGGATTGAATCTAATACCTAGTTCAAACTAGCCAAATTAAGATAGGAATCTTTCAATATAAGGTCTTTGTTTGTAACTCAACTCTCCACAAATAGAGTCTAAGTATTTTTCAATAAGTACTTAAATTTCTACAACACCGGTGAGGAATAAATAATCAATCAAACAATCATGAAAGTAGCACATGATTGATAACAGAGGAACTCTTACCAACTAGTAAGGAAAAACTCTGGATTTGATTATGGAGACCACCCTAACCATTTCTATTATAAAATTAAATTATAAGATTTAACCGAACTCTCTACGATTCCTCGTATGAATTCTCTCAAACTTTTGCTTGACTACTCGATGCACCTAGATCAAGTGGAAACACTTTTTGATTCCTTAGAAAGTTCACCTTGGAATCCCTTAAGACTTACAAAACTCAAACATAAGAAAAATAAGAAGAAAGAGTTTAATCTCTCTAGAAAATAACTCTTTCCCAAAATATATACTATGATCTCTCTTTATCAGTTGTATTTTTACAATGAGTATAGGCGTATATATAGACACTAAAGATCTGAATAAAATCGAAAATTATATCTTCCTTGTATATGTAAACTTCTTCATCAATTTTCCTTTTTCTTCAAGTTTCCTTTCCATCAAGTTTCATTTTTCTTCAAGTTTCCTTATTTCCCAAGGGCATAGATCTAATTTTGATCATGCAAAAATACTAAACAACCATATATGGAGTCCCATGCACCTCTGATCTGAAAGAAAACTTAAGAAAGAGAGTAAATTCACCAAACCCATTCAAAATTCATGAACCTAGATCTCTCACTTTGATTGCAATTTCCGCAAACCATCACCACCCCGATGATCATCACTTAATGATGGTCAAAACCTCTATAACCTTTGGCCCCATAACAATGATCAAAACCTCTATCTCTCTTATCTCTAACCGTTTCTTTGGATATCTAAGAGAAGGAAGAGAAAAAGAAAAGATAGCAAGAAAAGAAAGAAACGAAAAGAAATAGAACAAGTGTTTGGGCTTTGGCTACTCCCCAGACCCAATCCAAATTCTGGATCTATCTCAGCTCGGAAAAATAAAATAAATGCCACACATGACCGAACTCAAATCCAAATATTAAAATAGTCCAAAACGTCAAATAATAGCTAAAATTAAATATCAATAATTATAAATCTGATGCAATAGCTTTTCCCTTGGTGTTTATATGGCTGTTGCATTCATGCATTGAAAGTTGCCTCCACACAGTCTTTTTCTTGAGGTGCCTTTGCATACTAAATTGTTAATATAATTGTAAGTCAAAGGACAAGTCTTATGACTCGTATTAACAAGGTAAAATCGTAAATATTTGAAAATTGCAACTAACAAATCGGGATTCTGGAAATTAGTATTCAGAAATACATGATAAAGTACCCAAAGCACCGGAGCCATCCAGTAGCCAGGAAGGGACCTACAAGTAGTGCCAACTACTACACCACACTACACTTGGCTCGACACATTTACAGAGCTAACCCTTGTCTGGTGCGTGGCAGAGCTAAGGGGCTTCCTTCCTTACTCCTTATCCCCATCTTGGCCCAAGCTAAGGGGGCTTTAGTTATTTAGGGGGGAAAGTGGAGCCTTTAAACAAACATTTCATAAAGTATAAACTTTAGGCTTTATACTTCTAAGGGATAAAGCAGAGGTATAATAGTGACATATCTATATGCTAAGTTACTCCGGTTGTTTCACGATCGGTCTACACAAAGGTTTAGCGTTAAACCCATACTTGTTTGCCTTAGTTATGGATGAGATTACAAGGCATATTCAGGATGAGGTACCGTGGTGTATGCTATTTGTAGATGATATTGTCTTAGTAGATGAGACGAGAGAATGAGTGAATGCTAAGTTAGAATTGTGACGGGAAACGTTCGAAACAAAAGGGTTTAGGTTAAGTAGATGTAAAACGGAATCTATGGAATGCAAGTTTAGCCAAAGTAGGACAACTGGGGACATAGAAGTAAGTTTGGGCATACAAAAGATTATAGAGAAAGAAAACTTTAGGTACTTTGGATCTATGGTACAAAAGGATGGAGGGATTGATAATGATGTAAGGCATAGGATTCAAGTCGGGTGCACTAAATGGAGGAGTGCTTCGGGGGTCTTGTGTGATCGAAAAGTCCCCCTTAAGGTGAAAGGAAAGTATTATAAAGTGACGGTAAGACTAGCGTTATTGCATGGATTAGAGTGTTAGGCAGTAAAGCATAATCATATTCAGAAGATGGCAGTTGCAAAGATGAGAATGCTAAGATGGATGTGTGGGATCACGAAGAGAGATAGGATTAGGAACGAGAAGATTAGGGGCAAAGTAGGAATAGTACCAATGGAAGATAAAATGAGAGAAAATCGTTTAAGATGGTTCAGTCATGTTAGAAGACATCCAATGGAGGCACCGGTTAAAAGGTGTGAAAGTATGGAGATCGCCAGGAGTAGGAGAGGGAGAGGAAGACTTAAGAAAAGTTGGAAAGAAACTATTAGACATGACCTATCTCTATGGATCTAACGGATGATATAACCCTCAACAGATTTGATTGGTGTTGTCAGATCCATATGGCCGATCCCACCTAGTGGAAAAAGGCTTGGTTTGGTTTGGTTTGGTTTATACAATGCAGCTTAACATGTTGGATTTCCTTACCTTTTATCTTTTGAATTAAATATGGTCCATATAAATCTATCATCTCTTATCCTTTGTGTTTTCTTTATAGAGAATGCCCAGAGGAATGCAGGGAAGCTGTACAATCATTAATAGTTGCAGCCGCAAGATTTGCTGATCTGCCAGAATTACGTGAGCTTAGAACTTTGTTCGAAGGCAGATACGGGAATTCCCTGGCAGCTTATGGCAATCAAGAGGTGCTTATATATATATATATATATGTAATTTCACTCTACGTTCTTACAAAACTTTTCTTTTAGAAGAAAAAACTTAATAGGCAAATCGGTCAATGTATGTTTAGTTTGATGAGAAGTTAAAGGCAACATGTCCTACCAAGGATATGAAGCTTCAGTTGCTGCAAGATATAGCACTAGAGTCTGGTCTACAATGGGATTCCAAGGCTCTGGGACAGAAGCTATATAGACCTCCTGCATTTAAAGAAGTACGTATCTCATCACTATTTCAATTGTCACACACATACATAAGTATATATTATATACAAATGGAGGAAATAAAAAGCAAATTGAAGGTGAGACTATAAACACTTGTTCCTATATATATTGTATGCAATTAGATATGCGAATAATACAACGAAGGCCAAGGACGATCATGAGGTGTTCTTACCTAACCAGGTCCTAGTTTCCAACTAATTAGTAGTAATTCAACATTTTAACTTTTTTAGTCCCATTCTTCTTCAACTTTAATAGAATGGACTTATTTGAAAGAATTTGGTTTAAAATCGAGTTTAACTACTGGACATATGATCTTCTTAGCAACACTTCATTCATCACAATACGATCATTTGAGCTATTTATTCTTTTATTTATTTATTTATTATTTTTTTTTTTTCATATCTCCCAATTAAGAATCTAAGTACTCTTAACAAAAATACTTGATTCCTTTGCAGGCACAGGATTGTAAATCGCATAATGATGAGGATGAATCTATTCAGGAAAACATTGATCCGGACCAGATAAAGAAATCAAATTCAAAAAGAAATGTGGAGGAAAAAGCTAATGGCGAGAAGCCCTTCTACTACAGATTTGTCCCTCCTCCTTACACCAATCAAAACACTGACAAAACTGAAACCAATTTGAAGGTTCCTAATTGTGTTGCTATTGATCATGACAATTATCGTCAGAATGAGTCAGTTGGTGAAGAAGATAAGCCAATACCAAGATCAGTTCGAAGACGAGGATTGAAACCTCAATTACACATTGACAGTGGGGGTAGTACTAGTGGGGATGCAGGGAAGATGAATTCGACACATGAATTAGGTTCAGAACCAAACCTCAAAATACTAATCAATAGGGATGGTCAAGATCAGCAGCAGGGTGAAGAGGAAAGAATAATGCATGATAATACACAACCAGCTCTACCTTCTCCGTTTCAACCAGATACTGGGCATGTTCATCCTAAATTACCAGATTACGAAGAATTTGTTGCCAGGCTTAGCTCTTCCAAAGGGAAGCAGTTAACTTGAAGATGATATAATAATATCATATACACTCACATACGTACATGGAAGGAAAACTCCTCATCCTCAATTGTAAAAATTGTAACTTTGTATCAGCATTCTGAAATACGTTATACATGTTTATAAACTCATAATATTATATTTTTAATCACTTTTCAGAGAATCCCTCCATACTCATGGGCGGAGCTATAGGTGGGCTATAGCCCGAATAAAATTTTAGTAAAATTTTTTTTAATAGTAATATTTTAATTTAATTATTTATAACCCGGGTAATACCCACCTCATAACCTAAATATATTTTAAATTTTAGCCTAAATATTTTATAGCTTAGATAATACTTAACCCGTAATTTAAATTATTTTATAAATAAAAAATAAATAAGTAGTCCTAAAAATCTAAAAAAAATCCTAAAAGTCCAAAAAATAAAAATAAAAAATGAAGACAAAAATTAATAGTACATACCTATAAATGGGTAAAACTTCTAACTATCAAGGACATTTTGCAACTCTAACCAAATTTAAAAAACTCCAAAAAATTTTAAAAGTTCTAACTTTTTCAAACTTTCAAAAATTCCGAAGTTTAAAAAAATTGTCAAAATTCATTGGAACAAACTATTATAGTGCATTTCAATAGATTTGGTCAGATGTTTTTAAAAATTAGACTAACATTTGTACAAAAAATGTTACAAAATTTCAAAAATTTTCAAGAATCTCCGTTAAAATTTTGTCACGTGTCCCTTTATATGATTTTAGTAACTTCATATCAAATCAAACACAAACATCCAACTATCATTTTAAAACAGCTTTTTACACTCCAAATTTCAAAAAAATTCACTTTTAGTTTTATTTTATTTATTTTTATTTATTTTTTGTGACTGTCCAAGCAGTCCCTTACTAACTTCTAATTTTTTTTTTTTTTTAATCTTTTCATCTTTCCCAATTCTAGGTAAATCAAATTTTTTTCTTTCGATAATGGGTTTTCGGATCGAAAGATAATAACAACGAACATGATTTGATAAAATAACAAATTTAAATTGATAACTATTCATAATCGAAAAAAAAATTATACGTAGTCTGGGGTAAAAAGAAATCCTAACTCCGTCCTTACCCACACTCACTGTAGTTTTAATAAGAGGCTTTTTATATGCGAAGGAGGGATTGGACTTGCAAAGTTGCAGTCCATAAGATCTACAAACCTTTTATCTTTTACACAAAGAGTGGAGTAGAACAAATAGAGGGTGGTATATCTGGTGGGATGGGATTACCTTGAACATTCTTACCAAACACAGTATAGATAATTTGATATTAGAAAAATAATTGTATGATGACATATATATATATATATGTAATTTTACTGAATACCTCGTGTCATTAAGCATCCCTTTAATACCATATGGCATCGAGTACTAATAATCAAATAGATAAAACTTTATTGATGCATCACCGATTGTCATACTTTAATTTTTCATTTGTGTTTTTAGTAAAAACAATGCTATACAAGTCAAAAAACTATTCTGAAAGAAAATACTCTCTAGTATAATATAATTTTCCCGTTAATAATTTGTTTTTGGTGTGTATATGAAGAAGGATGCAGATTGTAATACCTAATATTTAACTTTTGCATATTTTTTAAAATTTATTGACATTCCGACAAATTTTACAGTACTTGAGTTCTGTTCCCAAGTTTGAGAATTTATTTTATTCCTCAAGCCGAATTAGGCCCAATCCCCTTAAATTTTTTTTCTTGGTTAAATTACACTTAGACCTCCTAAATATTAGGCATAATTCAAGAATCTCTCCCTATCTTTTAAACATGATATTTACCTCCCCTGAACCCTAATATTTGTCACACTTAATCCCAAACATTAATTTTCTTTGTAACGCTGTTATGTTGCATTGTGAAAGACCAGTATGCCCTCACTAGTATTGAAGGCATCTATCTACCCTATTAACTAAGCTTTTAATACTCACCCACCCACACTTATCTCTAAGACGATCCATCTAGAGACACCAACCCATTCACCATCCCTCTCTCTAAAATCATTTATCTTTCTCTAAAACTCTGAAACCCTATTATTTCACTCTCGTTGAAACCTATTGTCTTAGCCCCACAACATGATGACAAAGTTGGAATCGGGAAGTAGAGAACTATGTGATCAAAAAGAATCAGCAACTAGACTCACCTAATGACGGTTTTGAATTTATATTTTTAAACTCAATTTCTTCTCATCACTGTATTTTTAGGTTAGGGTTTTCGTAGCTTTAAAGTCTATTTGTTCGTTTCACTCTCTATGAAACCCTATCATTCTCTTCATGTACGAAATCTAAGGTTTTCTTTTTTTTTTTTTTTTTTGGTTCAAGGTTTGTTGGGGCATTTATTTAGTGATTTTGTTGGGATTTAAAAGTTGTTTTGATTTACTGTGTAGGTTTAGTACTTTTAGGAATTTTAAAGCTAGTTTGATATGTTTGTTAGGGTTTTTTTGCTATTTGTAAATTTGCCTCAATGTGATTTTGATTTATGAATTTGTGTATCTATTAAACTATTTATTATTAATATATTAATGATATTGGAAATTTAGGAATTACTATTTATTAGAAATTGTTATTTATATCAAGTTGCTATTTGTAATTTTGCCCCAATGTGATTTTGATTTATGAATTTGTGTCCCTATTAAACTATTTATTGTTAAAATAATGTTGATTTTGGACAATTTAGAAACTGTCGTTTATTAGAAATTGCTATTTATATACTGAGTCTGTTATAAAATTGCTGTTATCAAAATTGTTGTTTGTAAATTTGTCCCATTGTGATTATGATGTATGAAGTTGTGTAGCTATTAGACTGTTCATTGTTAATATACTATTGGACTGTTATAGTTGCTAAAAAGACATTGAGAGCAATTTGTAATAAATATGTTTGATTTTTACTGACTTTTACAGCTATTCAATTTGTAGTAAAGATGCTATTACAAATTATTGATTTATGTTACTAAGTTGACCACGTTTATTATGGAAACATTGTCTAAAGGAAACAAGATTCGTGCCCTCTCTTGGTCTGTTTGGTATAACGAATTTGGATATCTTCACCAGCTACTATTTTCCATAGTAAACGTGGAGTTAACTTCCCAATTTGAATGCCTATACTCTTACATTTGCGGAGTTTGTAGCTTTATAATTTGTAATTTCTTTTTCCTTGGCACTATATATATTTGCTTAGGTCTGAATATGCCAAGGTTTTGATTGTATGGTCTTGACCGTCCATTTTAAGGATAAGGAATTCATAATTAGGGATGTTGATCTGGACATGTGTTGTTGATTTAATTTAATTTCTGATGTATGTTCTATCGAGCTCGTGGACTATCAGTCCAAGGGTTGGTGTCGATGTAAGGGTTTTTTTTTACCAATTAGGTAACTGACCGCTCTCAAATAAGGAAGAGGTTCACTCTCAAGTATAAGAGGTCGGTTGTGTTTAGTCTAGGTGAAGACTAGGTCATTCTCCACAGGGAGCAAGGGTGTATCCAATTATGGGAAACTTCCTTTTGAAAGAGCTTGCACAAAAATTGAAAAGAAAGAAGAAAGAATTTTTCTGATTGTTTTTCTTAATCGGGGGTGGAGAATTATTTGAAAACACAATTTTACTAAAAACTGAAAAAGCTTAGGAAAAACAATTAATTTGCACAAAGGGATAAATTACTGGAATTAAAACACTTGGTTCTAACCTAATCTTGTAATGTTCTCGAAGGGATGAATTCAGATATTTTATTAACTCAATCTAATACCTACGCATGTAGTACTAAATCGGAAGATACAACGTGAGAAAACTTGTTTCGTAAGAGATTCGTTATTCTAGGGTTTTCAAATCAATTTCGAATCA
>QLOD02000016.1:22898356-22908567 GCA_003260245.2 Sideroxylon spinosum | reverse complement strand
AAGTTTGAAAAAATTATTTGTTAACTTAGATGATAAAAATAATTTAAATAATATGTTAGCCAAGTAAATTTGTAAAACAAAGTAAGTAAATAAGCTTGAATAACTAGTTAATCAAAGTAGTTTGCAAACGAAGCTTAACTAACAAGCTTGAATATCAAAATATATGGAAAAAGTTTACAAAATAGGCCTTTAGCAAGGCTTTTGGTGGCATGAAGAAAAATAGGGCTGGTTTGGCCGAGCCCCTTGCTCAGGCCATATTTTACGAAGTTCTAGTTTCACTTGGGAAGGGTCGGGTCATTTTAAGACCTACGGCATAGTTTTTAAAACTTTTTGGAGAGATTTAAACAATTAGGTAAAAATTTGGTTCAATTTGGAATTCTTGAAGTCGAGTTATTTGAAAAAATTACTGCTTCAAAACGGGTTGAAACGGAGAAGGGGTCAATTAATCATTTAACTTAACCCTTGGAAGCACCACCAGGCTAACTCGTCCCTTTATTTTTGGGTATAAGGAATCCAAAAATGCCATCAATGGGACTTCAAGATGCTTTTAAGGGTGTATAAAATGCTAAGCAAAAATTAACTTAGGGGTTTGGAAAAATCTCCTAAATTTCGAGTTGGCCAGACCTAGCTATGCCATTACCTAGGGGGATAAACCCTTAACATTTTTCTGCAATTTGAGGTATTTCAACTTCATCTTGATGCTTAAATTGTGTTTGGGGTTTCAGTGGCTTTCTTTTTGTCTGTAGAAGCTAATTCAAGTCGACGGAACCTGAATGACCTCTGGAACTGGATTCTGGATACTCTGAGCCTTCCTCCATGTTCTCTAGAATGTCTTAAGATATTATGTTTCTTCTTATCCCTAGCTCCAGGGGTATAACTAGTATTTTGTGGATTGTTCATTTTTTGTTGAATTCTAGCACTTTGACTCATCCTACAATTAAGAAAACTTAATCAATAGAGCACAATTCAAGTAAAAGCATTAAACATTGAAATTATTAAAGGAAGAGGCAAAAATGGGGTATCAACTCTCTTGAAATACCTTGCCTTTCCACGGCTTCGTTTATGATTGTGCTCTAAAGCAACCAGATTTAACTTACACTTTCCATTTTGGTTTGTAACAAACCAAATGTGAGCTGGACAATTAATTCTTGGTTGTGGCCATGGTTTGATCGATATACTTGTTTTCTTCGTCTCCTTTCCAACACAAATGAAAGAGTTATATTTGTCAGCTTTCCATCTCTTCTTTTCTACTTGTTCTTTTAGATAAAACAACCCATTTTTCTTTGGCATATATACAGTAATCTAGATAAGTGTCCTCTGATGTGTTGAATGTCATCCTCTCATTTGGTTCCTCAACTCTATCTTCACAATTTTCTATCACATATCTCCCACCTTGAGTAGCATTTATCTCTTCACACACTTTGTTTGAAGTACCACTCCATGCATCTTCCTCACGTTCACTATCTCCATTCCATCCATCTTATTCCTCTTCACACTCATTATTTGGAGGCATTACCAAAGTAACAAGCTTTGGTGAAATCATCTACCGATTCAAACACAAAGGAAAAACAGCACAAAACTATTATGATTTGGTGAATAGAGAGATGGGGGATTACTAGATTGGAATATAGTAGGGACTTCATTGTAGATGGCTGTGAGCTTAGAGAGAAGGATGAGGGCAATGTCACGGGAGGAGGCTTCGGCCAAGAGCAATTGCTTCTACTCCCATGATTAGGCGAAGAGCTAGTAAGAGAGAGATGGACTGGTAAAAGAGAGAGACGGGTGGGATTTGAATGTAGAAAGTGTATTAGATTTAGGGATTTTTTGTTCCTTATTTTTTTGTTCCTAAACGACATCGTTTGGGTGAAAGAAGATATGCAAGATGCTAAGAGATACATCAAGAAAAAAATTAAGAATGGACTGCTTGTCGTTCCATAATGTGGATTTACAGCCCAAGTGCAAAGTGGTCTGATGTAATAATTTAAATTTATAATGGTAAAATACCAATTGTACTCACAAGAAAATGTGTAGTGAACTCACAATTACTCTTCCCTTGTTTAGCAGGTGTCACACAATTAAAATCAAAGAAAATTTGGTTTGAATTTTGAAAATGAAGCCTACCTGGGCATTTCATCAAACACCTAGAAGGTATCAATTAAATCCATTGCAAAATGAACAAAAATAAACTAAAAATCTATGAATTTAAAGAGGATAGGGAACAAGGCTAACCCATCCTATCAATTTGCAATTAGATCAATTTAGAGGGCAAGCATGTCTACCTATATGCGTCTAGGCAAATCATCACAAGGTTGGTTGATTTGGAGAAATAAAGTCCAATTGCTAGATCACTTATAAAAATGCAGCATTAAATATACATAGCATGCATAATTGATATAGGAATGTAAATATTCTAACAAAAACTGTCATGTAATCACACAACATAAGTACTATCTATATAAACACTTGGCGTGCATACAAAGTCTAGACAAGCATGTACTATGATAGGTTCGTATGTAAATCACCTATAGGAACATTCTATCAAACACCTAGTGGGCATACCATTTCCAACTAGTACTTAACAACATGGCATGAAAAGTCAAGGTAGAAACTACATACAAATAGAGGATTTGAAGAAAAATCAACCAATCAAACATCTAAGTAGATAGAGATTAGAATTAAATAGTAATTTATACCTCAATTGATTTAAATACTTGTAAATCTGCAAGGATCCCAAAGTCTTTCGTATTAATATACTCTAAAACATGAGAATTGCAAAAAGAAGAAGAAGATTACAAAAGAAATTAAGACTCCTATATAAGGATATGAAGAAACCCTCCAATCCTCTCTAATCTAACCCAAAATATATTGTACGTCATATTTTCCAAAATCTATCTCTCACATAACTCTCTCATGTATTTATAGTCCTCTCATTCCATTACTACAAATCTACCATTAAAAATTCAAATTTCGTTTGGGTTATCCAGATCGTTGTTTGAACAAGGCCTCCATCACTTAGTGAAATTTTGAAAATCCAAATTAGCCTTTTGTTGTCCGCACAAGGGTCTATTCAGATAGCGGTCTTTGACACTTAGTGAGAATTCTAGTTGATTTCCTGATCTAAATTCAAGTTGGATTTAGAGTACCAAGATGACATTTTTTGGGGTTGTATTTCCACAAAAGTTTTAGATCTCCTTCTTATCTTTCCAATGCACTTAGATTTGTCTAATTTTGAATTCAAAACTCCAAACATAGCCCAAAAACCTAGACAAGTTTGAGCTATAGGAAACCTTTTAGGCAACTTTCAACTTTTATGTTTCAGTTTAGTCTTGGACTTCTAAATGGCCAAATTAAGTCTTAGACTCTCTTCAAAGTTGTAGGTCTATGTATTGGCTTTCCAATGAGCCAAAGAACACCTAAAATGGAGCTCTGTGACTCAAGTTATGGCCTAAAAACCAAATAGTGTTCTGGCACTTAGTGAAAATTCTACTTCCGTTGTTAGAATAAGGACCCTTGAAGGTCTGAATAAGGCTCCTAGAACATAAATTTCTCTTAATTTTTCCTCCATTACATGCTTCTGTTGATTGATCAGTGGTCCGTATCATATCCTGTCCGGACATGGGTCCGAACGAGGCTCATTTTTTTCTTCTTTTTACTTTAATTCACATCTTTTTGATCCAAACTCTCTTGCATATACCTGAACTGGGAGAAAATAATATTTTGCTATATCAAATTCATTTTAGCCTTTAATTATACACGATTAATCACATTTTAGTATGCTTAAATTGTCATTTTTTGTGATTAATCATACCCCTAACCCAAACATTGCTAGTCCCTAGCAATGTTCATAATAAGCACAAGGGAAAAGAGGCAAAACTAAAATAGGATCACAAAGAATGTGGGTAACATGCGATATTATTAAACTAAAAGGAAACAAAATAAAGCAAATCCACTTTCATAGGAAATCACAACTAAACTTAGCACGTATAGTAAGTCTTTTAAGCCCCTAGGTTCCCTCTAATAGGCCAGTGAAGTCCCGTAAGGTTTTACAGTGATGCTACCCATAAACATCTAGATTGATCTTGTGAACTGATACAATCCAATCAAATAACTTATGTTTCAATTTCAATATCAAACAAGTAACACAATCCAAGAATTTCATATATATCATCCTAATACATGTTGAATAAGTTCAAATTAACCACTAAGATTCAAGTATGCCAATTCTTATTATTCAATTAATTTAATTGCCAAGCATACCTAATGATACGGCCTCAACTTCAAATCTCACAAGTTGTCCATTCACAAATGAATTTACTCAAGAAAGGTGTTCTCTCATGGTTCTTACAAGAATGTAAAGATAAACACGTGGAATACACCCAATCAAGACGTGAGTGAAAAAAATTAAAACATAACGAGTGGCATAGCTCCATGAATGGATATCTAGTGCATTATTTAAATGAAAACACTAACTCTAATCCACATGAAATGGATCAATGCATCCATAAGTGTCACTCTCCCAAGGTCTATTAGGTCTTTACTAGGTTTTACCTTAGCCTTTGGGAATTTGCTAGACAATAAAGGATGGGAATTCAAAGTGCATGTCTAGGGATATCTTTAAAGCGCAATAAAAACAATTCATTCCAAGTCCTTCTTTTATAGATTTTGAATGCCAACCATGAAGTTTATTGATTTATACCATTTTATTTTTTTTTTCATGGAACTAAAAACAAATGATACCCAAGAAATACTATGCCCGATACTTGTTTTCTTTCTTCCTTTTATTTCCTTTTTCTTTTTTTTTTTTCCTAATGAATTTCTCTTCATTCCTAGTACCTTCCTTTCCAATTTCAACCATCATCCTTATAACACCCATCTATGTTAAACAGTGACACTCTGAACATCCCATGACTTGTAAAGGTTGGTTAAATATATAAACGGGGCTAAAGTGACCATATATGTGGCTAGAAAATCAAATGAATTTTTTTTTCATAAGCTTCAAAGTGGTTCCAAAGGTAATTCAGTTAAAGGATCGGACTAAGGCTCCAAAAATATGAAAGATGGCCTAACATCATTCCCTAGATTCACAACAACTCATAAGATGCATTAATACACTCATGCAAGTCAATGTAGTGTTTTGTGTGCACTAAGACCAAAACAAGTAAGAGTGATGAAGCTATTCAAAGACTAGTGATATAAACAAAAGATAAAACATAAAGTATGTAGCCCCCATAAATAAAGATAAGGCTCAAAAGCTCACATAATAGGATTCAAGTCTCCGCTTATGTCATGGCATGCTCGAGTAACTAAATCTTATGAACAACAATCCTTAACATACTTTCATCCAATGATTTGAAAAGAATGTTCTTAAGGTATTAGGAAATTATATACTCAACTTGAATCATGTACCTTATTCAGTATTAAAACCAAATCACTAACTACTTTTATGGAAAAATACCAATAAAAACCAATCAAGAGAGACATGCAAGGCTCAAGTCATGCTAAGTCAAGCCAATTAAGCTCAAATATGCTCAAAATTTTGAAGTATTTTGACAATTTTTGCAATATAGGCACAAATATCATCATGCAAACCCTAGCCCCCAATTTTTATAACATGATTGGATTGCATGTAAATCATCTATGGAGAAATTCTATCAAACACCTAGTGGGCATACCATTTCCAACTAGTACTCAACATATATGACATGAAAAGGTAAGGTAGAAATTATATACAAACAAATGGAGTTGAAGAAAAATCAACCAATCAAACGTCTAAGTATGTAGAGATTAGAATTAAATTGCAATTTATATCTCAATTGATCCAAATACATGAAGATCTTTAAGGATCCTAAATTCCTTTGCCTTTATATACTCTAGAACATGAAAATTATAAAGAAAAGTAGAAGATTACAAAAGAAATTGAAAATCCTATATGAGGATATAAAGAAACCCTCCAATCCTATCTAATCTAATCTAAAATATGTTGTATGTAATGTTCTCCAAAAACTCTCTCTCACATAACCCTCTCATGTATTTATAATCTTCTCATTCCATTATTACAAATATACCATTAAAAATTCAGATTTCGGTTGGACTATCCGGATAGTTATCCAAACAAGCCCTCCATCACTTAGTGAAATTTTGATTGAAAATCCAAATTAGCCTTCTATTGTTCGCACGGTGGTTTGTCCAGACAACTATATGAACAAGGGTCTCTGACACTTAGTGACAATTTTGGTTGATTTCCTGATTTGACTTCAAGCTGGACTTAGAGTACCAAGATGAACTCGTTTGGGGTTGGTTTCTTCATAAAAATTTTATATCTCCTTCTTATCTTTTCAACACGCTTGGAGTTGTCTAATTTAACTTCTAGTACTCTAGATATATCCCAAAAATCGAGATAGGTTTGAGCCGTAAGAAACCTTCCAGACAAATTCTGACTTTTGTGTTTTAGCTTAGTCTTGGACTTTAAAATAGCAGAATTAGGTCTTGAACTCTCTTTATAGTTGTAGCTCTATGTATTAATGTTCCAACGAGCGAAAGAATACCTAAAATGGAGGTCTACAGCTTAAGTCATGGCCTAAAAACCGAATAGTGTTTTGGCACTTAGTGCAAATTCTGTTTCTGTTGTTAGGATAAGGGTCCCAACAAGGGTCTGTGCATACAAAGGTCTGAACAAGACTCTTAGAACTTAGATTTTTCTTGATTTTTCCTTCGTTATATGATTCTGTTGATCGAATATTGGTCCGGACTATAGCCTATTCGAACATAGGTTCGAACATGGCTCTATTTCTTCCTTTTTTTGCTTCACTTTCACTTTAATTACATTTTTTTGATCTAAACTTTCTTGCAAATACTTGAAATGGGACAAAAACAATATTTAACCATATTTAATTCATTTTATCATTTAATTATGCATGATTAATCAAATTTAAATATGCTTAAATTGTCATTTTCTGTGACTAATCATGAATCCAACACCAGAGTGGAGAATACAAAGTCAAGCTCATTGGTCCGAAATTAGGCTACAAAGCTATGTCCCTAAGAACACAAGCACTTACACCGACCAATTCCTCCATTAGAACCTTGAAAGGGAATTGAGAATCTATGCCATATTGGTATTTTTGCAATAGATTAGGATGAAAGGCTTTCGTATAGAGAGGAGACAGATTATAATGGAAGAAAATAATTGAGGATTGAGAGGAACAAAGGTGATCTCCAATGATCAGATTGCCAAGGCAACAGAGCCCGAATGCAATTTCCATGTCCTTATTTTTTGATCCAAAACGACGTCATTTTAAAATATTGTAAAAAAATATTGAAAAAAATTATTGTAAACGTAACATTTATATTTTCACATGTATACCCCCATAATTATTTAAAATATTAATAAATCACAAAAAAATGGAAAAAAGAGACCTCAATATTTTTTAGTAATTAAAAAATATACTATTAGAAATTTTATACACCCGCTTTTTGAACTGTTTGAGTTGTAATGCCAGCTGCAAAATTGAATAAAAAATAGTAACAACTACTCATAAAACATTAATAATTTTAATAAACACCATATGTTTTTTTATGAAATATTTAAAATATTGTGAAAAAACTCATAAATTATTAAACACTCATAGTCTTCAAACACTAGAGGCCGTTTGGAAATACTATCATTTTTTGGTTTATATTTATATGTTTATGTTTTCTCTTTTTTGTTTTCTATTATCATTTTTTTTTCGAATTGAAAACTGAAACTGCATTTTTTTTACAATGATTAATTTTTTATTTTTATAAATATTTAATTCTATAAGTTTTAAAAAAACTAATTGAATTTAAAAATATATTTCATATTAATTAAATTGTATTATATTATTTATTAACATAACCGAATAAAATATAATTATTATATCATTTAATCTAAATACTATAAAATATATTAATTATAATGTTATTATAAATTTACTAAAACAATTGAATAAAGTATATTTCGTAATAATTTAAACAATTTAATTATGATATTTATTAAAAATAATTTGATAAAATGTATTTCATATTAGTTGAATTAATTAAATTAAAATAGTTATCAAATCAAATTAAATTAAATTAATTCTGATATTTCTTAAAAAGTAAAGAAAATGTATTTAATATTAGTTAATTTAATTTAATTTAATTTTTTATTAAAACTAATTTAATTAAACATATTTTAGAATAATTAAATTAAATTAATTTAATAAAATTTAATTTAATAGTTTAAATTAATATATATTATAATAATTTTAAATAATTTAATAATATATATTTCATATTAATGAAATTAAATTAATTTTCATTAAAATAAATGAATATATATATTAAATATTAATTTAGATAATTTAATTAATAAAATTATATTAGTTATTAAAAATAATTTTAATTTAATAAAATATTTGAATAAAACAATTTATATTAATATGATGCAACAAAGTGAACAAAAATGTTGAAATTGGCAAAATGTTTGCAATAAAAAAATAGAGTAAAAGCACTTTTTTTTATGGTTTTTTGTTTAAGTTTTTATTTTTTAAAAAATGAAAAATTTTAAAAAAATAAACAAAATAATAAAAAACAAAAAAAAGTCACGAGAGGGAGGTTAATCAAACGCGCCTCTCACTGTCTTTGCTCTAAAAAAGAAGGATAACCGGCTGCTCTACTTAGAACAAGAGCCTCAATCCTTCTAAAAACACCTAAGGCACATTTTTAAAAGCAAAAGTTAATCACATTATAGTTTTTTGGATGATTAAAAATACTTAAAAATTAAATTATTTGTAACATTCGTAACAAGAAAAAATAATATAGAAATTATTGAGATCTTCATGACCATTTGTGATTGTTAATTCAAGAAACTTTCGGAGGTTTGAATGTGAGTTTTGTCTAAAGAACATTTCATGTTTTTTTAGCACAATTGAGTCACCACTGGTGCAAAATATATATGGTTATATAGCAATAGCTGACTGGTAACAAATGGAAGGAAATTATGGGGACAAAACATAAATTGGCTTAAGAAATTTTTTTATTTGTTTCTAAGGTGCTTAAGTATATTTGTTGTACATGGTATGATTTATTTGTACTTTATGAATCATTGATGTTTATACGATGATTGTTGTAATGTACAAGTCATGTTTTAATTGTGAAATATATTTACACTGAATTAAATATTGCGCTGCTAACACATACCGTGTTGCTTAAATGCATAAAATGCATTATATTGTTGAGTTTTGGAGCATTAATATAAGTATGCATTTTACCATGCTCGAGATTAATGCTGAAATAGGTGGGGATTGCTCAGTCTCAAGATTGTAAGACCTTATAATGTCACAGGTTAGTTAGTGGGTGTAGTGAACCCTCCGTGTAAGCCAATGAAGGCACTATTAGTTGTGGCAAAACCTCCGGTCGAAATCGTAAATACATTAGTTAATCAACAAAGTTATAGTAGTTTAATGACTCTGAGACGTGTCCATAGCCGTTTATACGATGTTTGGAGAGTAAAAAAGAAAAAAACAATCCGTATAGAATGATACGTGATAAAATTTAATTAGTGAAAAAATTAAAAAAACTTGACAACTCTTTGTAACTTTCTTTATGAAGTTTGGTCACCCAAATGCTACCTATCTCTTATTGTCAATTATGATATTATTTTTGATATTAATTGAATAAGTTCGGATTATAACAATATTATTTTATGTTGATATTATAAAATATATATATATATATATCACTTAAAACTTATGTTGTACTCACTATGTTATAGATATTAATACCTAAACTAAAAAAACCAAGCACTTAATAAAATAAAATAAAAACTTATAATACATATCAACTTATATTAAATCGCATGTCGCTTTCATCCGAATGTCTCTCATATTGATGTATTAATATAAATTAACAAAATGTTCACATTTTGCTATAATTGTTTATAATATATTTAATTTTATACTAGATGATAAATAAGTATGTGAAAAATATAAAATAAAACAAAAATATCCCTAACAATACTTGAAAATACAAAACCAAACAAAAATAGGCACCCAAAAAAAAAATAATAAAAAAATAAATTACCACGCCACGTTCTCCCTTCACTCCCTCACATTTTTAAGGTAATATACCCAAATTTGATCTAAAAGAAACTAAGGTCAAATATCCAAATATTTGTTGGAAAATTAAGGTTTTTACCATTATTTTCCACC
>QLOD02000016.1:22852671-22872795 GCA_003260245.2 Sideroxylon spinosum | reverse complement strand
TGGTTCCAACTTTGAGCTTGGAAGATCTTCTTCCCCTTTGATCCAAACACTAAACAAAATGTGTAGAAATGATCATTACAAGCTTAATTTCAACTCTATAAAACAAATTTGGATTGGGTTTAAGTTTGGATCACTTACCAACTCTTTTCTTCTCCTAATTCCTTATCTTCTTCCCGAGCTCTCTTTTATCTTCTTCCAACTCTTGAAAATCCTTTTCTCTCTCTTTCTACACCCACACACACATATATATAAATGTACCTATGGTCTGCCAAAACACCCCCTTCCATCCCCTACACTGAGGTAAGGCTGTAGAGGATGGTTCATCTAGATTTTCAGTCGAGGCTATGCCTCTCTGCCGTCATCAACACAGGGCGGGCGCCCTACTGATAGTCCCCGAACCAAAAAGTCAAATTTCGAATTTTTCTGACATTTTAACCCAAAATTAGCACCCTTAACCCTTACCTAATGACTAAATGAGCTTAATTAACAATAATTCAAGCTTAAAATGTGTTTAAAACATGAATTTATATCCATATAAAAACTTGGGATATTACATTCTTCCCCCTTACAAAAATTTCATCCTTGAAATTTATTACACAATATATATCAAATAAACAATTACGAGTATTTTTCCTGCATGTCAAATTCACGCTCCCGAGTAGACTCCTTAACATTGTGATGTTTCTAAAATACCCGGACTAGCGGAATTGTCTTACCTCGGAGCACCTGTTCCCTCGAATCTAAAATTTACACCGGCCTCACTTCATATGTCACATCGAAGTCCACTTCCAAACCAATCCAGTCTAATACGTGAGTAGGGTCTGGAATGTACTTTCACAACATCGAAACATGAAACACCTCATGTGCTCTAGACAACTGTGGGGGCAGTGCCAGTCGGTAAGCAACTTCTCCAACTCTGTCCAAAATCTCAAATTGACCAATGTATCTAGGGGATAACTTTCCTCTCGTGCCAAACCTGAACTGCCCCTTCGAGGGTAATACTTTCAAGAACACGTGATCCCCCCTCAAAACTCTAAGGGCCTCCTTCTTCGATCTGCATAGCTCTTCTGACAGTTATGCGCTATTTATAACCTTTGATTTATGACCCTGACCTTCTCATTGGTTTCATGAACCAACTTTGGTCCAATCAAAGCTGAGTCTCTGACTTGCATCTGACAGACTGGTAATCTACAGGGCTTACCATATAATACCTCAAATGGCGCCATCCCAAATGCTGGCCTGATAACTGTTATTGTATGCAAACTCCATGAGTGGAAAATGATCCTCCCAACTTCCCTTGAAGTCCAACACACAGGCTCGAAGCATATCTTCTAAAATCTGAATTGTTCGCTCTAATTATCCATCTGTATGGGGGTGATATGCCGTACTGAAATATCCCCATGGCCACCTGGAAACTCTGCCAGAATAGGGAAACAAATCGTGGGTCCTGGTTCGAGACGATGGACACTGGAGTCCCATGCAATCTAACAATCTCCTGACTATACAATTGGGCCAAAGTATCCATCGAATCTGTCATCCGGATAGGCAAGAAATTAGCAGACTTGGTCAAACGATCCACTACCACCCATATAGCATTACAGTCTCTTCTTGTCTTTAGCAGTCTAAACACAAAATCCATAGTGACATTTTCCCACTTCCACTCAGATATTGGCAACAGCTATAGTAATCCGGCTGGTCTTTGGTGTTCTTCCTTCACTTATTGACAAGTAAGGCATCTATTAATAAACTCAGCCACATCTTTCTTCATTCCAGCCCAATAGAATTACCATTTCAAATCATGATACATCTTAGTTCCTCCTGGATGTACTGCTAGTCGTGAATGATGAAATTCTCTCAAGACTTCATTTCGAACTGCCGAAGGCACAAAAACCCTTTCTTGGTTCTGACCATCCCATGCTCATCAGTTTCCAAACCTGGAATACCCACTTGACTTCCCATCTTTTCCTGAACTGTCTTAGTCTCTGAATCCGTCTGTTGCACCTCAATCACCTTGCCGACTAGAATTGGATGCACCACATCTGTTGCGCCTCAATCACCCTACCGACTAGAGCTGGCTACACCACGGTAGTGTACAATATCATTCACTCACCATTTTCTTTAAACTCCAAGTCAAATTCATTCAAGATTTCTATCATATCCCATTCTTTGATAGCAATACTAGCTATGGTACCACGTGTCTTTCTACTTAGTGCGTTGGCTACCACGTTTGCCTTACTTGGATGGTAATGCAAGTCAAAATCATAATCTCCCATGCATTCCATCCATCTCTGCTGTCTCAGGTTCAAGTCATTCTAGGTGAAAATGTAGTTCAAACTTTTGTGATTAGAAAACACCTCAAACTTTTCACCATACAGATAATGTCTCTAACTCTTCAAGGCAAAGATCATAACTGCCAACTCCAGCTCATGAACCAGGTAGTTTTGCTCAGGGGTTTTCAATTGCCTAGACCCATAAGCCACAACCCTCCCGTTTTACATAAGGACACAATCCAATCCTTCCTGTGAAGCATCATAATACACAGAATACCCTTCTTTTCTTTCTAGAATAATTAACACTGGGGCAGTGGTTAATCTTTTTTTAATCTCTTGGAATGACCTTTCACAAGCATCACTCCATTCAAATTTCACCCATTTCTGGGTCAACCAAGTCAAAAAAGCAGCTAATCTGGAAAAGTTCAAGACAAACATCCGGTAATACCCTACTAATCCCAGGAAACTATGAATCGCAAACACATTCTTCAGCCTAGACCATTCCAAAACAGCTTCAATTTTTTACGGATCCACGACCACCCCTTCTTTAGACACCATATGCCCTAAAAACCTAACCTTCCTGAGCTAAAATTCACATTTGCTCAGCTTAGGATATAGCTGGTGATCCCTCAACCTCTGTAACACGAGTCTCAGATGCTGCTCGTGTTCTTTCTCGATCTTAGAATATTAAGTGCACATCATCTATGAACACCACCACAAACCTACCTAGATAATCTCTAAAGATTTTGTTCATCAAGTTTATGAAGACTGCAGGTGCATTAGTCAGACCAAATGGCATAACCAGGTACTTGTTTTGGCCATACCATGTTCTAAATGCCGTCTGGGGAACATCTTCCTCTCTTGCCCTTAACTGGTGATATCCCGACCGTAGATCAATCTTGGAAAACACAGACGATCCCTTCAATTGATCAAATAAAATCGTCAATCCTTGGTAACGGGTATCTATTCTTGATGGTCGCCCTGTTCAACTTTTTATAGTCAATACAAATCCTCAAGGTCCCATCCTTCATAGCTGTAAATAATGTTGGTGTACTCCAAGGTGAGGTACTCGGCCTAATAAATCCTTGGGCTAACAATTCTTCCAGTTGCTTCTTTAATTCTGCCAACTTGGCTGGAGCCATCCTATATGGGGGAATGAAAATGGGTTCTGTACCTAGACCCAGATCAATAGTGAACTCCACTTCCCTCTCAGGTGGCAACCTCGATATCTCCTCTAAAAACACCTCAAAAAAATCACATACAACCTTTGGCAATTGAATTTCCTATTCATTATCTTCTTCCCCCATGACCATGGCAGCAAACAAACTGCATAAGTCAACCTTCTTCCGGTCATCCACAAGTGACAAGTCTCGCCGTTACATGGGTCCGCAAAGAAACGGATCTGATCTCTCTCTGGAGTTAATAAGGTTACCTTACGCCTATTACAATCAATCATAGCTTGGTTGGACACAAGCCAATCCATACCAAGTATGACATCAAAACCCCTCATTTCCAGCACTATCAAATCAAAAACCGAGAGAAATTCTTGTCCCTCAAAGACATCCTCTACTCTTAGCTCACACCCCTTGCATAACCGTATCAAAGATGAAAATCCTGCTAGGGGCGTCTCAACACATAAAAGCAAATCCAATGGGCTAACATCTAGCCCTAAGACAGATACAAATGATGCAGTGATGAATGAATAGGAAGCCCCAGTATCTAAAAGTACAGTGGCACTAGATGAATAACTACAGAAAAACCTTGTGTCACCAACGGCTCAACTGGTGCCTCCTGCAGTGTCACTGCAAACACCCTACCCTGTACTGGTCTGTCCTGGGGTCCCCTTGGTCTCTGTCTTTGTGGAACCACCCTCTACTACTGTGGTATCCCACTCTTTATAGTTTTCTTTGGAACATTCCTAGGCTGTCGCTGCTGCTATACTGACTGAGAGGTTGATGGGCGACTGCCCTAGAAAGACTGCCCAGTCTGTATGAATCTACCACATGAGCCTCCCTGTGTCTGCGGGCAAAACTTATAAATGTGTTCTAGCTGCCCACATCCATACAAGCCATGTTCTCTCCCATTGGCCCACTTCTCAGTTGCTCTACTGGCCCAACCTTCCTCTTATTCCTGGGGCACTTCGGACTTCTATGACCTGGCTATCTGCAATTTAAACAAATCACTTGCTTCTGGGTGGTTCCCTCTATTGTTCTAGACTGAGAGGGTGCTGCACTCATCTGGTAGGACAACTGAACCTGTGGAGCTGATGAGCTACCCCTGAAATTCTTCCTACTTCCACCCTCCTGCTGGGTCCTCGAGCCCTTGCCATAATGACTCTCCTGAATTATCTTAGTCTCATTCAGATCTCGCTTCACTGTCATTGCCCTGTTTATCAATGTCTCATAATCTTCCAACCCCAATATTACCATTCTGTTCCTTAGAGCCGGCCTCAATCCCCTTTCAAATCTTCTGCACTTCAGATTGGCAGTGGAAATGAGCTCAGGTGCATACTTATCCAGATTAAAAAACTTCCTCTCATACTTCAACACGGTCATATTCCCTTGGATTAAATTTGAAAATTCCTCCTTCTTTGCAACTCTCAAAGACTGTGGGAAGAAATGATCCCTAAATCTCTCCTTGATCCTGTCCTAAGTAAGCCCCAATGATTCTCCAGAATCCCTCACACTGGCCCACCAAGTTGGGGCCTATCCCACTAACTAAAAAGTGGTCAATTTAATGCGGGTTAGAGGATCAGCAATCTCTATAGCCATCAGAACCCTCTCACATTCCTCCAAAAACTGCTCAGCCACTTCTCTATGAGCGACCCCATCATATGTAGGAGGCTTCATCGTCCTAAATTCCTCCAGTGCACTAGGGCCAGTCTGTGCCTAAGATTGCGGGCCCACTCTCACCTCACCGGCCAGAGCAGCCATGGTAGCTGCCAACTGCTGTAATATAACCCCAGCATCTAAGGCTGCAGTGTGTGGTATCTCAGGTGCCTATGACTACACCTCCTTATCTCCTACTACTGCATTTAGGTGTGTCCCTGGTGCATTCATCTTCTCTGGATCTATTGGGGCATCTCCTCGTCCCCTACCACAGCCTCAGCCTCTACCACGGCCCCAGCCTCTAGTTTCCCTTTCTCTGGGCGGCATTTTGTCTAAAATTCAAGAAGATTGAAATTTAGAATAAACTCAGAGAACTTTAAAACATAACACAATTTCATTAATAAATACACTATTACCCTTCAATAACTCACCAGTTTAATATTATCCATCAACACATATACATTACACTAATAATTTCCACATTACAATGGATTACAACCAAACTCGGAAGAAAATTACAACATCATACTAATCACTTAGCCATATGACTACTATTAGGGGAAATCATCCATTTTCAAAATTTTTCCCAAATTTCTAATATCTCAATGTCTATGATAATAACAAAAACTACAAGTGTACCCCCGCCTGCCATAGTAAGTACAGGTCCATACAACCTACAGAGCATTTATAGCGAATGTACCCCGCACTACAGCAGCTCCTGCAAGCTCCCTGCAAATCTTGCCCACTCCTTGAACCCTCGCCAACCTCATAAGAATTGGGTCCTTGTCTGCTAATAGTCTGACTATTCAGATTTGGTACTGCTATAGCAGGGGTTACTCCTGTATCAGTTGGGGAAACTGCCATAAAAATGTTCTGAACCACCATCACCGGATATGCATTTTCTGGTAAACCGGGAACTGCATACGGCAATGGGTATGGGCATGGATAAATCTCGATGTGAGCAATCTGATAGGGCATCCCATAATAGGGCATCACTGGTTGACTCATAACTGAGGTCACTGAAATGTTCTCTACTTCACTTAATGGCATATTCTAGGGAGGGGATTCATTTAGGCACTAGGTTGCTACTTTCACAAAAATGCCATAATAAGGAAATTCTATCTCATCATCCTTCAACTAGGTTTTGGTGTTACTGCAATCTCCCTTTTCAAATCCCATCTAGAAAATTTTTTAAACAGAAAAAAAAGTTTTAATAGTAGCCTAATTTAATTATATTTTAAACATGCAGTATGAAATGCAAGATTTTCCATGTCCCTAGGTATTCTGACCCAGGCTCTGATACCATGCTGTCACGCCCCGAAATTCCCGTAACCCGGGGAATGAGTGGATTATACCTGTCTCATATATAAAACCACCCTTCCCAAATTAGAGCACTCTAACCACCTAGAGCAATACCTAGATAATGCATCAAAAATAAAATAACAAAACTGTGCCTTGGCTATGGCCAGGTTATAATGCTCCAATACATCCTATAAGACATAAAAATAAGGATAGGCCTTATGGTCGTTACAATTAAAATGTATAAATCTCTAAAACTTCAACTTTATATTACAGGCCCAAAATCTTAAAACTTAAATAAAATTTTAACTGCCAACCCTTGTCCACGCACTTTGAGTCCCAACCAAATGCCCACCTAATGATTTTGTTCGTTTTCTACAACAAAATCTGTAGGGACGTGAGTACTAATCCACTTGTGCTCATGCAACACCATAAAAACGTATATAACATGCAAACTTATAGGTTTATTTACAAATCAAGATTTCAACATGTATTCATATGGGCAACATCTCAAAGGAAATCAAGCATCATAAAACATAAACTGTATAATCATAGCCTCTAAGGGTTTAATCATATCACTAGTAGACCTATAAATCTTCATAATCCAAGTCCACATTTCCATTTATCTCTTCCATCATAACTATGATTTCACATATCTATTTCCAATTTTACGACGGGGGTGGGTACTATCCAAGTCGTTGTTATAGGCCACGATTAGTCTTAAACTACACGTCGTTGTTAAGGCACAAAGCTAAGCCATGAGTAGCCTACCGTCGTCGTTAAGGCACAAAGCCAGGCCACGAGTAGCCTTACCTAAACGTCGTTGTTACAGGCACAATGCTAGGCCACGAGTAGCCTTATCTAAACGTCGTCGTTATAGGCACAAAGCCAGGCCATGAGTAGCCTTATCACATGTCATGTTGTAGGTTTCTAGCCTATAGGCATGAAGACCTATCCTGAAGCCGGTTTCTAGGACTTTCAACTTGGGGGCAATCTCAATACCCCTCTTATTTTCATCTACCCACCTCCCCGTCTCTTAAATCATATACTCATCATCGTGATCACTTAACATTCCCATTAGCACAATCGTGCTTGAAATCTCAACTCATTCAGCTATTCAACAATGTCACTTCAATCCTAACATTTAATCTCTATTCATCATGTCATCATTTCCTCATATCATCATTTCAATCACATATACATATTGAGATTTCAAACCATAATATAATCATATTGAAGCGATTCAAAACATTTAATGATCAACAATTATAACATGTAACATAGCTATTTCCTTTTTCACATATTCTTTCCTTAACTATAACAATAGTGGGGTTTTACTAGCATATGACTTAGTTACATAAACAACCAACATATCCATGATATGAAAATTCCATACATCTCATAATCAAAACTTAATGTATAGGGTTCAACATGTTCAAATTTACAAAACTTGGACACGATGTTCAATCATCAAATTTTCACTCCTTTGGATTTTCCTTTCTTGTGGTCTTATAAAAAAATAATTAAAATATATGTTGGAACTTTTATTTCAATCAATCATGAGGCTAAAATTAGGCTAATACATCAATTTATCATGAAATATCACAAAATATGAAAATATTAAGTTTTTGGAGTAGCCGGACGCCCCTTTGAAAATAATGAGTCTTGGCTAACAACCCAGGTGCCCCCATAAGGGACCCAGGCACCCTACCAGTGGAGCACCCGGGCACCCCACTGCGCCTAAAATGCATCCTCTATTTTCGGTTCGTTTTCTACCTACTTCAATTCATCCCAAATCTCTTCCAAATCCGGTTTTGTTCCATTTTCTCATTTCCATGGGTTGTTTAGAGACCTAAAGTTACTAAATATATCATTAATTTAGGGTTTAATCCCTCAAATTCATCAAATCAAAGTTTTGGTTCCAAAACTTATACATATATATATTCACCTCTATATCAACCTCCATAAATCCGTTTTTAAGCATCCAAACTTCAAGCAAGTTATGTGAAAATATTGTCTAGCTCGATTACATTTCATATATGTGGGAATGGTGCCAAGAATCCCTACCTCAAGAGTGTACAAGGAGAAAAATGGGAAGAGCTTCCACCCGGTTTTTGGTTCCAACTTTAAGCTTGGAAGATCTTCTTCCCCTTTGATCTAAACACTAAAGAAAATTTGTAGAAATGATCATTACGAGTTTAATATCATCTCTATAAAACAAATTTGGATTTGGTTTAAGTTTGGATCACTTACCAACTCTTTTCTCCTCCCGATTCCGTATCTTCTTCCCGAGCTCTCTTTTATCCTCTTCCAACTCTCCAAAATCCTTCTCTCTCTCTTTCTATACACACACATATGTATATAAATGGTGTCTATGGTCTGCCAAAACACCCCCCTTCCATCCCCTACGCCAAGCTAAGGTTGTAGGGGATGGTTCATCTAGATTTTCAGCCGAGGCCATGCCTCTTTGCTGTCACCAACACAGGCTGGTGCCCCGGTTGGGAGCCTGGGCGCCCCACTGATAGTCCCTGGACCAAAAATTCAAATTTAACTTTTTCTGACATTTTACCCGAAATTAGCACCCTTAACCCATACCTAATGACTAAATGAGCTTAATTAACAATAATTCAAGCCCGAATGTGTTTAAAACATGAATTTATATCCATACAAAAATTTGGGATATTACAGAAACACCTAAAGATCCATTCTTTGCATACAAAGGATTGTTTTTGCCTATATATAAACACAATCATAAGGGATTAGCCACTTAGTAGACTCCCACACCAAGCCACATGACAACAAGGGGAAAAGAAAAGAGAAGGGGGTGCTAGAGTTCCACTATTCACCCCCTAGACCAACTTTAATCAAGGAAGAAAAGTTTAAGTCTTTAAAGCCACCTTCAAAATTTTCAAACATCAAGGAATAATAATTAATTAATCGATCTTATTGCTTAAGGTGTGAAATCAACCCTTATAAAAATGACATTTTAATTCTTTATTTTAAGAATCAATGGAATACATGAGTTTGATCTTCAAATCGAAATTTTGAAATCATTTTCATGTTGTAGCTCTTGCTTTAAAACCTTTAGTCGCCATTCGCTTACCAAACAAATATCTAGTTCGGTAAATTACTTTTTCTTCTCTTAACGTTATGGTAATTACACTTAACACCTACAACATTTAAAAGTTACACTTGCCTCCCTTATTTTAAAATGTTATTAACATTGACCCCCTTCTAATTAAATTAGTCATTAAAACTTAACATAAAATGTCAAACTAATCAAAATTTTAAGTATTTTTCTTATTTTAATCCTCCCTTTCTCATATCTCGGTAGTTTTCTTTACAAAAATTTCAAAAAAAAATTATTTTCACTTAATTTTGAGGATCTTTGTATAAAATACTAACAACAATGTGAGAGAGGGAAGCATCAAACAAGAAAAACACATAAAATTTTAGTTATTTTAACATTTTCTATTAAAATTTAACAGTTGATTTTATCGTAAAAGAGTCAACGTTAATAACATTTCAAATAAAGGAGATAAATGTAACCCTTAAATGTCATGGGTACTAAGTTTTATTGCCTAAATACTAAGGAGAGGTAGGTGTAATTTATCCCATTTAGTTTTTATACCAACCCTTCCCCATTGCTTGTTAATTTTAAAAACAACTAGCCTAATAAGGGAGGGGAGGTGCTTGTCAAAGTGAGACAAAATTTTCATTCCTACTTATAGGTCCCATCAAAGCAACTTCACTTCCTTATCAATCAACCATCTCTCGAAGGAGTTGCCAAAAAATAAGGGAAAAACTAACGAAGAATTATTTCATGTTCTCTTAGTATATGTTTTATTAATGTATAATCAATATGATTTATATTTAACTAATATATTTAAATGTTATCGATGAGACACTTATACTTCAAGTGTATGAAATAATTTCTACACAAAGTTATGGAACAATCTTTGTGTGAGTAGTACTTGATTTTGGAGTACAAACATACAATAAATTGGGTGTAAAATTAAAACTATAACCCTTCATACATGTATCTTTATTAATAATACTAATAATAATTTGTTTCTCTTAACCTTAAGCCCAACGTAAAATATTGTAACTAGATTGTAATATTATTCAATTTGAGCTATTCTAAATTAAGATTCCAATTAATTATATTTAGGTAATATTTTATTCTTAAACATTTTATTTCAAAATTCAAACTAATCCTATATATTCTGTAAATTTTTAAATTAGAAAACCAAATCAAGAATAGTAAAATTCATATCAAAGTCAACTAATCACAATTCAATATGTAATTTGAGCACCCTTACTACTTATCACTTAGTCGAATGCGATTTGTAGGTTACTCAAAATTAATGGATCTAAAATTTAGTGGCGTCAATGTTCAGCCTAGCTTTGATGAGGTGATCTTGAAATTAAAATTCAATTTTAAAAATTAAAATTATATTTTTAACTTTAAAATTCTTATGAAAATTTAGTTAATAAATGAAAATATTTTAACCTTATTATTTCAATAAAAATTCAAAAATGAATATAATTAAACCCGTAAATTTGTATTTGAACTTGAGTAAGCCTAATCTCATAAGCTTAGCGTAACACCAAGACCCAAACAATTCCTGTATTGATGACGCAACCTCTTGAACATTGATGGTTGTTGGCCCCGTTGGCACTTTAGTAGTTAGTAAAGATGAAGATGAAGACTAGAGATAACCATCTCGGCCAACCCATCCATATCCTACCTAATCTCCATCCCGAATGGATAGGGGATTTAGGAATTTTTTGAGGAACGAATATGATATGGGGACATTTTTTCAAAAATTTTGGTATATGTATAAATTTATCTCCAACCTATACCCTACCTATTCCTTACCCCCGTCCTCACCCCTACCTGATCTATGTGATGTAGTCCTATCTATATATATGCTACTAATAATATTTATTGGAAATGTTGAAATTATGTGGCAAAGCTTACATACATGGGGCTTTAGATGTTAGAGTTGCTCTTAGTTTCCCTTGATTTTTCTTGTGTTCTCTTTAGTATGGAATACATAGCACAAATATATAATAAATGGTTATTTATGCTATGTTTCATGCTTTGAAGCAGTGTCCAATAGAATTTATGAATCAACAATCATGGATGTGTAGAACAGGAGATCAAATTAATCAATTCCTAATAAATAATAACAAAAATTAAAATAATATTTGATGTAGTTGGCCAAAATCATATGAAAATCAAAAGAAATGGGACATGTTGCAACAACGGGAAGTAAGTAGATGATCTATCCAAACCAGTTTTAAATAAAATGCCTCTAAAATTGAATTTTTTTTCTTTCTTCTTTCTCTTTTTTTTTTTTTTAACTCATAAATTAGTGAACAATCAACACGAGAAAAAAGAAAAAAAAAGGGTTGAAATTATAAATCTATAGATATACTAAATTCAATTCAATAAAGTTATAGTTCTAAACTAATTAAGATTAATTACATAAATACAGGCATTCAAAAAAAATTACATACATACAATTTTTTTCAAAGATTATATTTTTTGTGATCCAGAATATTATTCTTTGTCAATTGTGAATAAATATTTTTTAAGGATCCTAGAGAAAATGAGAACAAGAGAAAAAAAACAAAAGAAAAAGAAAAATAGTATAGAAGAAACTCCTACTCAAACCGTATAATATTTCATACGATTGAATCGAAATTCCAGTTGACTAGTTTAACTATGGACAACTTGCTAGTGGAACATATAGGCAAAGTCAGTATCGAGGAATTCGCACTTTTTTTTTTTTTTTTTCTAATAATAGGGCAAATATACAATTATGCAATCACACTTTTCACGAAAATATCCGTTTCCGGTTTAAAACCGAGACGAGGGTACAAATAAATTTCCAGTAAGAATCAATAAGGTATCAAAATTAAGAGAGAGTTTGATTAGAAAAAATTAATTAAAAAAATATACTGAAAGTATAAAAATTTGATATAAAATTGATACGTGATAAAATTTAATCAAAAAATAAAAAATTAAGAAATTTTAATTAATTTTAATAAACCAAACATCTTCTAATTTGAGTTTAAGGATTGAATAAAGAAATTTACTTATTCTACCCCTCCCACGCCCATCGTTGGCGAAGACAAGACAGAAGAGGTCTGGATTTCGGTTTATATTTTTTATTTTAATTTATTTCATTGACGATCAAGATTAGCTGCATGGATCAACGGCTCACGTGCTTTCCCGGTGTAGAACCGAAAACTTACTAAAATTCAACCTCCATGCTCTAGCTTTTCCCATCGTTGGAACTACCAGTCAAAAGGAAGGAGAAAATGCAAAACCAAACTACCTTTCTTGGTCTTCTCTCACCACTTGTTAGCTCTACACTGCGATTCTTACGGGTAGTGTAAATGGTTTTACCTTTTCGCTATGAAATGCCTCTCCCCGAAGAAAACTTCCTCCCGTTGGACATTTTCGTGATCAGTCAGAGTTAATTAAGTTTTCTCCGCTGGACATTTCCGTGATCAAGTTGAATGGCGAGGCCTGGCAACAAGATTATACAAGCAAAGCTGGTGGGTATGTCTTACCCTTTTCTTTTATATTCTTCTCTAATCTCTTGTTGATCTGTGAAAGCTATATAATGTGTGTGTGGCTGTGTATATATATATATATAGGTTTGCCTTTCGTTAATGTTGTAGAGTTGAGTATTAATTGGGAACAAAATGCCTTTTTTGATGGAGTGAAGGCAGTGAGGGAATCTCAAAACAGAGAATGGTGCTGATCTAAAAAATAATTATTAAAAATTATTCAAATCCTTTACCAAAATAAAGTTAATGATTGCTTATACCTGGGGATTTCACACTCTGGATCCAATAATTTTGGGATGATTCACTGCAATAGTGGACACTTGGAGCCGGGATCCTTTAATTTAGGGCGGCATTCCTTGTTTAGAATATCCATTGATGGTCTTGGAATTGATCATCGTGTACGCTTTTCTTCGAGCTAATTGTTTCTTTTTCATTTTTTACTTTAAATTTATTTAGTTTTTTACGTGTGGTGTGTGTGTGTGTGTTTTTGTATCAAGAAAAAAAAAGCTATTGTTTCAAATGTCTGATTAGATATGCATGTCTTATTGTGTAATTTATGGATTATGATGTATGTACTCAAATGCACACATTTTTATTACATTATACATGCTCTATCTAAAGACACTCCAGACTCCCGGGCCAAGAGGCGAGGTGTTAAGATTCAAATTTGATGCTCGCTTCTCCCCGCTCCAGTCTTTGGATGCTGAAGTATTTACATTCCAGACAAAAAGAAGCTTTAGTTGTTTAATCTTCGTATGCAATCTTGTGAAATTCAGATGCTGAATTGTTTTTACGTTAATTTAGTAGCTGTACTGCTTTCATGCCGGCCTTTAAATGCTGTGCATTGTATTGAAGTTCTTTGAACTTTTATTTGGTTTTTGACCTAATTCCAAAACAACTGGGTTTCAAATGACCATCTAGTGTCGATTATTGATGCTTAAATAATATTTTTTGAATGAAAAATTTTGTTAGAACAGTGATTCTTAGCAAATACTTACATTTTTCCTGTAGGTGCTTTTGGGTGATGTAGGAACTGGGAAAACCAGTTTGGTACTAAGATTTGTGAAAGGCCAATTTTTTGACCACCAGGTTAAGTACTTGTCTTGTTTCAACCCAATTCCTATTTTTAGTGATTATTTTTTGACGGAAGTGACATGCAGGAACCAACGATTGGAGCAGCTTTTTTCACTCAGATATTGTCATTGTCTGAAGCCACTGTGAAATTTGATGTATGGGACACGGCAGGACAGGAACGGTATCATAGCTTGGCTCCAATGTACTACCGTGGTGCGGCAGCAGCCATTGTTGTGTATGACATCTCAAGCACGGTAGCAAGTTTTGAGAGTTCTTACTGCTATTTTCAGTTGTCGCATCTCCTGATTGATTCATTTATTTCATGTCATGTTCATGTTGAAATCAAAGTTTTGGTAATGAAATGAAGAGATTGGATATGTTTCATCTGATAACCTGATCAATATGGTTATCCTTTCAGTTTGTTATTTAAATTTACTATATCTTGACGTGCAAATTTTAAGGCTTTTGATTGAATTCTTGCTTTATTATTAATGTTTAATTTCTCAATGGCATGAAAAGGTAATTGATCAAGTGTGTTAACATAGAGACTTAGATGTTGGTAATAGAATAATTGATATCGTCCATATTTCATACTCAATGGGAATACATTTTATTTTGGGGTACTTCTACTTTCATCTCTGTGGTTTGACCAAAACACACATGACCCCTTGTGAACTAAAAGTAAACACATAACCCCTAAACGTTTAGACTTGGAATAAAGCCATGTTTTTTTGGTCTGGAAGGGAAAATTTAGGCCTAAAAAAAATTACAACTAATTATATTTTGTAAATATCTAACAATAATGCATCACCAAAGTCTAAGTTTTATATATCAACTTCCACAAAAAATTAGCCTCATATATGTACCCAACAATTTATCAATTAGTTTGGTACTTGATGACTTTTCATATTACAAAATTCATCAATAACTAAATATATAATGAACTTCTTTGCGATTTCTCAATCAATGTATACAAGCAAGGCATTTAAAAAAAAAAATAAAAATCTTTTATCATGTTTCCAAACTTTGTTTTGGCAACAATAATACCCAAAAATGCACACTCCAAATTCATAGTAGAAATTGACGATTGTTAATTTTGAATGAATTAACCATGTGTCTTTTGGTTTTCTTTTTTCCCACATCCTCAAGTATTATTTGATGTTGAGTTTATCTGTCTTAAAATTTTAAAATGTTTTGGCTAAAAATATTTTATGTGCTTAAGTATTTTAGGCCATTTATTGGTTGGGTACATGTTTAAGGTAAAATTAGTTGGGCTACCAAAACTTTGAACTATATATAACCAAACCAAACCAAACCAAGCCTTTTCCCACTAGGTAGAGTCGGCTATATGGATTTGATGACACCAATCAAATATGTTTAGGGCCATGTTCTTCGTTAGATCCGTGGAGGGAAGGTCATGTCTAAGAGTTTCTTTCCAACTTCTCTTAGGTCTCTCTCTCCCTCTCTTATTCATGACAATCTCCATGCTTTCACACCTTTTGACCGATGCCTCCATTGGATGCCTTCTAACATGATCAAGCCATCTTAAATGATTTTCTCTCATTTTATCTTTAATCTGTGCTATTCCTACTTTGCCCTAACCTCCTTGTTCCTAATCCTCTCTCTTTTTGTGATCCCACACATCCATTTTAGCATTCTCATCTCTGTAACTGTCATTTTCTGAACATGATTATGCTTTATTGCTCAACACTCTGATCCATATAACAACGCTGGTCTTACCGCCACCTTATAATACTTTTCTTTTACCTCGAGGGGGACTTTTTGATCAGACAAGACCCCCGAAACACTCCTCCATTTGGTCCACCCTACCTGAATCCTATGACTTACATCAGTATCAATCCCTCCATCCTATTGCACCATAGATCCAAGGTACCTTAAGTTTTCTTTCTCTACAATCTATGTGTGCCCAAACTTACTTCTATGCCACCAGTTGTTCTGCATTGGCTAAACTTAAATTCCATATATTCCCTTTGAATCGATTTAGCCTAAACCCCTTTGTCTCTAACGTTTTCCGCTACAATTCTACCTTAGCATTCACTCCTTCTCTTGTCTCATTTACTAAAATAATGTCATCTGTAAATAGCATACATCACGGCACCGCATCCTAAATATGTCTTGTAATCTCATCCATAACTAGGGCAAACAAGTACGAGCTTAGCGCTGAGCCTTAGTGTAGACCAATTGTGATAGGAAATTCCTTAGTCTCTCCGTCAGTCGTCCGTATAGATGTCATAACTCTATCATATATGTCATTTATTGCCTCAATAAATACGACACACACTCATTTCTTTTTCAATACTCTCCATAGAATCTCCCTAGGAACCCGATCATAGGTATTCTCTAAATCAATGAACACCATGTGTAAATCTTTTTGACCTTTTCTATACTATTTCGTTAACCTTCTCAAGAGAAAGATAGCTTCCATGATTGATCTCCTAGGCATGAAACCAAATTGATTCTCTGAAACGTTTGTTGTTCTTCTTAGTCTTCTCTCGATAACTCTTTCCCTTAATTTCATTGTATGGCTCATCAATTTAATCTCGCGATAGTTTGTGCAGTTCTGGATAGCTCCTTTGTTCTTGTATATTGGTATAAGGATACTTTTCCTCCATGCATCAGACATCTTCTTGCTTTTTAGCACTATATTAATAAGTTTTGTCAACCAACTTATGCCATCCTCCCCCAAGTACCTTCAAACCTCAATAAGGATACCATGTGGCCCAACCGTTTTCCCATTCTTTATCTTTTTCAGTACTTCTTTTACTTCCTCCCTACTGATTCTTTTATAGAATATATGATTCAATTCTTTCCTAGAAGTGATAAGCAGTCCCAATTGTATGTTACTACAATTGTTTTCGTTAAATAACTTGTAGAAGTAGCTCTTCTAACGCTCATTTATCTCCTCTTCCTTTACTAAGACCTTCTCATCCTCATCCTTAATGCATTTAACTTGGTTTAAGTCTTTGGTCCACCTCTCTCTGGCTTTAGCAAGCTTGAATATCTCTCTTTCGCCTTCCTTATTATCAAATTGCCTATATAGCTCCTCATATGCCTTTGCCTTGGCCCTATTAATTGCTTTTTTGGTTTCTCCTTTTACTTCTTTATACCTCTCCAAGTTCGTTTCATTTCGATTCTTTTGACAAAATTTAAAACGCTCTCTTTTAACTCTTATCTTATCTTGGATAGGCTCGCTCCACCACCATACCTCTTTCTGTGCTAGAACATCCCTTTTAGATTCTTCTAAGACTTCTTTCCCTACCCTCCTAATACACTCTACTACCTTATCCCATATATTATTTGCACTCTCATTTACCCCCAAACGTCTTCCTCTAGTACTCTTTCCCTTAATACTAATTGTTTATCACCTTTCAAGTTCCACCATTTAATCCTTGAGCATCTATACAACTTTTTTTCTAGTCCACCTTTGGAGCTGCACATCTATGATCAACAACCTATGTTGGGAAGTCAAGCTTTCCCCCAGTATAACTTTGTAATCTTTATAAGGTAAGCGGTATCTTTTTCTAGTTAAAAAGAAGTCAATTTGTGTCATTGAGAAGTCACTTTTATAAGTCACCAAATGTTCCTCTCTCTTCCTAAAAAATGTGTTCGTCACCATCAGATCATAAGCCACTGCAAACTCCAAAATATCCTTCCCTTCTTTATTTCTATTAGGGTATGTTTGTTTGGAGGGATTGGATGATGGGGTATAAGTAATACCATGGATAATATATGGGATTGGATGTAACATGGGATTAATTTTTGATGTGGGATTATTTTTTTGGTGTTTGGTTGGTGGGAGATAAAATGGGATAAAATAGACCTTTAGATTTTGGAGGGAAACAAATCCAGGACCTCCAGATAAATAATACCACCTTTCTTGTGACATTAGTTATCCCCCGTTTTGGGGGATATGCCATCCAAACTGGAAAAGTTGTCCGGCGTCCATTTGCAAAAGCAAACGCCGGATTGAATTGGGTCCACGGATTGCTTCTCCAATCCGGAGCCGAACACGGCAATCAAACAAGGCCTTACTATATCCATTTCCCCCATGTATTCCTATGTATCCATGTCTGTCACGTCTTACATGACCGTTCAAATCTCCTCCTATGAAAACCACTCTCCTTGGGGTATCTCTAGTAGCACTTCTTCCAAGTCTTTCTAATACTTCTCCTTATGTCTATCTCCTAAGCCCACTTGGGAGGTATAAGCACTAATTACGTTCACTATATCTTCTCTTAACACTAACTTAATTGCAATAATTCTATTTCCACATCGTTTTACATCAACTATATCTTCCTTTTGGTCCTTGCTTACCACTATGCCGATTCATTCCTCGATCTATTAAGTCCCATATACCATAACTTCTACCCAGTCCTCTCAATTTCTTTAGCTTTCTGTCCCACCCACTTTGTCTTTTCAAGCAAGCAATTGCGATACGTCTCCTTTCCACTGTATCTACCACTTTCATAAGTTTTCCAGTTAGGCTCCCAATGTTCCAAGTATCTAATCTCAGCCTTCTATATTGGACTAACTTCCTTACCCCCCTCACTCGTCCAAGAAAGTGTGTGGACCTTTGCCTATTTAACATTGCACCCGAGCGCCGATGCAGTGGTCCTTACTCATTTATCACTGAACTCGAACCATACAACACGTCGCTAAGTAGGGGAGACCCCTACGAAATTTCATTAGATCTCAAATTCATGAATAAATCCGACTAAGTATTATGCTGGCTGTCGACTACCTAACGCACAACCCTCCTCCTTTGTCCAGACTTGAGACCGGCTATGTCAAGGATATCCCAATATAGACGCAGTTTGACCTATATATAACAATTATGAAAATATATTCAAATTTTAGAGAGGGCTAGTCTACTTTGTAAAAATTTTTTTGTCCAAAATTTTATATATGTTAGTGGTGCCTTCTTGAACCCAAGGGGGGGTATATTTTCATTCAAAATTTAAGGGGGCAGTTCATAGCCTAGTGGTGTTTTCTAATAGAGGTGATACTTTTTTAAGCAGGCCATTTTATATGTACTAGTGGTCTTTTCCTAAACCGAGGGGGCCACTCAGTCCTCCCTCCCTAGGTTACACAGAATTACCAAATGTGTTAAATCTAATAAGTAGGTGATATCCACATGCCATATGCTACTCTATGCCTTCTTTTCCACCGAAGTATAGTCATTCAATGACCAAAATTCCCTTTAGAAACATAAGAGAGCCACGTAAAATGGAATCATTTTTATTACTTAATAACGAAATCTTCGGTTAAAAGGAAGGCAATAGAGTATTGCCTAGCATGTGCATATCACATGCCTATTAAATGTAAAAAGTATCATCTATTTGGCACTTTACCCTAAACTTTGAGGGCATTTCGTGTTCACCTTTTAACCATAGGGATAGAGATATAAGACTAACTGAACAGCTTGAGTTTAGTTATGTTCAGCTTGTTACAAAACCAACTCAAACTTAAACACAATTTGTATCTTTTTTATTTTAATCTCATCTCAAAGTTGGCTTGTAAACTTAAATCTATGTGACATAATCAATTTACTCGAGTTTGACCCCATTAAAAATTGTTTGAGATTGATTCAAATGCTTAATGAGCTAAACTTGAATACCTTTTCAAGCTGGATAAGTTTTTCAAACCAAGCTTAAATAATGATTGTGCTACTCATTTATTTCCTTATACAGGGGTCATCATGTTAATATTGGTCAAACACGAGGGGTTAAAATTTTTAAAATCATAATTACCCCTTGTTATTTTATTAAAACGATGAGCGAATACCACCCAAGTAAATGGAACAATATTATACATCATTTTAGGCATCATAAAATGAAAGAACAAAATCCCTTCTCTTTTATAATAGTATCCTTATTTCTCATATATAATAGTAATAGGTGTGAGAATTGTTAATGTATTAGTAATGTATTAGTCAATAGGAATACCAAAAGATGGTCAATAAGAATATGAATGGACACCAAAGGAATGTGTAGAGTCACTCTCTTTTGTATATAATTTACACACCAGAATTCATTCTGTGTGTA
>QLOD02000016.1:22819042-22846073 GCA_003260245.2 Sideroxylon spinosum | reverse complement strand
ACTCTCTTTTGTATATAATTTACACACCAGAATTCATTCTGTGTGTACAATTCCTCTCAATTGTTTTGTTGTTAACAAGAATAACGTACAAACAAAATAGTTTTTAAACTGATTCCTACATGGATGGTTATCGTCGTTTATCTATCTGCCTTGCTGTATATGATTGCCATCTTTGGTTTTACTATTTTGTGTTGGTAGAATAAGCTATTAGGGAGAGGGCAACTTTATTATTTATATTGATTAGTTTTCTTTGAACATACTCCCTCATGTGTTGCTAGATTGACTTTTTATGAAGAGCCAAAACACGAGACTATCAATTTTTTTTTCTTTTTTTTTCCTAGCTGACAGGTAGAATTGAACTCAGGAGCTTTACCTGTTCGGATAGCATGTTTAAAATGTTAGCCACAATCTCACTTGAAAGCTTAAGCTATTAGGAAGAATACAACTTTATTATTTATATTGATTATTTTCCTCAACAATCTCTATATAGTGATCCTTTTGAATGATAATATGGTGCCTTGTCTTCAGGATACATTTGTACGAGCCAAAAAATGGGTTCAAGAACTGAAAAAACAAGGTGACAACAAATTTACAAAGTAGTCCACTTTTTGCCTTTCCTTTCTTAACTTGGCAAGTCCTTTATCTGAACTATCTGATTTGATTCTCTTACCTGGAATTGCTATCATTATTATCAATTGTGAGGTCCACATTTTTAAAATACATCTTCTCCGCCTCTCATCTAAAAGCTGTATGAATTATTTTTAGCAATGAAATCCTTCTACCTCTCATAATGTTATGCCTCCTGAAACAATCAGATATTGTTATCCTGCTTGAACCATGAATACCGAGTATGCATATTTGGGTAATTTGTAGCTAGCTGCCGCTCTTAACATTTAGTGATTTGAGTAGTTGATGAAGAACTTTGAGTCACCATTGGTGATGAGACCCTTGCGTGATTATTTTGCACCAAGACGTATAATCTCCCACAAACCTTAGTATGTATACGTTATTCCTGGAACAATGAAATAAACCCTTTTTGCTGTTTCAACATATAATTATGCATTCTCAATTCCTCTTATATATTATCTATAAGCTTACATTTAGGATAATGATGTATTTCTCTTTTAACTTTTTCTAGGAAATCCAAATTTGGTACTGGCATTGGTAGGAAACAAGGCTGACTTGGAACAAGACCGAGAGGTGGAGACTCAGGTATTTGCAAAGTTTTATTTGTTGTTGATCTTCCTTCTTTTTTGTCTTTTCTCCCTCGTTTGCTTCTGTGGATCTACATTCCTGAATGATATAAATATGATAATAAAGGTGCTTGATGCTAAAGGAGGACCCAAACAGTGAGAAATGACAAAAAAGTCATGAGTTGCAAGCATAGGAAGCATATACTATTGCCTCTTATGCTATTGTCTTTCACTCTTGCAGGAGGGAGAGCAATTCTCCCAGGAAAATGGAATGTTCTTTATAGAAACATCTGCAAAAACGGCCGTGAACATCAATGAGCTTTTCTATGAAATAGGTAAATTCTAGGATGTTTTTCTCAACAGATGGCAATTATGGTCCCAGACAATGAAGAATCTTCTTTCTTATTTTTGGTATTGGAGAGCAGTCTTCCTTCTTTTTATTTGATGCAATTTAGTCAAAGATGCCACAGAGATAATTAGAAGATTATGCAATGCAACAGACTAATAAACCCTCTCTATCCAAGGCCTTAAAAAAAAGGGAAAGAAGAAATAAGAAAAGCACCATACAACTGTCCACTTGGTTTTTAAAAATTTTGTCATGGTTCTTGTTATTTAAGTTTCATGTCCTCAAAGAATGAAACTGAGATAGGCTTAAAAAGCTACTTTCTACCTTTTGCAGCAAAACGATTGGCAAAAGTCTTCCCACCAAAGCCCACTGGAATGAATCTGCGAAGTGAAACACAGAACGGAAGAAGATTATTTTGTTGCTCAATATGAAATGCTTCTGGTTAAAAGGCCTAAACATTCTCAAGATGAACTGTTAAATCAAGCCTTACTTGACCTTCATGTGTAAGTAGATACTGTAACAGTGTCAAGGGCAAAAATGGTGTTCCAAATTGTTGTAAATTGCTTAAATGAAGTCAAAATATTCTTCCACAGAGTTCTGAAAGTTTGTGCATTCATTGCCTACAAAGATTGTGTACTTTCTATGCATTTTTTGTTTACAAAGTTTGTGCTCCGCACGGAGTTGTTGAATGTACAATACAATGGACAACGCAGGTTTATGGCCCTTAAAAACTACATATGCAAAGATGATATAGGAAAGCCAAGAAGAATGCATTAGAATGATGGAAGAAATGAATAGAATGTACTTTGTTGCTTCTGTTCTTCAATTAGTCGATCGAGCTTTATATACAATTTAGTTAGTCTCCATAACCTGAATTGGGTATCTTTTTAGTTCTCAGCACGTGTTGACATGCCAGCCAGTGTAGTTTTCTCTTCTATGATCACTTCACCCTTTTTTTTTTCTTTTTTTTTCTTCTTCTTCTTCTTTCAAGCTGGAGCTCAATGTAACACAAGTAATTTTGTGGTGGGACTAAATGTCAAATTTGCAGGTCAGGATTGACCTTTCCTGATCGAATAATTGGTTTATTCTTGAATTGAAGGCACTCTTCCATTTTTCCCATTGTCGGTAATTTTGGTGTAATGGCGATAACTGGACTTTTCTAAACCAAAGGCTTTTCTGAGCCTCAATATTCAGGGCCAAAACTGTCATGTGAAGTATTATCCAGATTTCAAGGTTGCAGCCTCAGCAAAGGGAACCTTCATGCAAACTTCTAAACTTTCCTCCCAATTTCTTTTCTTCTTCTCTCTCCCCACAAGCTATCCAAACAAGAATACCAAAATTTCTTAAAATTTTCCATTCCCTTCCCTTCTTTAGTATCAAACTAGCTGCAGTCATTCACCATACATAATGGGCTTTCAAAATAGTTGAAGAATCAAGACACAACGCAACTTGTAGTGATTGTCGGAACATAGTCTAACCAAGCCCTTCACCTTGTAATAAGGTGCATACCCAGGTCACAAATCTTGATTCAACATTCAATAGTAACTCCTGTTAGAATTAGATAAGTGATAGATCGAACCACTTTTTGATTGAGAGCAAATTGTCAAAGATACTTCACCAAATTAAGATGGGAATCAACGTTGCCAATAAGGTATATAGATATTTATATTATCTTGTGTGCCATAACTCAAAAATAGATTAATGAATACAACTTCATAATTTGAACACTCAGTTCAAGCAAATTCACAAAAAAATAATGCCTCTCGTTAGTTGTATAACACAAGCAAATTATAAATTATAAAAAGCACACAAACTAAATTTTATTTCAAACTCTCATTAGGCTTATGGATGGACCTCAGATTTCTGTACATATTTGAAGAAGCAAGAGAGAAAATTGACAATGCCCGGAAAAGCTCTGGCAGTCGAGTATTTAGACCCGCCAAAGACTTCTCCCTAACCTGAATGCACTGCTTCTGATAGGCTTCTTCATCTTCTTCCAACTTCTTCTTAACTGTCTCCACTGCTAATTCCCTTACCGCAATGAGTTCCTTATCCTGTGCCCTCTCTGGATCCATTTCATCGGGTGGTGTTCTTCGTTGCATGTATTTGTTATACCAATCCTCAAACTGCCTCTCCTTCCTGTTAAGCTCCTTCTTGGTCTCCTCACATTTGTCCCTCAACTTCATCTCCTCTACTTGATAGTCCACTGTAGAATGCATGACAGCTGCAAAATTCTCAATAGCAGTTCTCGCAAGCTCATCAGGAAGCTTCTCGAGATGCTCATGCCAGGCATATAAGAGAGCCTGTATCGGGGGACTCACAGAACTTTCAGTGATAGAAACCTTTTCCTTCAAGTTGCTATCTATTGGAATAAGATTTAGTTTCAACCAGTTATTGAGAGCTTTAATATACTCTTTCTGATGAGTCATTAGCTTTTGAAATTGTGAATGCCACTCTTGGGCAACAGCCCACAGCTGGATAGTCCTCTCGTGATGATGATCTGTTGTTTCTATGGGTGATTGCGAGATGTCCAAGAACCGTAAGGCTGTCACAAACTGTGACTGGTTCTCATGGTGCTTTTGCATGGTCTCCCACATTGTAACCATCCTGCCAAAAAAATATTATATTTATGCATGCTTTTCCAGTTAGCAGAGCATCGCGCACAAAAAAAACTGACACAAACAATAAAAGTAACAAGAATTATTAAAAAGATTTTCTTAACATATAATGCGAGTAAAACTTTGTACAAGAATCAGCTTCATTTCATATTTTGTAGTAGTGACAGTTCATTGAATTCCATTATAAAATATTTAATTGCTTATCATCAAAATGTAATCAGATTTCAGTTCTGTTTGAAACTTTGAAAATCACTAAAAAACACTAAAAATCTCTAAAAATTTATTCACTTTTTATCTCACTGCACGAATTACGAAACCATAACTTTTAGCAAATTTTTTAACTTTTTATCACTCCAAACGCTTTCGTGGCAATGTAATCAAACAGGGTAAATTTAAATGATTATTAAACAAAATTTCAGATTTTTTAAAAAATGTACATGAACAAGGACACCGACCAACTCTATGCCTCTATGCAGGTTCTTTTTGCTCCATCTGAACTGAAGGGAAGGGCAATTCTTTCTTCTTTTATATATAAAATATACATATATATTTATTGAGAATAATTAATTCATGTGCAATATAAGATTTTTCCCCCAAATCACTTAAAGACTGCAATTTGGTAGTTATAGTTACATAACTAGCCATTTATTAGTTTCTCCTTTTTCTCTCTTTACTTTCAGTCCCATTACGCGCTGTATTCCTATTCTCTCCTCTCACAATCTCACTTACTATAGTCATTCAAATGCTGAAGGAATTATTTTGAAAATGAGATGACCACGCTCATGTGAGAAACCCTTCTAGCGTACAACTAAACTAATCTCCTTCCACAGAGCCCAGGTCATCTAGAAAATTCACAAAAGAGAAAATCAAATCTGGGACTTCCCTCCCACTGAACAAAGAAAATTCAAAGCACAACACACTTCCATCAAGGCAAAACTGTCTTGAACTCCTCAGAAGACAACCCATTCTCCCGTCAAATATTCCTGAGAACCTAAAGAAGTCAAGCCATCCAAGACCAGATCAAGCTTTCTGGTATCACAGGATGTGAAATCAAAGGAGCCGTTGGCAGCATTGGCTGACAGCACTGTGGTTATTACATTTTGGTGGTAGAAACAAGATCTATGAACCATTTTTGGTATCAATAAGTTCCACAAAAATATACTCAGATTAAGTTTTAAGGTAACTGAAATGTACCAACAAGGCTTTTCAGAGCTACAGTACATAAAATGCGAGATACATTATGTGAAAAGCATGCTAGTCAAGTTATGGGAAACAAGCCATAATAGTAAAGTTACATTGCCAAAGAAAAAAGAAAAATAAAAATATGATCTAGCAAAAGACGTAGAAATTAGTGGGAGAGCAAGTGATGTGGGATAAAGAGACTGAAGGCATAGAAAGAGGAGAAATCAAGTAAGAGAGAAAAGATAAGAAGCAGCCGCAGGAGAAAAGAGAAACATAGGCACAAGAGTTATTCAATATCATAAATCTCAAAATCACCAGTCTAGTCCCTTAATCTTATACAATTAAAGCCTTTGTATGGGCTAGCCAAACCCTATGATGACTCTAGATAACTCAAATAAAAGATAAACATCAATCAAATCCTATATATTAAAATAAAATCTAATACTAATGATGTCGAGAAAATAAAATCCTAATAATATAAAATAAAATAATTACTGAATATTTTGGTTCCATTTTGCATCAACAAGTTTTAGGTCAAACTCCCTATTTATTGTAATAACATGATGGAAATAGGTAGTCCCCCTAAGAGCCCCAAAAGCATCCTAAGACAAAGATTTAAGTCACTTAAGAGTAGCCAGGAAACTTAAGAAAGAAATTGTACTATTCAACAAGAATAGTAACAAAACTTCTTAGTGTGTGTTTGGAATGTGGACTTGGTGAGGAAAAAGAGGAGGGCAATGAAAAGGAAAGGGAAACATAAAATCGCAAATATAGGTCTTTATTTAAATGGACTCAAAATTATAATAAAATGAAAGGCATTCGTCAATATATTAGTTTTTTAGTTTAATTAATTTTAATTTCTCAAATCCCATACTTTTTACCTTTCATTTTCCGTTGCAACACAATCAAAATAAGAAAATTTGAATTTCTATCCATTTCATTTTTCTTAACTAATCTTTAATCTAAACACAGTCTTAGGGCCCAAATTTAAAACCCCAGTTTAAAGTAAAATCCCCTACAAGGTTTGATTATCACTCACATACCATGCCTAATTTTATGAGATTATATTCCTTCAATAGCTTAAAAGCTTTATACATCAAACAAAGGGAACCTCAAGGGAGTCGTATGAAAACTTTAACAAAGCACAAAGAGAGAGGGCATCAAGGAAGAAACAAAGAGGGATAGAAGCTTTAAAAAGAGTACATAGACAAGTGGAACTCCTGAAAGAAAGAGAAAATAAATAAATATAAGAGAGCGAGAGGCAGAGATTAGATGCATCAATAAGTTCACGAGAAAAGAAGAGGAATGACAAACTATTCATCAAGAAAAATAGGCCAAGTTCCATATGCTTGCCAAATAATTCTAATTATATGTGTACTTGTAGATTTGCATTGAAACATACCCATCAACGAGAGAAACAAGCTTTGGGTACAATTGCTCATCTCGTAAACGATTTATTTCCAACACTGTTGAATCCATGGATTGCATGTCGACAATGTATCGTGTATGCAGATGACTTACTGCAGCTTTTGCTTTCTCTATTGCATCAATACTGGCACCACGTTTCTTTAGCTTATTAAGCGAAATGACCTTTTTCTGATATTCAAGCTTCATAAGCTCCCCAGTCTGTCAAGCATCAGTCAGCACACAAGAGAAAGTTCAGCATTAAACAAGGTTTCATTCTTATCATTGAATGTACATGGCAGTAGCAGGGTATTCCGAAGATAACAAAGTATATACAAGACAAATAGTGGCTAGAAAGAACAGAAAAAGGCTTTAAAGTACAGAAAGCCTTGAATTCACATCTTGGGGTAATTATCAATAAATGAATTATAACACGAAAATGGAGTTTGTTTCGTGCACTTCCGTTTTTATTCAGTTTACGAATGCAATTCTCGAAAATGCCAAACAACAATACAGCAGCATGATGATCCAAATGTTTCCAGAACAGGTTAGACAATTTCCAAGCACATACGCTACAATCTCAGGGTGCGTTTGGAGCGCTGAAAATGTGGGAAAATCTCTAAAAACTTTTGAAAATTTCTAAAACTCTCCAACACATTTTGTTCTCCTCGTATTTTATGAAATTTCTATAAATTTATATATATCTACATATCCCAACAAATTTTTATAAATTCCAAAAAAATTTTTACAAACCCTAATAATATTTCCAGAAACCCCAATAATTTTTCTACAAATCCCAAAAATTTTCAATAATTTTCAAAAACATTCTGACATAAAACCATTGAATGGACTCAAAAAAAACTGTTTGAATGAATATAAATTTAAAAAATTGACGCACAAATCAAAAAATTTCACTATTTATCTCTGGAAAACGTGATTTAGTAACTGCACGCCAAACGCCAAAAAGTTATCAAACCATGTTTTTTATTATTTTTCGTTATTTTTCAAAACTTCAAATGTCCCCTTAGTAAATAAAGGTTTTTAGAGATCACATATTCTTTAACATAACTAAAGATGAAATGCCTATCGATGATAGGGATATCAACGGAACCGGTATCGCTTCCCCTATCCTCATTCCCATTTAGAATCTCTGTGCCCATTTCCCCAGTAGGAGATGAAAACTTTTCCCATCCACGTCTTTGTTTATCTGTCGGTTCACCGTCCCATCTCCACTCCTTGTTTAAAAATAAAAATTATTAATTAAATCAAAATAGTATAATATAATATTTATTAAAAATAAAGATTATAAATATTTTTAATTAAATAATATTACATATTAACATAAATTATTATATAAATATAATTAATATACAAGTAGGCATATGAATAAGTACGGGACAAGGTGGGGACTACTGTCCTTGTCCAGGAATTCTATAAAATACCAATCCCCACCCCGTCTCCACTAAGAAAACCTCTATACTTGCTTTAAGCAGACTAGGTGCATGGATACACATCAAGGATGGAGTTTTTAACATCTCTACTCGATGACTAACCTAATTGTCTCATGCAATTATATAAAATGGCAACTCAATGCATAAGACTGGCACATCGAAGGGTACGGGGAGGGTTAGATACACGTAACCCTATACCTAATAGTAGATATTAGGTATAAGGGAATAATGTGGATGTTTACTTGTTTAATGTAATGCAAAAGTTATACAGGCAAAGTGAAAATATTCTTCAACCATGTCATATAAACTATATAACATTCTAAGATGAAAGGTCCATGGTTCAATTGTAATGACAATTGTGGCAACTAAAGTCATGTAACTTATTCTAATTGTTTAGCTGGTTTGATGGTCTAGGATATTTATCTAGATTGAGTTACAATAGATTTATTATATAAAGCACGCTTGGAGTTCAAAAATATGTTAACCGATGTTGTAGCAACCTTTGAGCAACTTGGTGAAGTTTGTCCCAAACGGTTCAAACCTAACTCAACTCAACTAACAAAACAAAACTTTAATCTCAAACGAGTCGGGTTGGGATACACGAATCCTCTTCCTCCATTCATTTTTGTCATGAGACATATTTTCCATGAAGTTATATGAAATTAGATCTAGATAATAAGAAAATCTGGAATTGTATTTTGTGCACCTTTGGTGAACCCTAGGCAATACTTAAATTTTCACTTGCCCGGGACAACTTTTTGCGCAACCTTGGTGAACCTGCCCATGTTTCTAAGGTATAAAACCTAAAAGTACAATTTTTTTCCCTTATGCTTGGAAGAATCATTTATGATGACAGCTAGAACATTCTTGATTGAAGTTCACTGAAGCTCTGTGAAAAAGGAGCCCATTTAGATGAAAAATATTGATCATATCATTGACATACAGAGATCCATGGATGGTTAATATCTACTTCAGTCATTTGATGCCATGACAAATATAAGTATCAATCGAAATAAAATAGTTCGTAATTTAGTCCCTCAACACATATAAGTTGTAAACATCCAATTAGATGATCAAAGAGGGCAACGCTAATTATAAAAGACGAATGTAAAGCAAGAGAATCGAAAGAACTGAACCTAAATCTATCCACTGAAGCTAAGACTCCAATTGTTGGTAGGATAGCAAGGGGAAAACTATATTATGACCAATCGTAGCGAAAAGAAAAGTACTATAAGAACAAAGGTGAAATTGTAAAGGAAATGCTACAACATACCTTCACTTCATCATAAAGCTTTTTCTCCCATGCAAGCATCTTATCAAGCACGGTTGCATGCGTCTCATGCTCTTCGGAATCAAAGTCATCCTTCTCATCATCAGCATAGGGTAAACCTTTAAAAGACCTATTCCAAGTAATGACTCGCATAACTCTTGCAGAATGATTAATGTGCCCTACCAAATAATGATCACAGTAATTTAACAGCTAGCTAGAAAAATCAATCATGTGTAAATGTGTGATTATTATATTTTAGTCTAACAAAGACCAAAATTCGCCCCTAGATATGTCAAATGCCTTGTTCTAACAGATACTAATGAAAATGGTCCACCTTTTGTTGGTTGCATTACCATTTACAACAATGCCCATGCTATCATCTCTCTGCCATAACAGCTCAGAGATATACTAGTACTTCATGCCAAGAAACATTCAATTCATTCAATGATGCAAATTAAGTAGGGCCTTCTCACAATTATTGCAATGGATACTTGTGCAATACAAGTAAACTATGTTAACATAACACTGTTACTGGAAAGTGAGAAAGCTTCCCCCCTCCCCCCAAAATACGCGGTAATTGACCATTTTCGTGTTGCATCACCATTTTGCTGCTTCTGGATTGAATTTGATCAGATGTCCTTCTATCACTTCCCAAATAATGATACTAGAAAGCTCTTACCATTTTGTGACAAGCCACGTATGCAAGGACGGAGCAACCTCTTATCAATGTAAATTCTTAACTGAAAACATGAGATACGAGATTTTTAAGATTGTGAGGGGGTGATGGTTCATAAATAGCTCCATCTTTCTACAGATGAAAGAGTAGCTTCTTCATATGGCTCTCAATTTTCCATCTCTGTGATTTTCACGGCTTTCACAGCATCTGATCAAATTTCACTTTTTAAAAAATAAAAAATAAAAGAGCAATGCTTCAAAATTTGGATCTTTCAAATTCTCAATTCTCAAACCACCAAATTAATAATCTAAATGAATGATGATGAAATAAAATGCAATACCTCGATTATCCGCAAAATTGGAATGATAGTGCAATCTATTGGCTTCGAGCATCTTTGAAACCTCTTGGGCACTCTCTGATGCCTTTAGAAAACAATCATCAAGTTCGTTAAATATCTGCAACAAATTAACGTTAACGGCATCTTTGCCCGTCCTCTTAACCTCTGCCGGTGCCCCTGGCTTCGCCTTCCTCGTTGCCTTACTCGCAGGCGGTCGCTGGGGCGGTAGTTCAGCCACCTTCTCCGCCACCTCATCAGCCATCATCACACGACTAGTACTCGCTTCATCATCATCAACTTGAGATTTTTTGAACCGTTCATCATACATATTCCTTGCAATCTCCTCCCTCTTGATCGTTTCACCGTCTACCTCCGCCAAGCTCGGGCCAGCCACGTTCTCCATAGACGGGAAGAAAAAATCATAAGTCGAGCTTTTTGAATCTGGCGATGACGGAGGAGGTGGAGGAGCGTTTTGTGTTGGCGGTTCTAGACCATGGTCTTCTTCCACCTCTCTGGCGGAGGAGGAAACACCACTTGTACTCCTCCCACGGCCACCACCAGTGCGAGAGCCGCTTCTGTGTTTCAACCCGTGACTCTCAGTCTCAATTTCTTCTTCTTCGTTCTCTTCCTCAATTATGGGATCCGAGTGCTTGTGGTGGTCCATCTTGTGGACGGAGAATTCGGGCATGGTGGAGGCGCGTTGGAGAGGAGAAACGGCGAAGTTGGGGAGGGGAGGCGGAGGGGGAGGGAGGTTATCGCAATGGGATTGGGCGGGACCGGTGGGGATGTGAGAATGTTGGGTTTCCCCGTGGGCGTAGTCACTGAGGGCGGCGCCGGCGTTCTTGAGGCACATGGCGTAGGAAGAGTGGGCCGCCGCGAAGGCGTTCCGTGCCGACACGGCGCCCTTCATGAACAGCTTTCGATCCTTGCATCGAGTCACTGTTTCTTCGTTCTCAATCTTCGATTGCGTGCATCCCATCAGAGGAGGTGATGCTGACCACGGGAATGCTTGATTTCGGGCAATTCAAGATCCGATCAGTCCCGGAGATAGTTCTGCGCAGTCGTAGACAGAGAAAATAAGGATTCTCAGATTCGGCTCCAGAGAGGCTTCGTAATGAATACAAGAATGGACTAACACAGAGTGCTCTCTTTTTCTCGCTTTCTCTTGGGGAAGAAAAGCCAGAGGAAGATGGTCTGCCAAGGCAATGTATTAGAGAACCACAACTAACGACGTCGTTTATGTGGTCCTATTTGACTTCAAATTTCCTGCATGTTAGCTGGCATGTCGAAGGGGGAAAACTTAAGTGACACTTCGAATTATGAACGAATCGATGGTTCAAAAGAAAAAACATGCAATAATAATAACGGCCAATTCAAATAATCAGTAAAGTAAATTACATCTATATTTCTTTAATATTTAGGTAATTATATATATTATTTTTTAATATTTAAAAATTATACTTACTACTATTATTTTAAAATTTTAGTAGCAACTTAGAGCTTGTTGGTAATTATTTTATTTTTAGTTCTTATTTTTTTTCATGTTTTTTTGAAAACTTAACATAAAAACTCGTTTGATAAATTTAGTTTCAGTTTTCAAAAAAATGAAAAATATTTTTAAAAATTATAAAAATATAGAAAATGTGTTTTCCTAGGGTCCGTTTGGTAAAACTATCAGTTTTAAGTTTTTGTTTTTAGTGTTTGTATTCAATTTTTTAGTTTTTGTGTTCAATTTTAGTTTTCATTGTCCAATTTTCATTTTTGAGGAAAAAACAAACTGAAAACATGTTTGGTAATATTTGTTCTATTTTTTTTTTTTGTTATATATTTCATAAAAAAAAAGATAATTAGAACAAAATGTAAATTTTTTCTAATAATATAAAGTAATATATTACAAACTCAAAAAATAAAATAAAGTACATTACATCATTTATGTCTTAATATGATATCATAATGCGAAATACTGTGCTAACAATACATGTTTATTTTAAAGGAAGGATAATTAAAGTAACAACTATGATGAAAATTAGTAGAAAACACGAAACAATGTTACATCCAAACCAAGCACACAATAGTATACGTTGCCAACATAATTTTTGTGGAAGTTCTGTTGCTAGTCCATGGTAGTTGGTGGGCATATTGTACTCATCAGTCCATATGAAAGCATTAACACGGTTGCAACCAAGCGAATAACAGTAGAAAAAGCAATCATAATTCTTTTTAGTACAAGCTATAAAAACACGCATTCGACCCGCACCACAAGAACATGGTGGTCCACAATGGTTAACATTTGTCATACCTAAAATCATAAAAATTGTTAATATCAAATTAATTGACTATATATTTAATTTGCCAAACATAATTTCTAAAAATAAAAAAATTATGACAAATGAATAATTTATAATGTTAATGTTCTAGTATAGATCCACAAGATCAGTGACTGTGCATAGATCTCACGAGGTATTTGATCACAAACAATTCTCATTTGTCGGAGTTGATTTGGCTTATATCAATTTCAACAGTAGGCTGAGAGTTGCTCATTGAAGCGCGATTGTGTTTTCTTCTTCATAATTACTTTGATCATTATAGTGAAAAAATAATTCAACCCCTTGATCCCGCATCCAAATAAAATTATGCACGGTACAACAAGCTATGGGAATATATCTTTTGGTTGAAATCTGAAAATGAGGCATTGCCTTCAATACAGGAAATCTTACCTTCAACACCCCAAAGCATCGTTCAAACAATTCCTTAAGGAAAAGTGTCGGTAATTAAATCACTCCTCAATTCCTCTTGGTGTACATCCACGGTAATCATTTAAATGATACCTTTCACCTCTACATGGGGACAAAAATCTGGACATGTTAGTATATCTTGAATCTACAAAGTAATATTTACCCATGGGAGGCAAGGGGAACATGTTATCGGAATTAGTGATGCACTCACCGAATATCCTTGAATCATTTGCAGTTCCTTCCTAACCAGTGTAGACATAAGTAAACTTCATGTCAAATGAGCATATACACATTATATTTTGAGTTGGAACTATTTGCTTCCCTTGATAAGGAATTTGTTTATTTGATGGAATGTGTGCTGCTATGTCTGTTCCATTAATTGCTCCAACACAATTCTAAAAAAAAAATACATGATATATTAAAGTCATTAAAAATTTCCAAAAATTCCCAATGATAAAATAACTAAATGTAAACTACTAATTTACCTTAAAGAATAGATAATATATTGGATTGTGTAAAATCTCTGATGGTACTTCATTAAAGATGGGTGGTTGTATGATTATTTCTCCCAATCTGCAAACTGCTTTTGGTACTTCATGAAAATATTTTGAAATCATCTCAGGTGAGTGTCGGAACCTTTCTGCTACTATACGTATTCTGTAGTTGTGTGCTACAATAAGGAGAAATATAGCAACCTACTCTTGAAGTATTACCCAACTAGAGTGCTTTAATTGCCCATGTGCACGCAATGCCTCACAGAAACTAATAAATACATTTGGATGCATTCTAAATTGGTCAAATGCAAGTTTGGATGTTCTACACGAAACGCGTGACTACACATTATGGATATAATTTCCTAGTTCCAATGCAAGAAATAAAAATATGGCCTCTTCATCTTCAAAATCAGAATCAGAACTATCACCTTGATGTACATAAAGTTGAACATCATCCATGTTGTGCTATTTTAAAAAACCACTTTCATAAACATAATTAAAATAATATAAAATATACATATTTTGCCATAACAGATATATAGCAAAAAATAGTCATAATAAAATAGTGCCCAAGGGGTTATCTATAAAACATAGTTTATTTCAATGGAGGGGGGGAAAGAAAAAAAGAACACAAACTAAAACATTGTCTAAAACATTATGCACACAAAACAGTGCATAACATCCAATAATATAGTCCACAACATTATTTTTTAAACTTGGTACTCTAACTACTCATATGAAAACTCTTAAATATTATTGATCCAATCTTTCTTCCTATTATTTGGGAGGTGCAGGAATATCTCTCTGGAGATGACATCCTCACGAAGCATTTTTAATGCCTTTGCATATGTTGGGCCATCAATGTCATCTAATGCGTTGAGTGCATCTAACTTTTCTTTGAGATGTAAACGGGCCTCATCAAGTTTGTGGACACTGGTTTCATTACCACTAGAGGTCGTTTGTGCCATTCTCCTCTCCAATAGCTCCGTATTTCATTTACTAGCTTTGGCCAAAGTACTTAAGGTAGTTTATAAAGAAACACCGTAACTTTCTCGTTGACGAATTTTCTGAGGTGCAGTGTCTACCTTTTTGTCAAGTTCGTTAAGAAAGTCATCATCCTTAGTAGGCATATCCACAGATTTTACACTTAGGTGCAAGGTTCTCACTACTATCAGTGGATGAGGGCAACTTTGTGGAAGCATGACCAAATGCTCCAGTAGCCGAAGTGCCCCCAAAAATACGATTTAGCTCTTCAAAGTGTGGCAACCCCGTCTTCTTAAACCTTCTCGTGTACTTATTGATCTTTGTAGAAATATTATTTTATTATAATAAGAAATATTTTGAGGCAAAAATTATTTACAATAAATAATAACAAGTTATGTGTTAAATAATACCTTGAACAACTTTCCCATTGGTTGTCAGAAGTTGACACCGTATTGGTTGTAGGATCCCAACCAATTCCTATCTCCTTCAATAATGCTTAAAACTTATTCGAAACTGTCCTAAGGAGATTATACTTGTTCCTTAGTTGGTCCAAGGTGTAATGGTAGCTAGTTCTACTTTCCATCTCATCCCTAAACCTAGGCTAAACTTGTTTTGTGAAACAACCAGTTTGTCTCTGCCCTTTGGCAACTTCTTCATCCACTGAAGTAATGGAAATACTTTCATTACGATCTGACCATGGACCAGTTTTACCATCCCCTAGCACCTTAACAGCATCATCTCCTAAATTGATATTTCCATTACTCTGTGTTTCCATTTCTATATATATATATGGGAATATAATTAGCTATATGCACTACAAAGACAAGGCTATATAAAAATTATTTAAAACATGTTTAGAATTAGAATGGCTAAAACAAAGAAAAATGAAAAGCACATTAGGAATCTGAAAAAGATACAATTGTTGGCATCTAATACACATATACAACAGGTCCAAAGCATTTAAATCCAAAACATAGATCCGGTTCGATTCTTACTTTAATCAATGCCATCTCACACATTATTATGCAAATTGCCCAAATCAGTATTTCAAAGAAATCAACTTTCTGCAGGAAGCTTACAATTTGCAACTCATTAGACAAGTACAGTTTTACTCAGAACAATTACAAGTTGCACCAAACACTACTAGATAGTTAAAAACGATAACTGAGTTACTTTAGTCAACAAAATTTATTATTTCCTACAAGTTACTCCAGTAAAGAACAAATAATTTGAGCTAGTTAGATTGGCAATGTTTGTACCAGAGACCCACATTTTCTGTAACCTTTAATTGGCAGCAATGGTAGATCATTTCATTTTTCTATCATTTCCAGCTCCATATCCTCTCCATTTATGTTCTTTGCTAGCTAACACCTTATTTTGGTAAGATTGCCAAATGTTATACCAATTTCACTGGTAACTAAACCATATGCTCTTTACTTTCATTTCTCCCTTAAATTTGCCCGAAATAACCAAATAATGTATGCAATCTCATTTTCATTTTCCTTTTCTTGTCTATTTTTCTTTGTCCTTTATCTTTATTTTCTCTTCATAATCCATGAGATAAAAATAGCATTAATATTTCATTCCCTCTTACAAAACTATCAGTTAGCACAAGACAAAGATTATGTTCTTTTCCAAGTGCCACTTGTCGTGGTCATTGCAAATGGGCTAACACACGTCAGTTAATTTAAAGGAAACTCATAATGGAATTTGACCACATTTCCCATTAGATCATAATCATATTTACTCACATAAACACCATTATACCATTAAAATTCAACTATAACAGTGACGGGAACATCAGTACAAAACTAATATATCCAATACCTCTTTATATACATTGGCAACATATTGAAGAAGCCTTTTAAACTACCCTAATACAGTCTTATGCTTTGAAAGATTGAATTTTTCCCAAAATCCTTAAATCTTATATTAAATTATTTTAATAATCCTTTATGTGGCCCATGTAACTTTGGGCTGATTCTAATAAAAGTGGCCCAATGTGATGGTTATTAGGTCCTAAAAAGAATTTAGAAATCACAAGGGTTTAAAAATCCTTCCCCTCTCCCTTTATAAACTAACAAACGCAGTTACAAAAATCAGAGAAAAGATAAAAATTCTGGTTTTTATGGTTTTCTTAACCATCAAAGAAAGTAGAAGAGAAAAGGAAGAAAGGAAAGAAATATCAACAAGAAATCAAAGGCATGGATCAAGGTAATTTCTTATATTTTAATTATTATTTGTAAAGAAACCTTAATTTAGATGAATCAAAATTGTGTTAAGAGACCCATACATCAAAGTTAAATTATAATTTTGCTAATAATTGGTATCAGAACATGGTTTCAACACTTTTGATATCTCCATTGAAAGATTATTTGCGATATTTTATCTCTTCATTAATAGTGTTCTTGAAAGTTTAAGAACAAATAAAAGAATATGTTCACATATATAACAAACACCGCGGGGTGTTTGTTTGAAAGAAGCAAAATGGTTCCATGATCTTATAGCAAAGTCTCTAAGAAGGGCTGGAGAAAAATCAACCCAATAATAACCTATTTCTATACATAGAAATATATATATATATATATTAGCAGCGGAGGATCGTTCTCAGCAAGCTTTGTCTGGTTGGGATATAAAATCACAAACCGGGGAGTTTGTTTTCCGGTGATTTCCCTCCACACACAAAAAAAAAAAAAAAAGAAAATTCTCGAAATTGGTTTCGTTTCCCGTTGAAAGTGCCGGAAGGGAGGCATTCACGCCTCTATCAGTGGAACGATAATGCTATCATGTCGCTGGAAGGATAACCAGCTGATGGTCATGAAACCTAAAAAAGAAAAACTAGAAGCAAAATTCCAAAGATTTAAAAGAGACAGTGGGTTCAATTCCAAATTTTCTATTTGGATCAAATTCGAAAAGTTCTTGGGCCTTTATTTGCAGAAGTAAGTAATTGCTTTATTTCAATTTTTTTTTATGTTCTGAATGTTATCTTAAAGGGAGCATAATTAATTGATAAGAATTTTTGATACCTATGTATGTATATTTTGATAAGAAAATTCTGGCAATCTACTATAGTGTGATTAATTATCATGTAATTTTATTATAGCTATTATTATTTTAATCATTATGTGTTTTAGAATATTAGAGATAATAAAATGTCTATACTATGAGAGCTTGTTAGTCACCAAAGTGGCCTAGCTAAAAGATTAATTAGACATTTTAATTCATGCACGTTTCAATTGTTCATGGTTATGTGATGCCATTAAATGACATAAAAGTTGGAATTAAACAATTAAGATCATTAGTTATATCACTAGGAGGTCACCCAAAGGTGGACTGTTGCTTATAATTAACGACATTAAAGAGATATATCAACATACTTGGTAAATATAATTGTATATTTAAAGATAACATGAATATTGACTTTAGTATGATTGATTGTTTATTAAAAGACATTTATATTAGCATCATTATAGGTTTAAAGTTATGTATTCAAGTATCACTCAAAGGTGAACTTAAATACATAATCAAAGTTTATTATTTGTTTAAATATATTATGGTTACCCAAAGCATTAACATGTGAACTTGTGTAATGTTTTGTAGCTTTACTAATTTGTTCGGTTTGAGCAATGGACTGGTTAAGTTCAACGGGCTGAACTATGCAGATTGGTCTGAGCAAATCCAGTTTCAGTTGGGTATTATAGGTTTGGACCTAGCAATAGTTTCAGATGAAAAGCCTACAGACATTACTGAGACTAGTATAAAAATTGAAAAGTCTTTTCACGAGGTTTAGGAGCGGTCTAACAGCCTGAGCTTGAGCTTGATACGGATGACGATGGCTGAAAATGTTAAGCCATCAATGCCCTAAAACGAACAATGCAAAGGAATTCATGATGAAAATTATAGAGTACTCTCAATTGGACATAGCTGACAAGTCCATTATGGGGAGCCTGATGAGTGAACTGACGACCAAGAAGTTTGACTAGTCACAACCCATTCATGATCATGTGACGAGCATGGCAAATTTAGCAGCAAAGTTGAAATCTATGAGTATGGATGTGAGTGAGTCCTTTCTAGTTTAGTTTATCATTAACTAAATTCCTCCTGAATTTGGCTAATTCCAGGTGAACTACAATACCCTTAAGGAAAAATGAAACTTTCAGGAAATTAACGCCATGTTGGTTCAGGAGGAAAGGAGGTTGAAGAAAATGAAAGAGCACTCTGTCCATCTAACGATTCATGACGGAGCTAGGAGCAGCAAGGCTAAACTGGGTAAGAAGGATAAGAAGAAAGAAAAAGCCCCAATGAAAGTCAATGAGGGCAAAATCCGTAAGGAGCAGAAGTGTTTTTTTTATGCAAAAAGGCTGAGCATCTTAAAAAGGATTGTCTGAAAGAAAGGCTTGGTTCGAAAAGAAAGGTATTTATTATATTTCGGTCTATTTCCAATCAAACCTCATTGAAGGTCCTAACAATACATGGTCGTTAGATTGAAGTGCAATTACTAATGTGTCTCATATTACACAGAGATTCCTTTCGATCCAGCCTATAAATGGAATTGAAAAGTACTTGTCCATGGGGAATAGAATGAAGGCACGAGTAGAAGGGATTGGGACGTATAGGTTGATCCTGGACACTGGATGTCATTTAGATCTTGAAAAGTGTCTCTATGTACCCGATTATGCTAGAAATTTAGTTTTTGTAGGAAAGTTGGATGATGTTAATTTTTGTTTTAAGATTGGAAATGGTACATTTTCTTTGTTTAGACGTAAGTACTATTATGGTTCTGGTGCTTTATTAGATGATCTTTATCACTTCAATCTTGATGTTGATTATAATGAATCCCTATTTCATGTTGAACATATTGTAGGAAGTAAACACAGTGCACATAATGAAAGTTCTGCTTACTTATGGCATCAAAGATTAGGACATATATCCAAGGAAAGAATGTTGAGGTTGGTGAAAAATTAAATCCTTCCTCAATTAGATTTCACTAACATGGATGTATGTGTGGACTCCCTTAAAGGTAAGCAGACTAAATGCATAGTAAAGAAAGCAGCGACAAGAAGTACACAGCTCCTTAAGTTGATACACACTTATATATGTGGTCCTTTCAATACTTCATCTTGGGGGGGGGAGAAAAGTATTTCATTACCTTTATAAATGATTTCTCACATTGTGGATACATATATCTACTGCATGAAAAATCTCAATCGGTGAACATCCTTAAGGTGTTCATAAAAGGTAGAAAGATAGTTAGATAGAAAAGTAAAGATTGCGAGATCGGATAGAGATGTGAGTATTATGGAAAATTTAATGAAAATGGACAATGTCCAGGTCCATTTGCAAAGTTCTTGAAAGTCAAGGTATATGTGCACAATACACAATGCCTGGTACACCACAACAAAATGGTGTAGCTAAAAAGTGAAATCGTACTCTTATGGACATGGTTAGGAGTATGTTAAGTTATAGCACCGTACCTTTATCCTTATGGATGCATGTATTAAAGACCGCTGCATTTTTACTTAACAGGGTTTTTAGTAAGGTAGTTCCTAAAACTCCTTATGAATTGTGGACCGAAAGGAAACCCAGCTTAAGGCACGTTCATATTTGGGGTTGCGTAACAGATGTAAAAATATATAATCCACATGAAAATAAGCTTGATGCAAGAACTGTTAGTGGTTACTTCATCGGCTATCCTGAAAAGTCAAAAGGGGTACAGATTTTACTGTCCTAACCATAGTATGAGAATAGTTGAGACTAGTAATACTCATTTTATTGAGGATGGCCAGTTCAGTGAGAGTGGGGAACCACGAAAGATGGATATGCAAGAGATTTGGGTGAAAACTACTACACATAGTGTTTCTCCTCAAGTTGTTGTCCCTCTTGTTGTGAAACGGTCAAGCAATATGCCGGAACAATAAATTAATATTCCAAACCCAAAAGGTGAACATGTAGTAGACGAAACACAAGAAATAGCATTGCAAAGGTCTATAAGGCAGAAAAGACCAGCTATTTCAGATGATAATATGGTCTACTCACTTGAACATGAATGTGACTTGAGCATAAATGAGGATCTAGTCTCATTCAAACAAACCATGAAATGTAGCAATTCTAAAAAATGGTTCAATGCTATGAAAGAAAAGTTGAAATCAATGGACGATAATAAAGTCTGGGAGCTAGTTGAGTTGCCTAAAGGTTCAAAACGAGTTGGTTGTAAATGGGCCTTTCAGACTAAACGAGACTCGAAAGGCAACATCGAAAGGTATAAGGCCAGACTTGTCGCCAAAGGTTACACTCAAAAGGATGGCATTGATTATAAAGAAACCTTTTCTCTAGTTTCAAAGAAGGATTCTTTGAGAATGTTATGGCTTTGGTGGCTGATTATGATTTGGAGCTTTACCAAATGGATGTAAAGACCGCTTTTTTAAATGGTGACTTAAAAGAAGAGGTTTATATGGACCAACCAAAAGGGTTCTCTACCATAGGAAAAGAAAACTTGGTGTGTAAGTTAAAGAAGTCGATATATGGACTGTAACAAGCTTCCCGACAATGGTACCTTAAGTTCAATAATACCATTATGTCATATGGTTTTGTAGACAACACCGTCGATCGGTATATCTACATGAAGATCAGTGGGAGCAAGTTTATTAGTTTAGTCTTATATGCTGACGATATTCTTCGTACTGCTAATGATGTTGGCTTGTTACATGATGTAAAGAAATTTCTCTCTAAAAACTTTGAAATGAAAAATATGGGTGAGGCATCCTATGTGATAGGAATAGAAATATTCCGTGATAGATCACAAGAACTGTTAGGATTGTCTCAAAAAGGCTATATCAATAAAGTGCTAGAGAGATTTAGAATGGAAAAATGCTCAGCAGGAATAATTCCAATTCAAAAAAGGGATAAGTTTATTGAAATGCAATGTCCTAAGAATGATTTAGAATGAAAAGCAATGGAATCTATTCCCTATGCCTCAGTGGTTAGGAGCTTGTTGTATGCTCAGACATGCACTCCGTCAAATATCAGCTTTGCTGTTGGAATGTTAGACCGATGTCAAAGCAATCTTAGAATGGAATACTGGAAAGTTGCAAAGAAAGTCCTTAGGTACTTACAAGCCACTAAGGATTACATACTCACATATAGAAGGTCACATCACCTCGAAGTGGTTGGCTACTCAGATTTAAACTATGTTGGATGTGTGGACTCAAGGAAATCCACATTTCTATTAGCTGGAGAAGCTGTTTCATGGAAGAATGGAAAACAGTCTATCATTGCTACTTCCACTATGGAGGCTGCATTTGTGGTATGCTTTGAGGCCATTGTTCATGCATCGTGGTTGCAGAACTTTGTCTTAGGGCTTAGAATTGTTGACAGTATAGCTAAGCCGTTAAGAATTTACTGTGTTAATTCTGCAGCAGTCTTCTTCTATAAGAATGATAAGTACTCAAAGGATGCAAAACACATGGATTTGAAGTACTTGTTTGTTAAAGAAGAAGTGTAGAAGCAAAAAGTGTCAATTGAGCATATTGGTACTGATTTGATTATAGCGGATCCGTTAACTAAAGGATTGCCACCCAAAGCATTTATTGGTCATGTTGGTTGGATGGGTATTACGAACAAGTCCTTGTTAATATGTTAGTATGACATGTATATATATACATCTAGTTGTCTTGCTCGTATCATTGTGACACTTGTGAATTCAATTAAAGTTATGTTTCTGTTTGTTTGCTTGTTGTCCACATCGTGTTGTATACATGTATTGTTTTTGTGCGATAACAGGTTATGTCCTTTAAAAGACGGTAAAGTTGAGGATTACAATATTCCTTGATTAAAGTTATTCTAAATTGATTAGATTATGTGATGCATGAAAGGAATCATGTCATTAAATAACTTGTGACCGCCATGATCCAATCACTTCAATTTAGTTAAAGATGATGACTAGAAAGGTTCAATGTAAGTTGCGCACTTATGGTTTGTTGTTAAATCACCAAGTCGTGACGTGGGCCAAGTAGGAGATTGTTAAATTATTTTAATAATCCTTTATGTGGCCCATGTAACTTTGGGCTGATTCTAATAAAAGTGGCCCAATGTGATGGTTATTAGGTCTTAAAAAGAAGTTAGAAATCACAAGGGTTTAAAAATCGCTCCCCTCTCCCTTTAAAAACTAACAAAAGCAGTTACAAAAATCAGAGAAGATAAAAATTCTGGTTTTTATGGTTTTCTTAACCATCAAAGAAAGCAGAAAAGAAAAAGAAGAGAGGGAAGAAATACCAACAAGAAAGCAAAGGTATGGTTTAAGGGAAGTTCTTGTTTTCTTTATTGTTTGTAAAGAAACCTTAATTTGGATGAATCAAAATTGTGTTGAGAGATCTATACCTCAAAGTTAAATTATAATTTTGCTAACCTCTTACACATGATATTGATAGTCTAAAGACAAAATGAGCAGTTGAATAACGAGATTGAGACTTGACACTTCATGCTAATTGTTTGCTTATATTTAAGTAGAAAAAAAAAAGACAAAAATAAGAGTTTTGATTACGATTAAGCTTAACTAAGGCAAAGGCAGTTCTGGAGTAATGAAAATATACACATGCACAAGTGGCCCACGTGGACATGTGTATTATTATTTATAGAAATTGCCAGCTATCTTCAACTCTTGTTTTTTACAAATGTAAGAATTGTATCCACGGAGAAAATAAAAATAACAAAATAATAAAATATTTGAAGTACAAGAATAGAAAGAGTTAAAACGGCTATAGGTATGTTGAAATCTAATACCTATAACAACTTGTTTCACCCCAATAATATGCTGGATAGGCCAAATGAGAACAGCACAGAAGGTGGAAAATAGGGCACAATAACATACAATTAAGCATGAAATTAAGCATTAGGCAAGCCAAACTCATAATTCAAGTTTGATTGTCAAATCATAGTGATATTCTCTGGAAATCATACAACATAAATCATCTACTTAAATATAAGCCAAGCTAGTTGAATATTGTTACTTCTTCTTATTGATCTTCAATTAGGTAAAAATAACACATAAAGTCTCAAACTCTCAACCTTCATTTGATGTAAGTGTTGAATTCCATTTTCAAAACACTATCAAGAAATAATGTAAACTATTATTTTATAATTTATATTTTAGGGTAATATGGTATTAACTAATAGAGAAAACAACAAAACATCCCCACCCAAAAAAAAAAAAAAAAGTAGCAAATGACCTCAGCGTTAACAAACAAAACTCTGAGGAAAAAAAAAAAAAACTAGAAAATTAAAATATCTAATATTATTCACAATAAACAAGTTTATTCCCATTGGTTTCTTCTGCGTTTCTTGAGTCTTGTTTCAAAGATTGTTCTTATTTCGAGTCCAGGACTCTTGTGTAAAACATTTTAATTCATAGTAAGACCGTGGAATATTTTTCATGACCACAATCTCCACCAGAATTTTATTATTTTGCCCCTTTATTGGCTGAAAAGTGTAAACCCAGATGGATCAAAATCGGTTCACGTGAATTATGGCTTCTAAATAGTTATTCATAAAAAAATAATTTAAGAATGAAATTAAAGAAAAATGTTCTAGACAAGGAAGAAAACACATGAAATCAACGTAAAGCTTCGGAAAAGCTATCAATCTTGTCCTAAAATTTTCTAAATCATGATTACCACTTTTTGAACAAAATTTTATGTGCATAAAAATAAGATGCAAAACTTAACGAAGCCAACTCAAATTTACGAGTCACATTCAAAACACTGGCAACACGAATCACCAGATCCAATCATGCGCGACCACATGCAAACTCAAAATCTCTATTTCACACTCATCAAATCATAACAGTACAAAGAAGAAAGCAGACAAGTAAATGACCCAAACAACAAGCAGATCGTAGGAAAACAAGATGCTGGATAACATATATATGAACCTGATCATGAAAAAAAAGTCAAAATAAAAATAAAATTTAAATTCAAAAAAAATTACAAATAAAAAATTACTGATAAGTAAATTAGATCAAGCATTATCAACAATAGATCAAGCAAAATAAAAAGAAAAATCAGTGCGTACACAATTTTTTTATGTTCAGCTTAAAGCCTATATAGATCTGTATGTTGAATAGAAAATAAAGAAGCTATTCATGATCATCGGGATCCGAGATCGGACAAAGAAAAAACAATGTTGAACAGAGCAGATCTCAGATTGACATAGAGAGAAAATTAGACCGAGAGCAAGAGAGAGAGATATATGCATACCCACTTATGGTCTTTGGGAGTCGCCGGGGAAGTCCCACACCTTCAGTCATTGTCTTCGTTCCTTTCCTTGCTCGGCTAACCACAAAGTAAATACTGAACACCAGGTTTATCAATTTTGTGAAAACACCTTTTTGGTCTTTTCAATGGTTTTGAAAATAATGAAAACTAGTTTTCATTTAATTTGGACACTGAAAATGAAAACTAATTTATCATACAAGTTTTTATTTTCAGATTTCAAAAAAATGAAAACAAAAATTGCAAACTGAAAACAAAATGTTTTCCAAACGAGGTAAATTTGTATTTTCAGTTTTCACTTTCTTACATAATGATTACCAATTAGAACTATCAACCACCAATACTGTCACTATGCTCACCCCATCTTTGTTTACCACCAAATATATTATTATTTAATATAAAAATATTTAATTAATGTATAAAAATATATCAATATTTTAAATTTATAATATATTATTTTTATTTAAATAAAACATATTAAATATATTTAAATTAATAATGAAATTTTTAAAAATTAATTTAATATATTAAATTTTATGTTAAATAAATTAATTAACTAAATTATATTAGTTATAATTGAATATAATTAGTTAAATTAATAAAAAAATATTTTATTCAACTATGTTTAATAAATAATTAAAATAAGTGATTTCATTAGTTTAAATTAAATTAGTTATTTAATTAAATTTAATTAAATTTAATTAATATAAAAATAATTTAATATAAATTATTTTAATAAATAATATAATTAAATTATATTGCATATATATTATTTTATTTGAATTAAATTATTTTGAAAATTAATATAATTAAAGTAATTGAATTTAATTAATCAAATTAATTAATTAAGTGAAATTAATTTAAGTTAACTAAATTAATTAATTTAATTAACATGAAATATATTTTATTAAATTATTTTTAAAAAATAATTATAATGAATTATGGATTAAATTATTTTGAATAATTAGTAAAATTAAAATAATTAAATTTTATTAAATTTAATTAATTAATAATTATAACAACCAACTAATAACTATTGTTGGCAAACGTCTTTTCAAGTTTTTATTTTTCTATTATAAACATGAAAGCTAAAAATAAAAATTAAACATAAAGACTAAAAATTGAATACAAAAATTAAAAATTAACAATTTTACCAAAGCTACTTTAGCTTTTCCGTAAAAATAAAGCAATAGCGTCATTAATATTTTATGTGAAGACATCATTTATCATGAATCTCCATTTTTTCTTACCAAACCTTAATCTAACTTTTTCTACTTCCACTACTTGCTCCCTTCTCACCGGGTCATGGGTTTACCACCGGACCTCCTGATGGCTACCGGCAACAAATCCAAATAAAGGGAGTGTGATATTGGACCTCAATATTACCACAATTTCGATCGATTCCATCTTTGATCGCATAGAATTGGTTATGGAGACGTTTTTGGAGTTCAACAAAGGGCAAATAGACGATTTGGGAATCTCGAATTCCTCTATTATCAATGTTACGACCTCAAGCAACGCCGAATGCAATAAATCGTGCTCCCAACAATTATGGAAGTTGTACCTTCAACTATAGCTTTGATACATTGAACACCAACACACCGCATTGAGATAATTGCATTTGATCCTTTTATCTTTTGGACCGAAAACACATGATCCATCTACCTTAAAAATTAACATATCTTGTGAATTGGAATAAAATGTAAAATTATCAAAAAGATTATTAAATCTAACTAAATTTGTGTCATATGTGTCATATCTATTCTATTTATAATACTAAAAAAATGTATTTTTTTCTCTCCTCATCTCTTTCACTTTAATCTTACGTGGCATGTCTCTTTGATATCTATTATATTTTTTCTTTATTCTTCTTTCTTTTTTTTTAATAGATTTTTGAATAATAAATTATATTTACTTCCTCTAAACTTTAAGCTAATTACTTACAATTTCCTTGACATTTAAAATTTACATATACTTGCTTTGTTTTTAAGAGTTATTAATCCTGACTCCATCTGATAGTCTACCCGCTGATTCTATTAGTTTTATAATAAATGAATAAATAAGCTCCTGAATGGC
>QLOD02000016.1:22805122-22818408 GCA_003260245.2 Sideroxylon spinosum | reverse complement strand
GGCCTCACAATATTATTCCACGACTCAAAGAGCTCTTTGTGCAACTTCTCACAAAATGACTTCTCAAAATTTCTTTTTGAAACTTGAAGCACAATCTATTTTATTCTCAATATCTAACGAGTTACTGTATGTCTAAATTTATATGGATTAAAACTTTAGTTTAACTATGAATTGCCCAATCAAATAAAATACCTAATTAATAATCTCCCCTTTAGCAATTCTATTTCAGAATAATCCAAGTATAAAGTTAAACCTTTTAACAAAATGAATGAAACTTTTTAATCTAAGCACCTTTTAAGTTGTGGGCTTAAAAATCTTTGCAAGAACAATTCAACATGTAGCACTGCAAACATAAGAGAAAATTTATTATAGATTGATACTAATTCCTTAGGGAAGCCTAACATGCTAAAGAGCTTTTTAGTTTTTGCTCTATAGGAGTTAGTGCTAGGAGGATTAATTATAATTTAGGTTGCATTTGGTGAATCAAAAAACTAATAACATTTTGTAACATTTGTTACGGTGTTAACATATACATGGCTCAAAAAAGTAGAACGATGAGATCAGACTTTTAGTAATAGAATTTTTTTTGTAAACAAATTTTCTAAGCTTCACCCTAAAAATAAGATAAATTAAATTGCATTTAATAAAATTAACTATTCTTAACCTTCACCCAAATAGCCTCTGAAGCTTTTAAGGCAAAGAAAAACTTGCTTATCCTGGCAAACAGTGCAACCACTGCATGCTAGCTCATCGAACCCAAATAATTCATTTTTATTTTATTCTTTTCGAAAAGCACACAAAACAATTGCTAATTTTATTTTTATTTATTTAGTTATTTTCATAAAAAATTCGCATTTCAAACAGGCACGTAATTTTGTATAAGAAAGGGTGAAAATGATGTTGTTGGTGGTCCGTTCTTGAAACCATTAATTACTCGTAAATTTTCTTTCTAAAGCGTACATGGTTAAGCAATTCTTCTAAGCTAATTGATTAGAATTCTTGACTTTTTTAAGAGAAGTTAGGAATTCGATTCCACGACCTAAAAAACTTTTAAAAATTCTCATGCAAACCGTAGACGTTGAATTTAACTGATTCACATGATTTGTTAAATGTTATATGGATCACCGGTTTATTTATTGACTACACACTTCATCGAGGGTTTTGCCTTTCACCCTTAACCCCATTGACTAAAACACAGGGAACAAACAAAACTCATTCTGAATTACAAGCCGTTATGACCGGACGGGGATGCAACCATCCTTACTACCGCTGATTCAATAATTTAGGCTCACAATCACAAGCAAAAAGGAACAATGTTAGTTCACTGTGTATATATATCTTTTGTCTTATATATATTTATTTTAATTTCAATAATTTTTGAAAGAGTAACGTTATTCACATTTAAATATATATTGTTAGGGACAGTATTGCAAATTGGCAAATCCATAATCAAAACAATTTGTGTCAAAGTGATTTGTCAACTTAAGACTTAGTATAGGCTAAGTACTATAGTCATGGGGTAGTTTTAGAAGTTAAAAGATCTCAGAAAACCTAAAACAGATAAACACAGAATCATAAAATAAATAGAACGAGATGCAGATGGCATTAACACAGGAAGACTGCGAGAAGAAGGCGGTTAGCCACGAGAAAATGCCGAGACTGGAGATCAGAGAAAGTGTGGGTGCGAGATGCCCGCAGGAAGGCCGTGGGATGGCTCTTCCCGCGATATGTTGATTTTGGCTTAATCTGTTTTGAAGTAATCCTGTTCGTCCCAGGTTTTTGTACTATATATAAGATGAGACATATCTAGGGTTTCGTATACAGCTAGAGATAGAGAGAATAATCATTATAGTGAGAAATTTATGTCCATTGTTCTCTCTATTGCTTAGCCAACTTTTTTCATCTCTTGATCCGAAAGAGTTCAGATTCGTGGTGCATATCGCCGAGATTTCAGTACACTGTAGATTCAACAGAGCTACTGCGGAGTCAGTATAGTGCCTTTGAGGAGTCGGATGGCTTTCGCTAGAAGGAATTGGTGAATCGTGGATTTGAGCAAACATTAATAGAGTATAGAGTCGAGGAGTCGATCTATAATGAGTCTTGAGTTTGTACCAACACTTGATTTTAGTGAAAGTATTTGAGGTTTCCCTGTGTGGGTTTCCTCGCCACATATATCGCCTTCTATATTATTGCTTATGTGATTGATTACTTGGGATATCTAGCACACTACGTAATTTAAATTGGTATCAGAGCAAGTTCGTTTTTGTAAAAAAGACGAGATCTTATAGTTGCTAGATGGATCCCCCAGGAGAAGGCAGTTCAAGCACCAGCCTCCATGGTTCGACAGCACCAACTACGCTTATTGGAAGGTATACATGAGGGCTCGCTTGATCTCTCTGAATGTCAATGTATGGCTTACTATTGAAATTGGTTGGACCAAGCCGACACATACAGCAGACAATGTGACCATTGAAAGGCTGATGGACACCTGGACTAGGACGGAGCAGAAGAAAGCTGATTGGAACTGCAAAGCTCTAAGTGTAATCTTCTGTGCAGTTTTAGCAGATGAGTTCAGAAGAATATCAAGTTATGAAATTTTCAAAGACGCCTGGACAACTCTTGAGTTAACTCATGAAGGGAATTCCACGGTAAAGAAGTCTAAACTGCAGAAGATAACCACAGAGTTTGAAAAACTGAAAATGACGGATGATGAAACATTTGATCACTTCTATGCTAAGTTAAGTGATGTCGTTAACTCAAGTTTCAATCACAGAGAGCAAATTCCAAACAGAAATATTGTAAGTAAGATTCTTCGCTCCCTACCTATATCGTTCCAAGCTAAGGTCACAGCCATTGAAGAAGCTAGGGACGTGAACACCATGGGGGTGGAAGATCTGGTTGGCTCCCTACAGACTTATGAAGCCAACATGATCAAACCTAAGAAGATGAAAGGTGTTGCTCTTAAGATGGTCAGAGAAGCAGAATCATCGTCCAGTAATGATTCTATACCCTCCATGGAAGAAATTTCTCTCTACACAAAGAAGATCAGAAAATTCTTCAAAAAGAATGATGAAGGTGTTGTAAGATTCAAGAGGACTGAAAAACCTAGAGGGGAAAAGACATCTGAGCCCAAGAAGAAAGACAAAAAGTTCAAAGGGGTAAAGTGCTATGAATGTCAAGGATATAGACACATAGCCCAAGATTGCGGAAACAAGAAGACTAAGAAGAAGGTACTCAATGCAACATTGGATGACTTAGACGAATCCAGTACCTCCTTATAATCAGAAGATTTTCCTAAGAACTACACAGCATTCATGGCAAGAAACTCAGGCTCAGAGAAATCAGAAGTATCGGCTACTCCCAAAGGTTCTGATGAAGAAATTTTAGAAAAGGATAAGAATGGTGAAGAAGAAGTTGACCTTGAAGACGCATATGAACAGCTCTTTTGAGATTGTCGAAAATTTCACAAGCAAAACAAAAAGCGGTTTATACTAAACAAACGGTTGAAAGATGAAAGGGATAGCTCAAAATTTGCACTTGAAGAACTACAAAGGGAGTTTGAAAATCTTGAAGAAAGCAAGAAAGCTCTAGATGAACTAATCTTGAATCTCAAAGCTAAGAACCACAACCTTGAGGAAAGAGTTCATAGAGCAGATGAAGAAAGAAGAACCCAAGACAGAATTGTGGAGGCATTGAGAGAAAAGCTAGCTGGTAAAGACCAAGAATGCCTCGAGGTGCACAGTGCACTTCAAGAACTCAATGAAAAAATGAGGATCCCATCAAACAACCTACACAAAATCCTGGGAGTACAGCGCAGTCCGGATGACAAAAGGGGATTAGGGTACACTGGAAAGAACGAGATAAAGAATGAGGCCTCTACAAGTGAGCAGAAAAACACTAAATTTCTTAGGACTCCAACTCAAAAAACTTCTGCATCACTAAAGCCTGCAAAAGCTCCATCTCACCCTCGACCAACGAAAGATAAACAGTACTCAACTAAATTCCAAAAATTCCAAGGTACACCTTTCAATCCTCCTCATAATTTCACACCTATATGTCATCATTATGGAATACCTGGTCACATAAGATCACAATGCCATAAACTTTTTGGACTACCCATGACATATGTTAATCAAAGGATGCCTGTAAATCAAACTTTTCAAAATCAAAACAGGTTTAATATTTTGAGAAACTATAACATCCCTTTAGACTTTGAATACCTCTCATATAGACCAAAGAGAAACTTTTGTCCTACCTTCTATATTCAACAAACTGGTCCGAAATACTAGAGGCGAACTATCAAGAAAAATACTTCAAAAACCAAGTCTACAAAGAACAGTAGGACTAGAACTATGTGGATAAGAAAATCAGATTTAAGTTGTTTGCTAGTCCACACTGCTTTGAAAGCCTTGAACTCAAATATGTGATATCTTGATAGTGGCTGCTCTAGACATATGAGTGGTAATAAAGGACTATTTTCAAATCTTGGGAACTTTGAGGTAGGTGTAGTTACTTTTGGTGATGACAGTACATCCTATGTTTTAGAAAAAAGAAATATAAAAACACATGGCTTAGAATGTTTAAAAGATGTACTATATGTTGAAGGACTTCAGGCAAATTTGATTAGTATAAGTTAGCTGTGCGATGCTAAACACATTGTTCATTTTTCAAATACCGATTGTAAAATTATTGATTCCCTTGGAAAAATTATGTTAAATGGCATTCACACTTCTGATAACTATTATGGGGTAGCTGACTCAAAGGGTCTTGTGTGTAATTCTGCATCTTTAAATGAGTCAGACCTCTGGCATCAAAGACTCGGACACATAAACTTCAAAGCTTTGAAACAATTGTCTAAGTCTGAATTGAGAAGAGGTCTACCTAAAATAGGTAAAGACCACAGAGGTGTGTTTGGGCCATGTCAAGTAGGCAAACAAATCAAAAGTGCTCACAAGAAGGGGGTGGAGCTTAAATTCTAAAGAACCACTTGACTTGGTCCACACGGACCTGATGGGACCCACACGCACTGAAAGCATAGGTGGAAAGAAATATATTCTTGTTGCTGTTGATGATTACACTTGTTTCACTTGTATTGTTGCTGTTGATGATTACACTTGTTTCACTTGGATTGACTTTCTTACTGAAAAATCTGACGCTTTTGATGCATTTAGAAACCTTGCATAAGACTGCAACAGGAAAAACAAAGAGGGATAGGATGCACCAATCATGGAAAAGAATTTGAAAACTCTTTCTATACCGAATACTATGATGGAAACGGCATAAAGCATGAATTTTCAGTTCCAAAGACTCCACAATAGAATGGAGTTGTTGAAAGGAAGAATAGAGTACTTTAAGAGATGGCTCGAGTTCTTCTTTATGGAAAATCACTACCAAAGAGGTTTTGGACTGAAGCTGTCAACACTGCTTGCTACATAGTAAATAGGGTATATCTGAGACCAGGAACCAAGCTGACATCCTATGAACTATGGAACAGTAAGAGGCCCAGTGTGAAGTATTTTCGAATTTTTGGGAGTAAGTGCTTTATCCTTAGGGATAGAGAACAACTTGGAAAGTTTGACTCCCGAAGCGATAAAGGAATCTTCTTGGGCTATTCCACTAACAGTCGTGCTTTTAGAGTTTTCAACTTAAAAACTAATACTGTTATGGAATCTATTAATGTGGTTATTGATGATACTAATTCATACGTTTGTGCTCAACAGGCTGAAGCTAATGAAGAACTTCACCAAAATACGCCTGCTGAACAAACTAAAGTACCCGCTAGAACCATCATCTAGAATCAAAATCAATCATCCAACCTCTCAAGTCATTGGAGATGTGAAGGATAAAATAAAGACAAGGAAGCAACTGCAAAACGAGGTATCTCATCTGTGTTATCTCAAATTTAGAACCCAAAAATGTGCATGAAGCCTAAGTGATGATTTTTGGTTAAATGCTATGCAAGAAGAATTAGGGCAGTTTGTTAGAAATGATGTTTGGGTACTTGTCCCTCATCCTTCACATGTAAATTTTATAGGTACCAAGTGGATATTCAAGAATAAAACTGATGAATTTGGGATAGTAATTAGGAATAAAGCCAGACTAGTAGCACAAGGTTATACCCAAGTCGAAGGTATTGATTTTGATGAAACTTTTGCACCTATTGCCAGATTGGAGTCAATCAGAATACTATTTGCCATAGCCTTCTTTTTAAAGTTCAAACTGTTTTAAATGGATATCAAGAGTGCATTTCTAAATGGTTTTCTAAATGAGGAAGCTTATGTTGAGCAACCTAAGGGGTTCGTTGACCCACATTTTCCAAACTATGTTTTCAAACTGAAAAAGGCTCTTTATGGACTCAAACAAGCTCCTAGAGCTAGGTATGAGAGACTCACCACATTTTTACTAGAGTCTGGTTTTATGATAGGCAATGCGGACAAAACTCTATTCATTTGCAAGGATTCCAATCATATATTAATTGTACAAGCCTATGTTGATGATATTGTGTTTGGATCCACCTCTTTAAAGTTTCCATATGAATTTGGTGAACACATGAAAGATAACTTTGAAATGAGCATGATAGATGAATTAAATTTTTTTCTTGGTCTACAAGTCAAACAGATGGAAAATGGGATATTCATCTCACAATCCAAATATGCTAAAGACCTTGTCAAAAAATTTGGACTTAATAGTTGTAAACATGTTAGGACTCCCATGAGCACTACCACTAAGTTAACCAAAGAAAAGTCCGGCAAAGCTATAGATCGTACACTTTACAGAAGCATGATTGGTAGCTTGCTCTACCTCATCGCCAGTCGTCCTGACATAGCTTTTAGTGTAAGAGTCTGTGCCTGGTTTCAATGTAACCGTAAGGAGTCTCATTTCCATGTTGTTAAGAGGATAATCAAATACGTTAATGGAACTGTTGACTATGGTATTTGGTTTTCTCATGAAACCATTGCCACTTTAGCAGGGTACTCAGATGCTGAATGGGCAGGATGTGTTGATGATAGAAAGAGTACATCTGGTGGATGTTTTTATGTAGGGACAAACTTGGTTTCATGGCATAGTAAGAAACCGAATTCAGTGTCCTTATCCACAGCCGAAGCTGAGTATATAGCTGCAGGTAGTTATTGAACACAACTACGTTAGATGAAACAAAAATCAATGACACTTTTTTGTGACAATCTTAGTGCCATCTACATCTCTAAGAATCCTGTTCAGCATTCTTGTACCAAACACATAGATATCCGGTACCACTTCATCCGTGAGCTAATTAAACAACAAACCATATCCATAGAGCACATAAAAACTCAACTTCAATTAGCTGACATTCTAACAAAACCTTTGGACCATCTTAGATTTGAATCACTCATATCTTCTCTAGGTATTTGTTCCCTCAACTAAAGAGCATAGTTCTACTTCCCTCGAGTTTTATATATACGTATGCTTTATTTTCATACTTGAGAGAAAAAAAAAGGTCATTAATGAATAATATTTTATGGACTATCTCTTCTTATACACCATCAAATCATGGAAGTACTACTTGAAACCTACATTGAACCCTATGTTTTGATGTTCCTTGTCATGGTAGTGGTGTGCCTATTGTAAATACACAAAGGTTTGAACGTCATGAAAAATCTCTTCACTACTCAATTGACTCTTAAATCTTTTGTTTGACTTATTGGCTCTTCTTTAGTTATATTAATCAAAATCACTTGGAAAGGGCTACCAATAGGATAGTGTGCAGCCAGCCTGTTGACCTGCAGGTTATCAAATAACCACCCTTTGGGTTTGACGATACAGGAAAATGGCTACCTACCCATAAGTGTATGAAAGCCACCAAGAACACACACACAAAAAAAAAAAAAAAAAATTAGTGGAAGATGTTTGAAAAATTTGAAGATTAGTTGAAAACAATGAACTATGGAGAGATAAGTCAAAAAGCACAAGTGCATTATCCACTATTTCCAAAGTTTAAACAGAGTATTTTTGCATGTCATGCGAGCATGTGAACATTTTAATCATGATCGTTCTTAAACTTTATCCCACACACCGCATAGGATTTGATCATTGGTATGATATGTGTGAACATCTCGTGACATATGCAATAAAGAGAATTTTCGAATTGAACTTCACTTCTTTTGTGTGAGTTTCAAAGTTGAAACTGTGATTTGTTTTTGTCTTTGATGATATAGAACTTGGAATATACTGAATTACGTCCCCTTTTTAAACCAAAAAAAAAAAAGAGGAAGGTCACTGGATACCCGCTTGAACAACGCTCTGAGTCGCGGGAAGATACTGCAGAGTGATCTGCAGCTGAAGACCACTGCGAGATAGCCGCGGGAAGGACGTGGGATGACCGCGGGTGTGCCCTTCTCACGAGGTTTCCTTTTAAAGGCCACCCGAGGCTCGACAGGTCCTTTTCATCCTTCCTGTTCACCTGTCCGCGTCCTCCACTTCTCCAGGTCACGAGCTTCTTCCTTCTTTTTAAGGTATTTTAGTTCTTTTTGTCGTTTTCTTCTGCATTTTCAACTTTTGTTTTGCCTAGGTTGTCTGTCCTTTTCGGTTGTCTTTGCTTTGTCCTTATTCTGTTACCATGCCTCCCCGTCGTAGGGTCTGTCCCACTTTTAATGCTCATCGCTTTAGAGGCGACACTGAACAGACAAATTATGTTTCTATCTTAAATATCGCCCTATTATCATAGAACGTGATTTAGTGTTACATGATTTTCCTACTGTTGAACAGTTCTTTGACTGTTTGGGTTGGACCCAGTATGTTAGGTATTCTGGTTCTGAGGGTCCTTTTTATGAATGTGCAATTGCCGAACTTGTTCGTAAATTTTATGTTAACATGCACATGGTGGATTTGTCCATTGGTGTCTTGCACACGAATGTCCGATCTGTAAATGTTGAAATGACACCTTCTGCTATTTCTCAATTTCTACACATCCCTAGACCTGATCATGTTGACTTTGATTCTGTCATCGATACTAATGGTCCATCCCTTCAGACCATTGCTCGAGTCCCTACTGAAGGATACGTGGATTGGGTTGGGGAGACTATTCCCCATCGCCAACTGTCTGAGATCAATAAGATGCTACATCTGTATGTAGCTAATTCTATTAACCCGTCGTTTCACATTACCAATGTCCTTGAGCGTCGAGGTCGTATAGTTCATTCCATCGTCTCGGGCCGTGTCTTTGACCTCCCTCTCTTTATGTTTCAGCTGATAGCTACTGGCCGTAAATCTACCTCTTGATCTGATTCCCTACCTTTTGGACTCTTTATTACTCACAATCTGTTACGGTTTTGAGCATCCTCCTAACTATCAGTTGATCAAAATGCCAAATTTGATTAATCACGTGTCTGCCCGGCGTAGCTGGTCACACTCTAGGCCTACACCTGCTCCTACTCATAATCCTTCATGCCCTATCAGTCCCCCACCTCATTTTTGATATTTCAAGTCCGTCTTCCAATGCTCCCCCAGTATATGACTTTAATATGTTGGCCGCTATGTTAGCATCCATTCAAGGGGAGAACCGAATGTTCCAGGATCCTATGTATCAGCGCATTACTGCCTTAGATGCTCGCCAAGCTGAATTTCAGACAGTTCAGATAGTTATGGATGCGCATTTACAGACCATGCAGGTCCGTTAGAATGAGATGCATCTCACTTTGACTCAGGTGCAGTAGAATCTCAACACACATGCATACACATTTGGAGATCCTCTTGGGGATGACTTTTTCCCTGATCTGGGCGGTGATGATGGTGGCAGTGCCCATAATGAAGGTGGTGGTGATAATGCTGGTGATGATGGTGCTGCTGCTGCTTAGTGATTGTCAATTCCAATCAAAAAAGGGGAGAGCCTATGTTTAGCTCTTTTGCCTTTGTCGTGTTTTCTTTTAGCTTTTGTTTGAGAGTCATGATTTACTTGTACTATGTACTTCATTGAACTAATTGTGTTTTTGAACTCATTATGTTCTGAGTATGTTTATCTAGTAGTATGTTTGGACTTCTTCTCACTGTTACTATTGTCATAACTATTGCTCTCCACAAGATGCCTTGATATGTTTGTTTAAGTGTACAGCAAATAGGGTTATTAATTAAGGCATCGCTATCATTGATAAAAAGGTTTCTGAGACCTAAGACTTGAGTCAATTTACTTGTAACTAGACTTGTTGAGTTTTGACATAAATTGCTAAAAGGGGAGATTGTTAAGGATAGTATTGTTAATTGGCAAATCCATAATCAAAACAATGTGTGTCAAAGTGATTTGTAACCTTGAGACTTAGTATAGGCTAAGTACTATAGTCATGAGATAGTTTTAGAAGTCAAAAGATCTCAGAAAACCTAAAATAGATAAACACAAAATCATAAAAGAAGTGGAACGAGCTGCAGATGGCATTAACGTAGGACGACCGCGAGAAGAACGCGGCTAGCCGTGAGAAAATGCCGAGACTGGAGATTAGAGAAAGTGTGGGGCGCGGGATGCCCGCGGGATGGCTCTTCCCGCGATATGTTGATTCTGGCTTAATCCGTTCTAAAGTAATCCTGTTCGTCCCAAGTTTTTGTACCATATATAAGATGGGACGTATCTAGGGTTTCGCTTACAGCCAGAGACAGAGAGAATAATCATTATAGTGAGCAATTCATGTCCATTGTTCTCTCTATTGCTTAGCCAACTTTTTTCATTTCTTGATCCGAAGGAGTTCGGATTCGTGGTGCATAATCGCTGAGAATTCAGCACACTGTGGATTCAGCAGAGCTACTGCGGAGTCAGTATAGTACCTCTGAGGAGTGGATGGCTTTCCCTAAAGGAGTTGGTGAATCGTGGATTTGAGCAAACGTCAACAGAGTATAGAATCGAGGAGTCGATCTATACTGAGTCTTGAGTTTGTAACCAACACTTGATTTTAGTGAAAGTATTTGAGGTTTCCCTGTGTGGGTTTCCTCGCCACATGTATCGCCTTCTATATTATTGCTTATGTGATTGATTACTTGGGATATCTAGCAGACTACGTAATTTCATATATTTATATATTTGTTTGAAACAAAAGAATGGTGAAATTAATATTTTTGCCTTCTCTTATTTTATTTTTTCTTATGTAATGTAAATTAACATGCCTTAAAATTACTTAAAAGTAGAGAAACTCAAATTTTAAAAACAAAATCATATAAAAGAAAAAATAAATAAAAAAAATTTGATTTCTCATTGTTTACGAAACTAAGCCTGAGAACCCATTCAATAAGAATGTATTTGAGTCAAATTGAGCCAAATTTTACCTTAATTGTGCTTGGTTCGAGTAATTTATACTGTGCTCGAACTCGATTCGAGTTTTTACTATATACATTCAAGCTCGACTCAATAAAAAATAATTTAAACTCAAGATCGATTTGTGAATAACTCAATTAAATTAAAACGACGTTGTTTTGACATAAATATAATAAATAAAATATATAAAAGTATTATTAAAAAATAAAATTTATGAAATATATATATAATTTTATCAAGCCAGCTCATAACCTTTTGTGCTGAATTTTTTTATGTTTAAGTTTAAACTCGATTTTAAACGAATCACAAACCAAGTTCAAGTAGCTCAAAAAACCTCGGTTTGCGCCTAGTCCTACTGTTCAGTATCAGATTTTAAGCTGAAAAGGCAACTAAAAGCAAGTTGGGGGTTTAAACTAGCTAAAAAATAAACTATTTGCAGTGTTTGGTATCCTATCAAAAAAAATTTATTCAGATTTTTGTACCTAACTTGTTTGATATCAATTAAAATACAACAGTTTGTTTTTTCTTTTTTCTTTTTTTCTTTCTTTCTTTTTTTAACAAAAAACACGCTAATGCATTTATAGTTGATTCAATAATACTAAACCAATAAGATTAAAATCAATTTTTAAGTGTAATTTTCGGAATTTGGTGATAATTAATTTATTAGTAGTTTTATAAATTATAAAATCTATTTGTTCAAATATAATTTTGTAATTTTATGATTTATTAGAAGCTATTTTGGAGATATGGAGAATAACCAATTTTCTTTCAATTTTTTTTCTATAGTAAATAAGATATAAATTTGGAAATATAGCTGAAACATCATCATGTCTCAATTGGATTTTCTAGAAGCAAAAACACAAGTATATAACTAATCATACTTAGGCTCCATTAGGTGTAATATAAATTTCTAAAAAATACTAAAAAACTCAAAATATTATTTACTTTTCATCTCACTACATGAATTATGAATTATAACTTTTCTCATTTTATCTCACTTTTTATCATTTCAAATACTCCCGAATCTAATATCTATTTGCATGGCAATGTCTGAGTGAGAGAACTTTTAACTAGAAATACTGATCAAATGATGTGAATGTATTGCAGTTGTTAGGTTCATCATTTTCAGTAAACACCCTTGTTGATATAATTTTATTACAATAATCTTGTTGTAACACGGGGTGAGAGAGAGAGATAGAGAGAGGAGCAAGGTTGGTTGCGTCAACGAAGCTGCTTCCTAGAAATAGAAACGCGTTGCTTTTGAATGACAATATTAACCTAATTACGTCACAAGTGTTTGACAAAATGACCAAAAAAAAAATGTGAGACTATAATGAGGAGATTAATTATAAAGTGCAAGGAAAATGCAATCAGCCGGCGCAAGTGTTTGATCAAAAAATAATAGTAATAATAATAAAATTGTGAGACGATAATGAGAAGATCAATTATAAAGTGCAAGGAAAATGGTATCGGCCGGCAATTAGGGAAAGATAAAGTATTTCTAATGGCTTGAAATTCATTAACCCCAATTCACTTTAACACAACCTAGAAAGTTTGTTGTAAAGCTTCCTTGCAGTAAGAGAAGCGTCTTAAATGGCCTCCCTCTTTCATCTACTTTTTCTCTCCATTCTACCTTTTCTCCCTGTTTTTTCTTCTTCCAACATAACTTTGAGCTCATCACTTTCCACCACGGCTCCCAACTCTTCCTGGACTTCACCTTCCGGGGAATTTGCTTTCGGATTTCACGAAGTCAACGACACCAACATCTTGCTGCTTGCCATCTGGTACGCCAATATACCCGAAAAAACCATAGTCTGGCACGTAGACACAGATGGTGCTCCGGTTCTGGAAGGATCCAAAGTTAAGCTCACACCAGATGGCCTCACACTGAATGATCCATGAGGACAAACCATATGGAAGGTACAACCCGACAGTGTAGCTATTTCACACGCGGCGATGCTTGACACCGGTAACTTTGCCCTTTCAGGTACTAATGATTCCGTTTATGTTTGGG
>QLOD02000016.1:22768882-22795740 GCA_003260245.2 Sideroxylon spinosum | reverse complement strand
GATAATAAAGTTTATGGATTGGTGGCGCAGGATGGTTTTCCCTGCTAGGAGAGTTTGGGCTGCTGTTGCTGCCCGAGCTAAGTCTCGGAAGAAGGGTGAGTCACCTCTCTCTCTCTCTCTATATATATATGCATGTATATAATATATATATATATATATATGCACATACATATTATTCTGGTTTTAAGGTTTGAAGAGTGCATCATGAGTCATGACCATTTGGAATTTGAGTTTCCAATTCCAATAACGAGGTGAGATATTTCACCGCCAAAATTTTTCTTGAATTCGTGGGTTTATTTCTGCTTATGTGGATGGTTATATTTCTTTTATTTAATTAATGAGAGAAAAATACCTTAAAAAAGAAAAAAAAAAAACTCTTCCCCGAAAGATTTTATTTTAGCTCTGTGTGGTTCGATAAATCGGAATTAGATAATATAACAGATGAAATATCTATATATATATTTTTACTATTTTTTTTCTTTCCAGGTTGTCTCCATTTTCACTTTTCTTTTATTTTTTCCCTCCCCTGAAATAAAAACAACTTTTTTAATAAATAAATAAAAATAAACTTAATCTATTAAAACAAATAAAATCCATGAGGGCTTCTTTGTTATTAATTTCTTAACTCTTGTGTGGATATATATGTGTATATATTACTTTGGTATAGATATATTTTTGAAAATATTAAAGCTGTGTTTATATGTAATCGACAAATAGTTTATTACATTTTCATGTTTTCATTAAATAAAATTACAAAATTTCTTTTCTAAGTTATAGCCTTTTTATTAAAAAAATATTTACTGGGACAAACAACTTAGGTTTAATTTAATTCAAGAAAATGCAAGACTAAAATAATTTATATTTATATTCATATTTTTAACAACCATATACAAATACATTTAGAGACAGTTTAGATTGTAAAAAAAAAACCAAAAAAATCAAAAGTGAAATTTTTTAGAATTTAGAATGTAAAAAGTTGTTTTGAAATGATGGTTGGATATTTATGTTTGATTTGATATAAAGTTGTTAAAAATTATATAAAGTGACACATATGGTAAAATTTTTGTGAAAAATCTTGAAAATTTTTAGAGTTTTGCGAAATTTTTTAATACAAGTATCAGTATAAATTTTTAAGAAATCTGGCAAAACTGTTAGAACGCACTATTTTAATCTATTCCAACTGATTTTGAATTTTTTTTTTAAAGGTTGGAATTTTTTGGAGTTTAAAAAAGTTTAAACTTTTGAAATTTTTTTGAATTTATTTGGTGCTCCAAACAGCCCCTTAATTTAATTTAATTCTTTTTACCGATTCAAATGAAAAAGCCAATTTCTTGTATTTGCTATTTTTTTTTTTACAATTTTTTTTGGTCCTTTTTAACTTTTTCCATCATTTTAAGTAATTTAGTATAATTTTCTATGAACCTCTCAATTCTTATAATTTAGTTAAATATCTTAAATGTAGTGTAATGAAATAAAATGTAAGAAATGTAAGTGTGGTAAATATTAAAATAAATGAATTATAAAATATTAGTGAAAAATTCAATAAATAATTGTTAAAATGATTAAAAATGACAAAAAAAAATTGTCAAGAAAATGAAATGATAAGCTTTCTTGGTTGCAATCTCTCTGGAAAGACGAAAGAATTTTGATAAGTTGTCTTCTCTGTATGTTTGTAAAATAAAATATTTTTATTATAAAATAGAAATATTATAATATTATAAATATTTATTAGATTAAATTTTTACTCTTTGAACGGGTGTAGTAGATTTATGTTATTATAATTATTTAAAGCATATTATAACAAAAAGAAAAATAGTGTAATTTCATTAATAAATAGTAAAATAAAGTGTAAAAAAAAAAAATTGGTAGAGTTGAAATAGACTGACTAGCGGTTAATTAATTGATGAGATTGTTGCTAAAGAATAAAGCAATTGGTTCGGGAACGTTCTCCTTAATTGGATATGATCTTCAGTGTTGCGTTGAAAAGAAGCATATCGTTTGGGCCTTTTCTCGGGGATTCAGTTCTCATTGTGGTTTTTGATAAAACACTGCTTTGGTCTATTATTGCCTTATCGTGGAAATTAAAAGCCTTAACTCAACCTTGATGATTTGGCTCACTATTGGAATTGTCCATTAAGTTGGTGATAACAAAATACTAGATCTTATTTCGTTGGCTTTAAAGCAAATTAATTAATTCCATAGGTAACTTATAAGCCTAAAGGTCAATAATAGATTATTTTAGAATAATATAGGATAAGTTACAATAAACTTTTCCTTTAAAACTAGGTAACTTTCTTACAAATATTTAAACTTTACATTTATTTTTTTTTATTTTAAATTATTTGTAACCACTAGGTTTTTCAACTAATCAGGACGTGGTATGCTAAAACAAATAATATTGTTGACAAAAGTTATAAGAACTATGTTTATTTCAATCTTTGAAAGTGTGAAAAGGTTAAAAAAGACTTAAAAACTCTAAAGACAAGTTTGAAACATTAAAATAAATAAATAAACAAATTTGACATGAAAACGAGTTCGAAAATAAATATATGTAATAATTTTCCCGAATACCCTATCTGTTCCCATGATCATTTTCAAGGATTTAGTACGTCAATCACGGAATGAAGGTTAAAGTATACCTTGGTCCTAGTGTAAAATAATTTTAGTGCTGCAAAGTTTTAAGATTCCAATATGGGCTCTACATATGCATTGGGCTATTGAATGACAATTATGCCTGTTAGGACCCAATAATAATAAATAGTAACAACTGCAGTGGATAGTAACTTAATGTGATTATACATGCATATATATTGATTACTCTCCAATTCCTTTTGGATTTGAGGGATTTACGTCGCTTGGTGTGATTTATAGAATCCCATAAACTATCGAGTATTTGAACATAAGTTGTGCCCAAAGTTATTAGGCCCAGGGCACATTTGCTTGCCTACGTGTGTCACATCATGTCAATAAGAATGGACACCTAGGACGTCGCTTGGCGATGTCAGTTCGATTATAACAGTTTGGGACGGTTAGATTTCCAAATATATTTACACTTGAATGTGTTTAAACTGTTAAATTTTAATTCAATGTGTGCTGTCTCCGAACTGAAATCGTTTTCGACGTCAACATCTCCCTTTTATTCCTCATCTTAAAATACCTGATAGATGTTAAATGCATTTCATTTTTAATTTTATACATTTTATCCTCTTAGATTTTTGTGGGTTTTACACTTTACCTTCTCTTAATTAACTCTAAACCTTCCAAGCATGTCAAAAAGATCATCACTTTGATGATGTTCGATCTCTCTGTCTGACCCTATTAATGAGTTTGGTTTGGGCATACAAGAGCGGGGTTGGTAATGCTTTGAAATGATATACAAACCTGTGGGTATGAGTATGTGCAGGTGATGTGGGAAATGCTAAGGAGATCAGACTTAGAATTGAAGTCAAGCCACTCCAAGCGCAACCAAAGGCCTTTTTGGAGGCCTTTTGTGTGGTCTAATTCTAACCATCGTACTGCTGCCTCGTAATCTTTCACCATAACTCAACCGTTGGATCCATTATCGCCAAGTGACTAACCCTCTGGTTCGATACATATTATAGCAAATAATAATGCCTTTTGCTTAGTTACTACAACATCACTTGCCATTACTACTATTTCACAATTCTAGCTAGGGCTGACGTTGAGATAGTATCTATGTTGTATATATATAGCTACTCGATGAAATGTCCATATCAGTATAATTATGAATTATGTATCTATTTCTTGCCACACTCATTTGTAAATATATTATGTTTTATTCTCATCCTCAAAAAGTGATATATAGTGAAAGCAAGAGCTGCTTCTCTTTTAAGCCTAATTTTATTATTTCTTAAGTTGTGCATTATTTGAAGTGTATGAATATGAGGAGTTGTTAATAAATCAATTTAAGTTACATGAAATTAAGTTATTCGGAAATTATGAAAAGCCATTTTGGCGTCGAATTGCCTGCTTGGAAGTTTCATTAAGTAGTGTGGAAACCATTTTGATAGTGTCTTGTTTTACAATTTTAGAATCTACATTTATAATTGACAATTTGTGAACAAAATAATGAAATAGATGTTAAAATTTTCGATATATTTAGTACACATTAATTAATTTTTATTTTGCCAAAAAAGGATTAGAACCAAGTTAAAGATGGGAATGTACATAATACAATCCATTTTGCTATTTTGGATTATTGCTATTCTTTTTATTATTCAAGGATATGGAGTAGATTGTATTAGAATTTCTACCTTGTAGATTACTATTTTCAGTACTTATGTTAATATTCGATATGGTTGTAAAGATTGGCATCCTTGAATATTATTTTGGTTATAGCTACGGAGGGTTGTTGTCTGGAGATGACCGAGACTGTTGTTATTATATTGTTATTGTGGATGTCTACTTTAAGGTGGTTATATGTAATTTAATTACGTTTGTGATTGGTTATGTTAATTGCATGTACTTATTTTTCACTTATCGGATTCTGAAATCTGAGGTGTGACACAATCAGCATTGTCAACTAATAATACATATATCAACTTAACAACTGAACTATCTTTCGGCTAGATTGATGGGCACCAAAAACACCCTTATGAACCCAACTATGACTAACATAACCTCATCTTTTCCTAAACACCTTAACAACGAGTCTTCATTTTTACTCTTTTATACAAAATGGTACCTATTAAAATTAAACTTGCTACTTTTATTTATACCTGTCTTGGTGTTAGGATTTTTATTTTTTTTTTATAAAAATTGGATAATCGGTCCATGCCAATTATTTGCATTCTTAAACTCAACACAATTGGTTTCTATTATATTGGCACATACTAAGACCAACTGATGTTGTTTGCATTATTTATATTACTAAAATCTACACAAACCTTAATTTTACTATTTCTTTTACAGCAAGAACTACATTAGATAGCCAATGACCATACCTAGCCACTCATGAAACTGACCTTCAAGAACCTTATGATTTCTTATTTACTTTGAGAACGATTTCATTACTCATTCTCCTTGGAGGTTTCTTAAACAGCTGATATCCTTTCAAGATAGATATCTCGTGTTCTACCAATGATCAGTATATGCCTGGCATTTCTATGTAATTCTATGCAAAACAATTTATGTATTCATTTATTAAATCAACTTTGACTAACTAATATTCAAGGCTCAAATAGCCCCCAACAAGAATCGGCCTAGATTCGCTTTCATCATGTACGTTAATTTCTATTAGAGGATCAGTCATTTCGGCTTTATTGTTATCCAACTTATCGGGTGCCTCTTCTATATCCTCCAATTGGATTGCATTTAGTACATCCTCAATGTCTTCGATGATAACATTGGACATGCAGGCCAATATTTCTCTATACAAATTATTATCTGTAGTATAAAACCAAACTCTAGTTATAACCTCATCAAATGTTAACTCGTTCATTTGTCAATCTCTTCAAGCTTAAGTGGCCTTCTAGTAAACACAATGTTACTCAACCTACTTAGCTTCTTGCAAATTTTCTTTGCTTTATCCATTGATAACTTGACTAACATAGTGATTTCTTTAAGGTTCCCATACTTGCTCAGACCCATTAACTTAGTTGGCCCAATATTTTCTTCTTAGTAAGTTTCTTCGGCCATGTTAACTTTTGCCACAAATGGCCTTTTATCAGCTTCCACAGCTTTCGCCTTATCACCATCCCACAATACTAGGGCTTGGTGCAATGAAGGTGGAAGTATCCAACTAAATGAATCCAACCTTTTCCTAGGAGGGCATAATATAAGGCCTCTTCTTCTACCACAAAGAACAACAATCACACCATTTTATTTCCAATGGTTACTAGCAGTGGGATTAACTATCACTTCGGTTGTATAAAATCCTCTTTAGATTAGCCAATTCTTTTCAATATGTTAGATGGCAAAATATTGACCGTAACTCCATCGTCAACCAAAAACCTATTCACTGGTAAACCATTTTTTAAGCTATTCATGTACAAAAGCTTAACATGGTTCCTGCCTTCATACCCTCTGAACCGTACTTGGGTTGAGATTCCTGCATTATCAGCCTTAACAGAATCTCCAGATCTTATCACCCGAATGTCTGGATTCTTTTCAATGGTTGGTTCTTTCAGTTCAATCCCAACATATTTGTCTCGACATCTTTTCCTTCTCTACAACAACATCACTTTCAAGTGATGATTGAGATTTATCGGCCTGAAAAACTACCGACAAAGAAAACACCATATTCACAGTTGTAGGTTGAAGACTCCTAAACACGATCAAGCTCATTGATTGCATCGTCACCGTCCTCATCTGAATGGTTGTCTTTGTGTGGTTCAAATTTGTTAGCTAACATTTTGAAGGCGTATTGGCCACCTTTGCTACTTGTTTTTTGTTTTTCCTATTCTTTCTTTCATGCGCCTTGAGCATTTCCATTATAGATTGTCACTCTTCTTCTGATCCTAACTCCGCAAACCTAATTTTCTCGATGTCTATCTCTCTCTAGGCTACTTGCTACCTTTACCATCTTCTCTTTAAGATTTGATCATGGTTCTGGGGGTCTTAGTTAAATGGAAATTTCAGATAAATGGCTTGTTCTCGTGCCTCTAGCTACAAAGAAATTCCCGACCTAATAATTCGGCTGCACCTGGGATAAGTTCTTTACAAAATAAATCATGGTTGCTAAACCACTTGTGGTTTAGGATATGGATCAAAAAACCAAGAATGGCCTCTTGGGCTATGAAGTTATTACCATAAGGCCTTGAAGCCTTTCTTGCTCTGATAGGCCTCACGAATGGCACTAGTTGGACTACCGTAGATTCATCACTTTGATTCGTAGTAATTTTACGGTTAAGCGAAAATTGTGTAAGTTCTTGTATCTGTAAACTCAAACATTTTTTTCTTGTGCTTTAAGCCACTATGTTTCCTCTCTCAATATTATACTCTTCTTACTTGATCTTTGCAATTTCAGATGTTTTAGGATTGTTTTCCAATCGACCATACTCGTCATTTAGTGATTCATAAAACTTTTCCTAGGTTTTTAAACCTGGGATGCAGTTTGCATTCTAATAGCATCACTTTTGGCCATTTCTGCTTCTTTAACTAATTTAGCCTAAGGCTACTAAAACTCTTCCAACTCATCTTCATAGATAATTGTTTCTATGCCTTATTTTGGTTTTGTATGAAGCTTTCTAGGCATTCATTATGTTGATTTTAACCATTGCCTAGAATGGTTTCTTGTCCATTACTAGTCATTCTTTCTCGCCCATCTTGATTAGGCCATTATCAATGTGTTTCTACATAGTAGTTTGAAAAGAGCTTACACTGTTATCTACCTTAGGTTTTATTAATGCTTTGCAGATAAGACGTTTTAGATACAACCTCAGTTGTATCAACATTGGCTTACATTGTCTCATTGGCCACACTATCATGAATAGTAGTCGAAGCAACATCATAATTGAGATCCCAATATATGCCCTATGGATGAATTCTTTCTATCTTGCTTTTCTTTCATGATTCTCTTGTACTAGGTAGCTATTGCCCCTAGTTTAAAGAAAACTCTAAACTCTGCTCCCTTAAATTTCTTACAGAGTTCAAATTCAGGGCCATTTAAGGCCATCTTAACTTGCTTTGTTTCTGGGAATGATACATTGCATTTATATCTAACTCTATTGAACCTATTAACATACATGTCGATAAATTCTCTAGTCAATTACGATATCTTGGCCAAATTAACCATGGTTATTTTAGGCTCATTTTTGTAGAATTGATTATTGAACATTTCTTCTAATTACGGCTAACTTTGCACATAGTTTGGCGTCAAATTTTCACATCATGTGAAAGCCATGACGATTAACAAATTTACAAATAATTTTAAGTTAAAAAATCAAAATTCCTTACCATTCCACACTGATCTTAAATCGGCCTACGTGCTCCACTGTAGACTATTTATCTTCTCCATAAAATAATGAAACATCTAAAACTTTGAACCCTCTAGGATAAGCCACTTAATCCACCCATTCTAGGTATGCTTTCAGTAAACTAGCCTCTCAAACCTCTAAGGACTAGGCCAAATCTTTCCCGAACTATATCGTCTAACTAGTTAGGTGTTGTTACGCTTGATTGTTATACCCTACCCCACTGGTTCTAGCAAATTTTCTGGGATAGGTCGATTACCTTGAATCGATTGGTTATCTTGAACTAGCTGGTTATCATAGATAGGCCAGTTGTCCATTGGTTGTAATATTAGCCTTGGAGGTGTTCCATGTCCCCCATTTTAATTGAACAAAAGGTTTTCAGCGCTTAACTTGCTTTGATATTAGATGATTGATTTTTTAAATTACTAGAAACTTTAGGGTTTTGATGAGAGATTGAAGTTATGTTAATATTTGTGAAATTTTGGTTCTGATTGATCCTTAACATTTGTTAAGTCTTAAGAATGGTGAACTTGCCCTATTGTTTGTGACTCATCTACACCTTAACTTTTTATCCCATGCCCTTGATGATTACTCATTATCAGGCCTGTATTTGACTTACCCAGCCAACTCAACATTCCATACTGGTTTGATGAGTTAACAACTAGTACTCCAATTGGATTCACATTGCTATTTATACTGGCTTGATGGTCAATTTGTTCAGTCTCTCTCTGACTAGACTCATAAGCAACTCATTTAGGTATACGATGGTTGATATTCAACACATTTTCCTCCTACTGGGCTGTTTTGTTGGGTATCATTATATTGTTGTCCCCTAGCCATTAGGAGGTTAATTTGTGGTATGGGTTGCTATCTAGCTTGTTGATTGGCCATATGGTCATTGATTACTTTGAAAGCACAGGATATGTCACACGAAAGTTTTGTATTACCATTCACAAAACCCTTAAGGTCGCCTAAAGATTCATGAACTTTATCTATAGACTCTTGAAGTCTCGCAACATCACTAGTTTTTAAATTTGGTTCATTGGATGTTGAACTCAAAATATTTTTGTGATTTTATCTTTTGCCACGATTGCTTTTCTTTTTCTTTAATTTAACAAACTACTCAGATTTTGTGTGATTACCATATACTAACCATAGGTCCCGCTGGGAGTGCTAATTCTTTCACAGTTTTCTTTTAAATGTGTTTGCGCACCAGGCATGTCAAAATCTTAAAGATTAAAAATCAATAATGATGTGTGTACAGAATCATGTGCACGTGTGTGGGGGATTATTACCTTCTTAGGACATTTATGCACGAAGTATATGGTAAAAGAAATTAAAAAGATAAAGACAAATAAGTTAAACTTAGAAGGCACATTATAACTACATTTCGGCCTTCATTAATGGAAGTTTCTTTACAAAATCTAGTTCCAGGGATATGAGATAAGGTGATAGACAACATACAGACCACATTTCTACTTTTAAAGAAAGAATGGGGAGTCTAATCTACTTGCAGGAAAATTAAAATTTGTAAGAAAGTAAAATTGTAAGAAAACAAGCTCTTGCAGTGGAGATTTATGGTTGAAGAACCTCTTTCTATCTTTTTTGGTTCCTTTTATAGTAGAGGCTAGTGGCTGATAACTTCTATATTCCACCACTTCTATACGTCTTAAAATCATGGCATCTTGCTCTTCTTTCATAACTGCTTCCTGTATTATCCATCTGAACCTTTCAATTGTCTCAGTTTATATATACAAACCTTGCCTTGACTCATATGTTATTCCTTTTTAATCGATTAGAACATGCCTTGATTAAGTTTAATTTTTGTCATCGGCCTCTTTTGGTTGATGTGAATTTTGGTTTTATGCCTCTAAGCTCAATGATCTAGTAATTGAGGCTAACTTGATTGACCTACTTGCCTAATTCTCATTGTTTTCAGCCAAAAACATCAGCCTATACTACATTGTATTTTCTCTAGTTTGTGTTATAACATCGGCCTATGTCCTTTGATCAATATTTTCTCAACTTTCTTTAGTTAATTATTAGCCTATAATCTTTAAAGTCCTAACATTTAAGGCTTCTGACTGCAATCCACATGTCCTTACGTCATAGGTTTTACAAGTATAAACAGTTATGCATTGTCTATTCTAATCATGAAAAGAGCTAAGGACCATATCATTTTTGTTAATTATTCTTAGGGTAAAGTACAAAAATCATTCCTACAGTTTGCCTCCAATGTAATTTTCGTCCCTTACATTTCAATTGTAACAGTAAAATTCCCAAACTTTTGGTTAAGTAGCAATTTTGTCCTTCTGTTAGCTAATCGTTATACATAACTATTGGACTAGGAGTTAAAAGATAATTTCATAAGGTAAAGTACAAAAATCACCCTCTATAGTTTACTCTCTGTGTCATTCTAATCCCTCATATTTTAATTATAACAATCAAATCCCTATACTTTCAATGTATATTTGAATGTATTTTATTAAATTAATATTTAATTTAGTTTAATTAATATGAAATATTAAATTCTATTAATTTTTTAAAATTTATAAAATTAAATATTTTATTAAAAAAATTAATTCATATAAACAAAATTGCATATCCAAATGTAGTTTTAGTTTTCATTTCAAGAAAAAATGATAACTAAAAACAAAAATCAGAAAAACAGCAGCGTTACAAAAGGGCTCTAGAATTGTTATTTTTTTGAATTTCATATATCTGTAATTTTTCTATATATTATTATATGCATACATATAATTTTATATATATTCAATTCCAAAGGACACATTTAAATGCGTGACATTTTGATTCTATTATGATGATTTTAATAACAATTACTAAAACAATTGAATCACTTTTTAGTAAAATATCTAATTTTATCAATTTTAATTTTTGAAAAATCAATTAAATTCAATAAAATATATTTTATATTATTTAAACTTAATAAAAATTTATTTAGTTATATTATTTATTAAAAATAATTCAATTTGAATGAAAATATATATTAAATATAATTCAATAATATTATTTGTTAAATATATTTCAAATTATATTTTTATTAAAAGTAATTAATAAAATATCTTTCAAATATACATTGAACGTGTTGGAATTTGACTGATACAATTGAAATTTAATGAATTAAAGTGACACTAAGGACAAACAATTAAGCAAACTACCTTGTGCTCTCGGTTTAACAGTTGTGTATAATAACTAGCAAACGAAAAGACCAAATTACTGCTGGACCAAAAGAGTAGTGATTTGATTATTAAAATTGAAACATGAGGGACTAAAAGCAATATCGAAAGTAAACTATAGGGGTGATTTTTGTACTTCACTTTTATTCTTATTACTATTATTCTATTGGTGAGATATTACATAAATTTTTAAACAAATATAGTTGCTATTATCACTACAAAACTTTGAAAATAAATATCCATTATATATGTCTTTCTAATAAATGACCAAAAAAAAAATTATGATAGTCATAAAAAATAATTAATAATATATTTGATATATTTATAATTAGTTAGATACTTGAACATGGATTTGTCAAGAATTGTGAGGGACTCTACCTATAGGAGAGTGAAACAAGAGATGAAGTATAAAAACAATGTCTTTTGGTCCACATCACCTGGGTAGAGGAACGAAGTAGCATATATATAATATTCAATGTCTATAAAATACAACACATTTTAAAGCATTGAGGGCATTGGATTATGCTAGAACTCTAAGGTTAAGCATGCTTCAATAGAGTAGTACCAAGATGGATAAATCCTTAGGAAACACCTAACCAAACCCAAAACGGATGATATTGTATTGTGTAAGGTCGTTGTATGATTTATTAATTTTTAATATTAGTTGGCTATGAAATTATTAATTGTATTTTTATTTATTTTAATTTTCAAAATAATTTTAATAATAGAACTTTTTAATTAACTTTTTAAAAATATAAATATTTTGTATCATACTAGATATTTTTAATGCTAATAATATATTTTTAATGAAATAATTCTAACAATCAAATTTTAGTAAGATTGGTAAATGGACTTTTTTTTTAAATTTTAAAAATTATTTGAATAATGTCAATAATACTTTTTTTATTATTTTATTATGTAAGATCACAATGCAATGTCGATCAAATATTAGGAGAAAGAGTTATGCTATTCCCACTAGTGGTGGTGGTGATTGTACTTTTGGAGCTAATCCTAGTTATGATTATATTGGTAGGAGGTTTGCAATGTCTATTAACACTAGGCATGATGCGCAATGTAAATTATATGGAAAATTATGAAAGGGGATATTACACGGGTGTAATCATCATTTTTGGCGACAGAAAAAAAAATGAAATGTGGAACCACGTAAGAATGTATCCAAAGGGATGAGATGATGAAACATTTAAAGGATGTAGTACAACAAAAATAATAAGTAATAAAAAAAATGATGAACTATAAACACATTTGATGGATGAAAGTCGTGGTATTGATAGGGGAGGAATTTGATAATAATTCTAACCTAGAATTGGGAAACACAAGATATACAAATACATAAGAATACCAAGAATAGATAGAAAGAATGAGAGGTACTGGAAGCAGTGTTAGTGGTAGTGGGGGTGGAAGAAGTATGGGTGGTGGAAGAAGTGTATTAACTGGAGGAAGAAGTGTAAACGATATTGGTGGTAATGGAAGAAATTAAATTGATCATGATTCACCTGACGTAGGGTTTAGGGAAATTGATATTTTATTGCAAAAAAAAGTAAAAGTTCAAAGCAACATAAGCTGAATTTAAAAGGACTGAAAAAGTACGAGAGAAGTTAGGAACAGTCATTTTTTCAGATTTATGTTTTTTAATAATATCCCTTTCAAGTTGTAGAATTAGAATATACTTAACCTATGTTGATATAACAGCAGAGTTAGGGAAATGAGTGAAGGTTCCACTACATATGAGATTTTAAAGGCGTATTTGCCTATGAAGTATGAAGAGATTAAACAACATATAAGCTCATTTCAAGGCATTTGGAATGAGAAAGGAGTTACCAATGTGGCGCGTTTGGAGCCTTAAAATTTCTTTAAAAAAAAACCAAAAGCTGACAACATACAGTGTTGTTGGCCATTTGGAGTGTTATCCAATTTGGTGTTTTCTTTGTCTCAAATAGTGCTTAAAACGTTGTCATTTTTAGCCTTTCCTCCACACTCATGGTGGTGAAGTGACCTCCCTCTGCACATACAGCCATGGTAGAGATTTCCTGTAGTCTTCATAATTCCTATATTATCAATCAAATCCTCTCGAACCAGCTCAAACGATGAAGAATAAAATCTCCCAACCATGTGGTTGGCTATGGAGTTCGATGAAAGAAGGCAATTTGAAGTGTAACAGCTGGAGATACAACCTAAGGCGACGGTCCATCAGTGCCAAAACCAACTCCAAGCTCCCTTGTTGGAAAACAAGCACTCAACCATATGTAATTTTGGCATGTTTTTGTTTCAACGTTACATGATTAATAACTCAAAATGTCATTCCACCAGGATGTAGATCGAGTTTGAGGTGAGATCAATGATCTTCCTGCTTCCTACTTTCTTCTCCTTTTTGATTTCTGAAATTTAGTAAAGAAAAAAAAATCAGTTAATATATTTGGTCATATCTAACATTAACTTACATATGCACCGATAAGAAAGAGTAAGTGAATCTAAATAGAACATGTAAAAAGGACAAAGTTAGGCTTAAAACTACATGAAATGAAATTGTGAACCTTAGTTTCCAATAATTTCGTGGAGAACATAACCCTCATAGATATGAATGAAAGAAAAGGATTCATATAATTGATCCCCAACTAGTTTGCGGCCAAGACTTCATTGAGTTGAATTGTATTGCATTTTGGGATTGTTTATTGTTCATCTTCTTCCTCTTTCTTATTTATGTAGAAGACTAAAAGTGGGTTGATCATTGTATTGAGAATATTGAATATTATAGCTTATGAAGCTAGGTTTCCTTTTAGGTTCCTTCCTCTTTCGTACTTCTCTATTTATCCCAATCTAAGCTTCTTTCTCATTTCTTCTGCCTCTACTCCTTCTCTACTCTAATTCTTTATTAGTCCCACACCAAGTCAGGTGATAAAAAAGGGAAAACATTATCAAATCACAGCTAGACAAAACCTGTACACAATGCCAATCCATCTTATTAGAAATTCTTATGAATCACCTTGCATGAATCTTTAAGAATTTTTTCCTATTCTTTCGATATACCTTTTCTTTCATAAAAGGTCATTCAAATAGTGGCAGGAAAGTTATACAAATCAAAATTTTCTTATTCTAGCAAATCACCATATGGTCATGTAGCGTACAGAATATATAAGGCACGTAATTTGATATTTAAATTCTTAATTGGTAGTGGAAACTGCCATTAGAACTAAAAAAATTCAAGTGATCACACTTTAGGAGCATCCTGATCTTCATATGCTGGTTACCACTTCTATAATATCAAAGGGCTACCTCATTTATGATATGCACATGGATATTATAGCCAAAAAAGTGAAGATAGGGAAGCATCATGGAACTAATGTGTATCTATCAAAAATCAGAAGATGCTTATTCCAGTTTATTTGGCCATCACATTGAACAGCCACTCTATTAGTACAAACCAACTGGATAAAAGAAAAAAATGTGGGGAATGAGATGTACCTATCAAATTTTGAGCTAAGCTTGAGCCTCAAGTTGTTTGGCTCGAAGGGTCATGAAACAGCTCAAAAAATATATCAGCTATCCAATAGTGCCTCTCACAAGTTCAGTTACACTCTTTATATCAAGACTTGTTGTTTATGTCGAAAATTTTTTTTTCCTTAGGTAATATAGGAATTTCTATAAGAGTGTACAATTTTTATATAAGAGTTGTTCACATTCAGGGTTACAATTTTTACGAAGAAACTTAAGCCCAGATCAGTCGGTAGGTGGTCCAAACAAATAAAAATCATACTACATCAAGAGAAAACCAAAAAAATGAAAAGGAAAAAAAATTAAAACCAAAGTCTCTTCTCCAAAATTTACCAGTATTGGTACGTAGAAGAAAAATAAAAAAGAAGAATAAAAAAATAAGCAAATAAAGGAACGTAACTAATGAACCAGACCATGGGGATTGCCAATGGGCATTCGATTTTTAGAAAGATACATCGAGATGGAAGACAAAGCTGCTTTGTGCTTCTTGTGATCAGTTGTAACGAGACATCAGACCGATCTGGACGTAAGTCGAAGGTAGTCTTTAAATGGTGAAGATGAAGCTTGTGGGAAATTGAAGAGCATGGGAGTAGGTGTCTGGGAAAGAAAGGTAGAATTGCAAAGGCTTGTGAGAATTGAAGAGCATGGGGAGTGAGTGTTTGGGAAATAGGAGCTTACGAGTGTCTGGGAAACGGAGGCAACTCTCTGTGTGGCAACTGGGGGTAGAAAGCAAGTGGTCCATTTCCGAATAGTTGGACTGGCTTTGGTTCCAAGGGGTCGTATAGAAAGCATTCTAATGGAGTCAAGCGAGGGTAATTTTCGCATTTTGCTTGGCGCTAAACTCCGTGAATAGTTAAATATTAATTTATTAAAGGAAAAAAATTACTATTTATTGAAAATGATGCAGGTTTAAATTTTTTGAACTTTTTTGTAAACTTTTGAAGTTTTTGGGTTTTTTTTTTTTTTTTGGAGAAATTTTGAGGCTCTAGCGCAGCCTATATGTGATGGATAAACTGGATTAACAAGTAATCATATAATTAATTTTTAAGTGTATTTGTAATAAGGGGATAGTCTTTCACAAGTCGGTTGATGCATTTATTGATGTGTTTCCTATTACATATGTTTTTGACAATTTAATACACTTGTGTTTATTTTCATGTCAATGGCATAAAAAAAAAGATAAGATTATAATATTTTAATAGACACATGATATTATTGATTGATTAAAAGCTATTGAACAATATTAATAATCCATACTTTTACATTCTAAAGGTTGAAACATGAAAAATTTGTCCATTTTAACTGAGGTGTGAATAAATAAAAAAAAATTCACGCCTACATAACACTCATTACATCCTATGACCATTATCGTTACAGTGCTTATTACCCTTTTTTAGCACCTTTGTAGGGGGACTCTCTACCCATTTGTTGAAGCCTGTTAGATCTAGGTGTACAAAACCTAAATCAAATTAGGGTGCAACTGAAATTCACATTTATTTTTTAGTTTTTTTATTTTCAATAAATAAAAGTGTTGTTATATTTTACTTCCTGATGCTTTAATAAATAGAATTATAGTTATATTTTACTTCTTGATTCTTAAGTCTACTTTCACTTTACTTTCCTAGTTGTTTTTTTTTTTTTTTTGGCTAGGTTACATTTCCATGGTATTAAACGTGACCCTTAACCTACTCATGGTTAAGAGTGAAATACAAATGTGCAGTCTTTTTTTTTTTTTTTTGGGCCTAAAGTAGCTATATGTGATTTTATGAGCTATATTAAAATATTATTTTTTTTAAAATTACTTTTTTAATAAATTAAAGGATAATTACCTTTATACTCCTGTATTTAAGGTGAAAATCACTTGTATCTTTGTACCTCATTATTATGCATTAATATCCCTTATACTCGTACATAAAGTGCAACAGTAGACGGTATTATGTTAAGCTATAGAAAGACAAAATTACCCTCTTCTTCTTCTTCGCTACCCTCTTCTCTCTCCTCTATTCTTTCATTTTTCTCTTTTATTTGTTCTTCCACTTTTCTTCAAATTCAAGCATATAATCAAAAATCCAAACACAATTAAAACCCTCAAATCAGTCATGGCACCATAACTTAACCTGAAAAAAGTTTCAAACAAAAAAAAAAAAAAAAAAAAGCTAGGGCTTCAGCTTCGGTGACAAATGTTTGAATCACTTGATAGAAAAGTTAGAGTTTCATTGAATGATTGAAGTGGAGCTAAAGAGGAAATTTTTGAGCTAGGGTTCTGAGTTAGGACTTCATCTTCAAGTATTTGCAGTTATCAAAACTTCTCTTGAGCTATTTGCAATCTTTATCTATGTATACCAATATATATATTTGCATATGGTGTAATCCAAATCTCTAGTATTTTGATAACCAAATATACAATTTGTTCCAAATTGATCTTCTTTATCATCTTTAAGTGTTCGAGACTATCCAAATTTTTTTTGGTTTAGCTATTTGAAATCTTTATCAATATACACCAATATGTGTATATATATATATATATATCAATTTTTGCATATAATATAATCTAGAGAATCAAAAGAAATTCATTGGAATCATTAGCTTTCTATTGTTTTCTAATTCCTTCCAGCTACGAGAGAAGCCCCTACCTATCTCATCTATTGATACGACTGGTGAAGGCTTGTAAGATAATAACATTGAAGGGGATTTTGATTTGTTTAAGTTTTATTATCTTTTTGAATATTAAATACTTACATTCTTATAGACGTACGTCTCACGCACAGTTAAGTATAATAGTTTCGTCCTTCGTACTTTACTTACGAGTATAGGAGATTTTGGTGCATAATAATGAGGTATAAGGGGTGTAAATGATTAATTTTCATCCTAAGTACAGAGGTATAAAGGTAATTACCTCTAAATTATTTTTCCCAAATGTTTATTTTTTTCTCATTTTTCTCATTTTTTGTTTTTTTTTTTGTTTTTTTTTTTTTTTTGAATACTTTAAAAATCTGTGTCAGTTTACGTACACCTTAATTCATTCTTAGAATCCTAGAGTTATATGCTTATTTTTCAGTTAAATATAACTTCTTAATGATTTTGGTGAAAAATTGTTTTGCATTTTTATAATTTTTTTTGGGTTAAATTTGTTAACCGTTACAATTTAATCCTAACTATAAGGAGATTGAGTGGCTATAAGAAGGTAAAATAAGGATAATATTAGACACATGCTGTGGGATAAAATGTAATTTCTCCTAAATACAATTCGAATAATTATCATGACTACCGGTGCATGGAAGGAAGGGCGAGCTGCAGGAGCATGGATTATTAAAGACAACAATGAATTCATTTTGTCTACAAAGGCAGAGCTTCTTTTGGCTTCTTCGGTATTAATGGTGAAGGCGATTGCATGTTTGAAGGTCTTAAACTGGGTTAAAAGTTTAAGTAGTGTTAAGGTTACAATACTAACAAATTACTTACTAGTAGTTAAATATTTAAGATGTTTTGATTTATGTGATTGGAAGGTAAAAAAATCTATTCCAAGATGTAAGTCATTGTTTGATAGAATTTTGTTATTGTTGTATTAGGAAAATGAGTGGGCATGTAGTTAAAAATGCTCATGAGGGAGTAAAAATTGTATTGAATACGGGTTGATTTATTTAATAAATGATGTTTTCTAGTTGTTTAAAAAAAAAAAAAAAATCTAATACGGCCAATTGTTTTTGAGCTTTTATACTTAGAAAAAAGTATTGGCGATTGTAATGGTTGAAGGGCCCTTGTCCAACCTTGGCCCTCTCCAATAGAACCCAATTTGGTGGGTGGATCTGGGCTTGTAACGGGTTCTTATTGGGAAAAAAACAGGTACATCCATTTTGGATCTACTATAGGAATTTTAATTCTGAATTGGGGTTCGAATTAGTTGGATATACAATTTTTCCATTCATATCTAAATCCATCTAATAATCAGGTAATCGTATCTAAATCCAGGTCCTAATTCCTTTTCATTTACTTTGCTGAATAAAAATTTAGTGAGAATTTATAAAATTTATAATTTTTCACTATTATCATTTCCTTTTAATAATCCCAAATTTAATAGATTGAATTTAAAATAAACTTACATGTTATTTAATTTTTATTGATATATTAAATAATAACGTGATTCAAGTGTTAACACTTTTAATATTCCAAAAACTTATTTTTTTATTTATGAAATTAGTGAAAATAAGTAATCAATTAAAATAAAGGTGAATTATTCAATTTGAAATAAATTATTTGTATGAATATATTTATAATTAAAATATTATAAATCATGATCCCTTTAGATTAACTCGAGTAATTTGTGAGTTTGGCCCCCATTGAAATTAAACATGCTCGATTCTTGACTCAAGTGGGACACATGTTCCCCATTAATTCACTCATTGGTTACGCAGCTCATGGAGAGCCACAATGAACCTGTGTATGGCATTTTGAATTAACAAAAAGAAAAAAAAAAGTCATGCATAAATAGGTCAAGCTCTGACTTATCAAAAAATATATATATAATAAAACGGGATAATTTTTTGAAATGTTTCTCTCACAAATTAAGATTTGATGATTGATATTGAATTTTATTTTTTAACGAATGGTTGAGATTTTTTACAAACCAAAACTTCATTTCAAAACTTTTGTTTCTTTGTCGTATATCTTCAAAATACTACAACTTTACTATTTCTTTTGTTTAAAAAACTCATAAGTTTTGAAAAAGGATCCACTTTCTTGGATTCCCAAAAAGAATTCATTTATTCATGGGTTCTAAAAAAGACCCACGTACTTAAAAATTTAATATAGTCGTTAAATTTATGTATTTTAATTATATTAATAATTAAATTAAAAATACAAATAAAAATATAATTGAATTAAGAAATATAAATAAAAGAAATTTAAAAATAATTGGATTATTTTTCTTATAACAACAACATCTAATATTTTAAAATTTAAAAGTAAAATAATATCGAATATCAATTAGACTTCAGAGTAATTATTTTCTTAAATTCTAATTTTAAATTTAAATTAATCAGATGGACTATATTTGATTTATTTTATAAATCACATATGATTAATATTAATAATATTTTTTATTTGAGTTATTTTTATAGAACTAATTAAAATTTTATGATAATCATTTTAGTTTTTTATTTTTATTAATGTTTGAATAAAATTACTCTTTGCGGAGTGATTTTTTTTTCTAAGTTCTAATTTTGAATTTAATTGATATGGTTGACTATATGTATACAATAATGCACAACAAATTTAAAAAATGTTACTTTTACAGGCTGATATTGAATTTTATTATTCAACGAATGATTGAGATATTTTACAATCCAAAACTTTCTTCTCAAACTCTCGTCCAGTTTTTGAATCATTTTACAGCGTTAAGTTGAACTTAATAATGATATCGAAAGAATTGTATTGAAAAAGATAAAAAATTTATTTCTGGGTTACCTGAGTAAAAATGAAAAGAACATAAAAATACGTGTATATTTTAATTTAATTAAATAATGCGGTAGACGTGGGTCATTTGTTAGTATATTATAAATCATTAATGATATGCATATCTATCCATCATGTGCATATATCAAATCAATTGCACCGAGATTAACTCAATCGGGGTTGTCTAAACCCAGTCTGCAGACAGGATAGGGTGGAAGACATGGAAAGCGAGAGCTTTTTTGGACGTAATGCTAAAAGGGTCTTTACAATGACCCTTTTTGATTTGGGTTTAATTCATGTTCAAACTAAGAATGATGGCAAAAATCATCCCTTCTTCAGCTTTGAATTGTTAGACTAAAGTCCTCTACTTGTTTACCAAACTATCCTTATGCCATTTTTTTTTCTACCTCAAATACGTAGATATCTTTCAGATAGTAAGGGCAAAATGGTCGTTGGAAAGTACGTAGTGGTTGCGTGGAGACTTTTCCATAGAAATTTATGGCTGTGGGACAACCTATTGGGTAGCCGTTACAAAGCCCACCGTTTGCCAGCTTGGGCGTTCCAAATTTATGAGAAACATAATCTTGAATTATTTTAAAAATAAACCGACCGTTGGTGTCTTCGTTATCACGATTGGTGCTCTGCTCTGTTTTCCATATATTCTCTCCAGAGGAGGAGGAGGAGAAGATCTTCACCGTATGACGACAATGGCGGCTGATCTTTTGTTCAGTGAAGAGGAGATGCGCATTGACGAAGGCCTCGGCTACCCAAAAGCCTATGCGAAGCTCTGTAGAGATCGTGGTATCAGTCCGTACAGCCGTGGACCTCCTTTCACTTTCACTCCTTATGCTTTGCAACAGCATGAGGTAAGAAGAAATACCCTTTTTGATGTCTCTAACGTCTTCTGTGTATTTGTTGTGGGGTTGGAGGTTTTGTTTTCCCAGATTTTGAAAAATTCAGATCATGTATGCTATGTATTTATATATATATATAATATTTGATGCTACCTAAGTTATGTACATGCATTAGACATAGTTGGGTTATGCGTTTAATTTCTCTTAATTTTGACTTCAGCCAAAGAAAGAAACTTAGGTTAAGTTTGGAAGATGAATTTGTGGGAAGAAAGAAAAGTGAAAGAAAATGATAATGATACAAAATGAAGTGAAAAAAAAATTAAATTTATTTTTTTTTAATTGAGATGGAAAAATAAGACTAAAATGAGTATATATTTAGTAAAAAAAATTAATCTTTACTTTATATCAAGTATATGAAAATTACACAAATTATAAATTTTATGTTGTCTTCCTTTTTCTTTTACTTCCACGAATTAATGTTCCAATCATAGCATTAACATTTTATTTCAGCCTTCTTTCGGAAAACCTTAAATTCCAAAATTACCATGTGGTTGTTTGCGGGTCTTTGCTAATCGTACTTTTGGAGGATGCGAATAAAATTTTAGTCCTGCCATGTGAAATTTTAAAATAATTTTGGGTTTTTCTCAATTATCTAATTCAAACTTTTAACATCAACTAAAGTTATGGTTTGCTTGGATGAGTTTTTGAAGATTTTAATCCTTAAATTCGAGAACAGGATGGGTTTGGCTTGATACTAATTTTTTTAACATAATTTCAAGATTAATGCATTGAAAATGCTGAATTTTATTTATTTTTATTTTTATTTTTTACTTAATGAGTTGGAAAGTCGTGTAATATAGGAGAGTCTGTTACCTTGTATTCTTCTGGATTCTCACAAACAACAGTAATTTGTACCATCCTTTGTTATTTGAAACGTCAGATAATTCGTTATTTAAATTTGTTGTTTGTGATGATTGTGGTGAAATTGTATTTGAAGATTTTGAGAGCAGAAGAATTCGAGGAGATGTTCCCAATTATGGATCCAATAGCAAAACCCTCTGCCAAGCCCAGCATGTTTGTCAGTCTTCTTTGGAAGCAACTCAACCATCTTGGGTAACCCATTGATAAACTGCAGCACTGCACTATTGAGCTCTCAAAAATTTTATAAAGTGGTGTTTCTAACTCCTGCTACTGTCTGAAATTTTAGGAATGCAGGCTTTGACCCTGCAATATTTCGGGTAGACCCTTATGGAAATGTCCTATATTACCATGCAGATTCAGCCTCTCCTCTTGGTTGGGATAGTGATCATTGGTTTCCTTGCTCAAGTAACTATCTATTGGTTTGTACAGGTTATTATTATTATTATTATTATTATGAAAAATAAGATAAAATCTGTAATTTATTGCTGGAAATATGCAGGGGGAGGATTGACTTCTCCAAGCAATCTAAGGATAGTACAGTGGCAAGTGTGCAGGAAGAAGCATAACAAGCTGGAATTTCTCATCCCTTGGTGGGATCTTCAAGTTGGTATTTCCATCAACCAGTTCTTGTCAATTTTTGCTTCTTCAAACTCAGATTTCAGGTGGGTTTCTTTTCATCTTCCACCTTACTGTAAAACTTCATTCTAATAGACAGAGATAGAGACAGCCCTTTTTTTTTTTTTTGGAAACTATTGCAGGCGTAGGGCATTTTCTCTGTTGTTTTCTGAGGGTGAAAGTGAAGAACTAAATGCTTCAGAGACAGTGGACTCACATGTATTCCCACAACACTTCATTGAATTGAAAGAAAAATTAGGTCTTGCTCCAGCTGGTATTGTCCTGTCTAGAAGAGAATCTTATGATACTTCGTCAATTCTGAAATCCCTGGACATGAACAGAAGACCAAGGTCAAGCACACCCATAATTGGTTAGTAAGGGAATATCAAATACGTAAACTTTTATTCAACGACAAAATCTCATGAACGATTTTACTTTACATTCGGTTGTGACAGCTGCAAGAATATTAAAATCAAGCATCTCCAAAGAGAATATGAACCCAGACATGGGTACCAACCCATATCAGGCCATTGTTATGGCCAGAGATTCTCTGAGACATACAGAAGAAACTGCAAAGATGCAAGCAGAAATACAGAAATTGGATGATGAAGTGAATGAATTGAAGCAAAAGGCTGAAGAGGAGAAAGTTGCTATCCAAGAGTTAGAGTTGGTCCTGATCAAACGAAGAAGAAGGGCCGAAAAGTGCCGTCGCCTGGCTGAGGCACAGTCTTCGTATAGGACAATGCTAGAGAAGATGATTCGTGATTCTATGCACCAGTTAAGGATTATATATACATTTTCTTTGTAAGAGAAAATTGCTTATTATCTGATTTTGCAATTCTTGAATTGTTTTAACTTTTTTGTAGGAGTGTCATTTACAAGGAACAAGTAAGGTTGAACCAGGCAGCAACCAATGCTCTAATGGCAAGACTTGAAGCTCAGAAAGCAATTTGTGATACCTCGGAGAAAGAACTTCATAGAAAATTCAAACAAAAAGACAAGCTTGAGAAACAGGTACGGCCTGAAGGGGAGCACGCAAGGAAGAGATCAAGAATGGATAATCTTGTATTTGAGGAGAATGATGATGGGAATATCTTTCATTTTCCGGAAAACAAACAAGGGGTACATCTTGAGAAGGAAATTGATGATGCTTTATTGGAAAAGGGAGAGAATGGGACATTATTGTGTTTGCCAGGAGTTGAGTCAAGTAATACGGTGCACAAGGAACTGAGAGTATTCTTGGCAGAGGAAGATAAAGCATCTGAAGCAGGATTATATTTGACTGAAGAGCGAAAGAAAGAAGGTATTGAAGAGGATGAGACGGAAATCATAAACAATATTATCAGCAAAGGAAATTTTGAGGATGGAAATCGCATGGAGGACAAGCACCAAGCACCAAAAGTAGCAGAGAAGGGGGAGATATGTAACATTCAATTTCCAGATCCCCGTGAACCTTCTGAAAAAAAGGAGGATGAAGAACGCATAAAGCAACGCGGAAAAGGAAATTTGGAGAAGTGGCTTCAAATGTTGTTGGAGAATGCCCCAGATGGTAGTGCTGACACAAATTCTCAAAATGGGGATAACGATAATGCAAGCAACAAGACAGATGAAATAATCAGAAAGCTAAATCTTAAATACCCACAGCAGAAAAACAAAGTTCTAGGATTTCAAGAATCACAAGACATGGGGGATTTAGCTGTTGGTGGTCTCGTAGTTTTGAAACATGTTGACGAGGAGAACAGCCAGAAGAGAGTCCAAAAGAATGATCGAGGACAGAAAAGTGAAGAAGATAGAAGTACATCCATCAATAAAAGCCCACCCTACAAATTGGAAATAGATAAAACCAAGGCAGATGAAGTGGAAGCTATGGTAAGAAAAGGAGTAGAAAGGAGGAGCAGCTTAGACGGACATGAAAGGAATGGGAAGGAAAAGGGGCTTGTTAGGTCTGGGAGCGCTAGGGCATTTCATCGAATCCCGTCGTCTCCATCTTTGATTATGGGTATGAAAAAGGGAGTGGATTGCATTAGGAGGAAGCCCTTAGTAATTGGAGACGATGATAGTGATGAGAATGGTGCAGAAAGAGCGGGGAGCAATTTCATTAAGTCCTCCATCAAGTCAATTAGTAGAGCAATGAAGCTATGAACGCCTATGGTGTACTAGGAAGCATGTGGCATATTGTATCTTTAATTCTAGTCAGCTGAATAATTGTGTGAAATTTAGTTGTGTGCAATTTCTTGTGAGAACATATACTTTCAAGATAGAATCCATGCCACTTTATTTAAAAGTAGATGACATCCCTTGAGTTTAATTTGTGGAAAATTGATCATAGAAACCAAGGTTGGTGACTTTAGGAATCTGATAAACTTAGAGATTGGATCCTTCTAGTGATATAGACATAGAGATTAGATCCCTCTAAATTGTTATTATCACATAATGATCAATTAGATAAATTAAGTACTCAAGGAATTCAAGAAATAATCAAAGAGGTTGACTGTAAACCTAATTAATTATGGGTGTTTAATCATGGAGGGGTATGCTTGTAATAAATAATATGTCAAAGGATTGGGCTTTAATGAATTTAATTTATTTGTGGCTTCAATACAATAAGCTTAAATACTAGAGTGCAATTGTAATTTTATGGAACGTAGATTAAATTATAACTAATAGGAAGTTTAAGCTTTTTCTATTGGAGCTAGTATTCAGGCATTCCTTATTTATCCCTCTTTAGTCTCCTAAATTATATTAGACTAAAAGAGGAAACAAGACTTGGAAAAAGGGAAGGTGGTCGAACTCTTTGGGGGATGGGGGCTATCCATTTTTCTTCTTTTCTTTGAGTTGGCTAGTTTTTCTAAAGGTGTTAATTAGGGTTTTGTGACTAGAATGCTCCCACAACTTGGCCTATATCAAGGATTTATAAAGATAAAGATTATAATTCAAGCTACCTACTTCATCAAATTCAAGTCTTAGAGATTATTCTTGTTTGCTATCAAGATTCAAGGCTCTAAACTAATATGGATTATAAACAATCAAAGAATAAATATTTTTTATAAAAAAATTTAAAATCTAGGGTTTCTAGTTTTTTCGCATGAAACCGAGCAATATATATTATATCTATATAAGCTTGACGAAGAACATGTGAAACAAGACAAGTTAACTAACACAGACATCATGTGTACGAGGAAAAAAATTCATGCACATGAGACTCCCAAACCTAGGTCATGTACACACCCAATCAAACACATCAAGTGGTCACAAAGAAACACTCCACCTGTACAAGCATAGTCCCACAGCCTTATGCGCACATTACTTTTTTTCTCATGTGCATGCCAAACCCAAATTCTAAAATCTCAATAACTATGAAATCTAAACTCAATCACGATCAAAATTTAGCATAACCACAACCAAAACCCATAGACCATCAACTTAGGCAGCTAAACAAGGCTTAAATAACTAGCAATCAACACATATCCTAAAAAATACAATATAAAAAGGCATTCAAAAATCTAAGTCATTATAAAGAAATTATTAAATAGCAATGTTCCCTTGTAATTTTTTGAAAACCTCAATTTTCCATATTTGCAAATTTTTATCATCAATAATGAGATGAAAAAAAATCTTACAAAAATTTGATTACTAAATTAAGTTTTGAGAACTTATTGATTATAAAAATAATTCATAAAATAATTAAATAAAAAGAAAAATAGGAAAAATCAAGATTGGGGGCTAATGAGGTTTGCTCTTGTGACCTCTTGATCAGCCATGGACCTCAACCTGGTTAAATATGGAATAAGAAATGTTTGTATGCTAATCAAACATGTCCGGGAAAAGTAGTTAAAAGACTTAGCTTAGTTAAACGCTTAATTAATTCTAATGAACTAACACCCTTTTTATCTCTAAAAATTTATCTAAGTGAATTTAATATTTGTGATTGTTTTAGTTTTACATTTATCTAAGAAATTGATGATAGAAATGTTCGTTGTTTTAAATGAGAAACTTAGGATTTTCGATGAATATGATTGAATAATTCCATAAGTAATTAATCGCCCAAAATTGTTACTCGATTTGAATACATGGTCTTAATTCTATAATGGTCTTTGAAAATGTTAAATGATGAAAATAAACTCAAGGCATGAGGTGCTAAGGGTTTTATCCATAACGTGGGTGATGGGTAGGCAGAAATGGCTTTTAGATAGAGAAGGAAACTTATTTGTTTGTTTAATGAAGATGGTAACCTCTTCTGACCTAGTTAGTCAAGTAGCTAGTTGCGATGGCTAGATTATGGTTGGTGACATCCGTATGTACACTTTGGAAGTGGAGTCAATAAAGTCACTAGCTCTCAAGGCTATGGACAGAATAGACTATTAATTCTAGTAACT
>QLOD02000016.1:22757561-22768782 GCA_003260245.2 Sideroxylon spinosum | reverse complement strand
GGTTGATCCAGAAACCATAAAAATCTAAATCTAAGATCCTTACCACTATGATATGGATCTCATTGTGGTACAAAACTGCAACATTCAATTATTTGATGTGTAGGAGAAATAATGATTGTAGAGACTAACTATTCCAATTTGTTGTGAGTATTACATTGTTTTGTTATGATCTTTTAAACTATTTGTTGCATAAATGGAATGTGACCTAGCCACGATCACTGTATTAGGTTACATAATAAAGTGTGGTATTATGATCACTGCATATAGGCATTAAAAGACTACTGCGCTTTAACAGCTCACTCATTTATGAAAAAAATTTCAGGATAGTAAGCATAGGAAAACTGAAGAAGGAATAAAGAGAATTAATCTCTCTTGAATTTTCGCCAAATCTGTATTTTATGTACCCACCACTACAAGACTCTATCAAAAGTTTTGATTTTTAGTATTAATTATGGATGATTGCAATATTAATTTTTAGATTTGATTTTATTATTTTGGTTTATATAATTATCAGCATGGTTGAAACATAGTGACAACTCTGTAATCCATATTTATTTTATTTTAGATCCTGCAGTTGAATTTTGCCATTGACTTAGCCAAAGGTGTAAATTTTATTTAAAGATAAATTAGGAATTTTTTTGGAAATAAATAAGAAATTTTAAACACCCTATTTTATTGTCACAAGTCACCCCTAGTTTAGAAGGAAATTTGAGATGCGCTATTTTTACTTTATTTTTATCTTTTTGTAATTTGTTGTGATTCTTTGATGTGAATAGTATGCCAAAAAAATACTATCAAATAAAAAAATAAATTTTAATGTAAATAAAGAAAAGTCTAAACAAAATAAAGTGGAACTAATTGTTGCAAAACACCAATAAATAGTAAAATTAATACATTGTTGTAGATATTTATGAATATACTTTTGTCTAAATATTTTTTTAAAAGTATTCATATTTTTATTTGTACTAGGATAAATGCACATGCATTGCATGTGTATATATATATTTTTTTATATATGCAAATTTTAAAAATATGTTAACAATCGAAAGTAAAAATATTTATTTTGAAAAACAAATATACATTATAATCCTTATATATATATATATATTTTATTATGAATGGTAATTTTAGAAGCCCACTATCATGAAACTCCTAGAATGCAATTGGACTACAAATTAAACTGATCATTTGACTGTAATATACTAATTTAGGCTATCAACATTAGTCCTAAAAATAAGTTCTCTCCTTTTAAAAAAAATAATGTAAAGAACAATAAACAAAATAAAAAAAACAATTCCAATTTAAATACTAAAAAGATAAAATCATTTTTATCTACTATCACTTTCACCCGAAGTCTCAACCTCAATGAAAGTGGCACAAAGCCCTCCCTCTCTGAATGAATAAAAGGTAATAATGTGAAAAAAAAACCCCTCCCCTTCCAGCTTCATTGTACAAATAATCCCAAGTTGCACCAAGTAAAAATAATAAATTGGTTAAATTTATTTCATAAGTGATCTATATGATATGTCTTAGAAAAATATTTTGCGCAATGCACCAAATATGGAAGTGAACTAATGCACAACACTCAATGTATACACAATCACTTTATATAGAAATAATAAATTTATTGTTGTACATATCATATTACATCAGGTGATGTGTAAATATTTATTTAATTTAATTTATAAATTTATATTTTTATAATAGACGTCCCAAACTTAATAGAAAGCAAAATCAATGCATGATATTCACATAATAAATTTTAATATAGTAGACAATTTAAACAAAAGGACTAAAGAAAAATTTGAAATAAATCTACAAACCCAATGCATAAAATAATAGAAGTAAAGTTCACTTGCATATCTCTAGAACTGAAATGGCCAGGTTGACTAAACGGGAAAGAATTTCATATATGCTTCATCTACAATTGCAAATTTTACTACGTTTTACAAGTCTATGGGCAAAACTAAATATGATATTCTAAATCTATTCCAGTATGATCAATCATTAATTGGGTCCTGATGACTGAAAACAACTAACCCTAAAGAGTATGGGTTAAAGTACATACTACGTAAGTGATAATAATTCTTCTTCTCAAATTCATTTTTTTTCTTTTTATGGTCCTTTATATAGTTTTTTTTTAATTTCTACAAATTAATTATTAGATAAGACGTTAGAAAGAGAAGTTAAGAGGAGTTGGATATTTGTAAAACTAAAATATTGCATAGAGTTTCACAGAAAAATAGACACCAAATTTGATTTTCCATTATATTAGTATTAATATAATAAGGAATAATGTATTTGGGTTAGGTAGATACATACATACATATATATATATATGCACACATTAAGGATGATAGGGACGTTTTTGCTTTCTCAACGCAACTTTTCAAATATCATCATTAAGTTCAACTCAATGGTCTATCAAATGTGAAGTGAACCAAAAACTGAATAGAAGTTTGAGGGGAAATTTTGATTTGTAAAAGATCTCAACCATTCATTGAAGAATAAAACTTAGCTTTTAAGTTTTAGCTTATGAGAGGGACATTTTAAAAATGTGTTATGTCAACTAAAATTAAATATGCACGCATTTAGGACTGAGAGGGAAAATTTTATCTTTCTGAATGCAACTCTTCAGATATCATTATCTTGTTTAACACAATGGTCTATCAGAATATTAAGTGACCTAAAGATTGGGCAAGAGTTTGGGAGAAGTTGTGGTTTGTAAAAGATCTCAGTCATTCGTTAAAGAATAAAACTCAATCTCAGCATTTCGATTTTAATTCATGAAAATGACATTTTTAAAATGTGCTGTAGTTTATTATATAAATAGTGATTATCAAAAAATTTAATTATTAACTTAAATTTGTAAAAATAATGGTATTATAAAATAATTTGTGTAAATAAATTTATTAGCAAAAACTTCATTTTACAACAAATAATGGTCTAGGTTATCACATAAAGTTATATATATTTTCATATATTTAAATTAACATAGGTACATATAACAAAATCCTTCAAGAGCCATCTCAAATTCTTTTCTTTTTTTTTTCTCTGAAATATCATAGATTTATAGAGATAAACAATAATCAAAAGGAAATCACACTCCACTTTTTAACCAAGTGTTGAAACTTTAATAGCAAATTCAAAAAATCACCAAAGCCACAACCTTTTTTTTTTTTTTTTCCTTTTTTTAACGTAGTTTAATATAATTAAAAAATTTATTAATCACGTTTCTCTATTGTAAGTAATTATTTCAAATAAACAAATTACAAAAATATTCTTGTATAATTTTTGAAAAGAATATCAAAAATTTTTTTACGTTGTGAGTTTTTGGTCAAATATTAGTTCCACTTCTAGTCTTACGAGTTTTCTAAATGGCACAATTAAGAATCTAAAATTTTAATTTACTCCTATGTCAATCCTCCTTGAGCTTGTATTAGCAACTTTCCTATTAAATATTATTTTTAAATAAATTACACTTAAATCTCCGAGCTTTATCTAGAATTTCGTTTCAAGATTTGATTTTTTTTTTTTTTTTGGGGTAACAATTAAAAGCTTCAATGACCATTTTGCTCTCCTAAACTGTGTACTCTCACTATTAACTATCTAACTTTTAGGAGTAAAATGGTCAACAAAATCCTTTAGTGTTACCACCAAAAAAAAAAAAAAAATGCTTAAGAACTTAACAGTTGCGAAAAGAAATCTAGACCTTGAAGTGAGATTTCAAGTAAAGTTGAAGTATATAAAAGTACAATTTACTTGTTATTTTTTTTATCCAATAACAAATTAGCATATGGTCATTTAACAAAAAATTTAATTACGGAATTTTTGCATTGCAATACATTAAAATCATTTAATTTTAATTGAATAACTAAAAAGTAAGGACTTAACATAAGAACCCACTTCTTACAATTATATCTTCAATTTATTTTACTATTTATTTCAAAATTTCATATTTTTATTTATTTCTATTTATGTCTTTAATTTAGTGTGACAGAATATGCATGTATGTATATTTCAATGCTAGTGAGCATTTATATTTTGTGCTGTGAGTGTTTTGATTGGGTGAGTAGGGATATGTGTTTTCATCGGTTAAAGAAAGGGCATGCTCTATTAGAAGAGATGAGAGATGCAGGTGTTTTGGTTGGTTGGGCAGTGAGGTTGACTTTTATTAGTTAGATGGGTGTCGGAATTTATGGATAAATTAATGGGAGAGGCTTGCAAGGGAAGCCTCTAGCAAGTTCATAAAAGTCCCTTACCATTAAGCCTCCCAATCTTAACCCCAAAAATCTAAGATATATATAAATTTTGAGAGGGATATATATATATATATATATTAAGAGAAATTATGTTCCGGCCACTAAAAATTTTGGTAGATCATGTGAAGAGAAAGAGGAAGAGTTTCTTCCAACGTCTTGTCAAAAGTGTCCATTTCATTTCCGTGAAGCTTGGAGTAAGTTTTCATCGGAGTTCTCATAGAGAGGAATAACCAACTTGAGTTGGTTAGTAAGTTGGAGTAAGTTTTCTACATGTGCAATGAGATAGGTGGGATTAGTATACAAGGTTTTATTTCTTAATTTATTTGTAAATCATGTTGCTTGAATAAGTATGAGAGTTTGTTATATAAGTCAGTTATTATTTTGAATATGCATACTTATTTGAATATGTACTTGACTAGGAAGAATTGATCGATGTACTGATTTTTGTTTTATTTTTTATTTTATGAAATTCTAGAAATTTTGATACTAGAACTAGTATACTGTTTTTTTTATATAAAAATCATACTTAGAAGTTGAATTAATTTTTTCATATTTTTAACCACACAACTAAACATGTAAAGAGGTATCCAGTAAAAATTTTACAATTTTTGTTGAGTTAAAATGAATTTTATAAAAATTGTGAAAGTGGATTTTTTGCTTTAAATTGCTGCACTGACACGAGTCCCTTTTTGGTACAAGAGTTTTACATAGAGGCTGAATTAGTTTCTGAAACTTTTACACATGAAAGTAGACATGTTAAAGAGTTTACAATAAGATTTTTATAAATTTTTAAGCAAAAAGTACTTTTATAAAATAATAAAAATTAATTTATTTGGTTTGCATTGTCACACTAACACCAGTCCTATTTTTGGTGTAAAAGGTATATATAAAAGTTGACTTAATTTTTGAACTTTTTACATGTTAAACTACACATATGATCAGTCTCCTGTAGAATTAATTTTAAGCATTTTTGTTTTTATGAAGAAATTAGCAACGTGAATAGATTTTAATTTTTGTTTTTCTGAAATTAGAATTAATTATAAGCATTTTTGACTTTTGAATTAACTGAAAATATTTTATTTTCTATTTATATGAATTATCAAATCTTATGTCCTAAATCCTTCTTTGTCAAGACATGCTTAATATTGAATTTTAATTGTCAAGTTACTTGTATATATTCTTGAATGTGGTTGCATGAAATTTCATTTGATAGATTTTTTAATGAGAATAATATTTATGAAGAAGCAACATGAAACTTGGGTCCGGAATACATTTACGCTTTATAAAAATTATAAAGTAAAGGAAAGAACACAAGAAACTTAATTTAGGGATTTATCCTATTTATGTTGTGATAGTTATAAAAGGACTTGATTTTGATACTTGGGATCATTAAGGGTACTATAAAGAGTGGGGTTCTAGAGCTCAAGAGTCGAAAGTTATGAAACCTATGCATGGTGGTTTAGCATAGCCCATAGGCTAGAAACTTAAAAAATATATATTCGGCTTGCATTAGCATATATTTAGCGCATTAAGACAAAATTTGATAAACTAGACTATGAGACCAGGGCTATTGAAAGACTAGGACTAAGGAACTAGGACTATTAAGATATAAACTAGGACTGAAAAATTATAGCTATCAACTGGGACAAAAGAGCTAAGGCTATCTGTATACTTGGAACTTTAGGACCATGACTGATCTTGTAGAGTAACTAACCCATAATATAATATTTTGGTATATATATATCATTGTGGGGTAATTGAGATGATAGATGATATACTTTGACATACAACTGCAAGTTCATGGCTAAGTAACTATCTATTTAAAATAGCATGTTAAACTTGAAAATTGGGATATTTTCTGTTATACATTGAATGATTGCATGATTAAGAAAATATGTTCTTATATGCTTGTTTTTGAGCACACATTGTTTAATACTCACCCCCCTATAATTGATCTTGCAAGGATAGATATTTGTGATGAACCTATGAAATAGAGTAGTTAATTTTGGTTTATTTTATTTTTCATGTATTTTGGATTTTAGTATTGGCCCTGATTTGAGGCATGTTGTATTATAGCCCATTTGTGGTAGATTATAGATCTTTGAATATTCAATTGATGAATACACTATTATTTATTCACTTCCGCTCTCATTTGCGTTGACACATGTGATTTATGGTTATTTATGGGTTTAGTCCCTATATCCACAAGTTATGGATTTCGAGGCATGGCACTTAAAATTAAATTTGACAAAAATAAAAACAAAAACATGTAAGAATGTAAATTATAATTTACCAAAATATTTCCCTTTTTCTTTTATATTATTAATAGATCATTTTACTAAGACGTAGTTGAAAATCTTAATCATGTATTCTACATAAAATAAACAAGGAAGATTGTACTGATTAAATTTGACTAAATATGTATGATAATTTTTTTTACAAAATTATTTAATAATAATAAAAAAGACTTCAGATATGATTGTGAAATGAGAAGAGACTATTTTTTTAAATGTGAATTTATATTGAAGTTTAGAAAATTTTACAACTCGATTGGAGTTTACACATACATATATGCATACATATATAAGTGTAGTTTCATATAAATAAATTAATCTTATACATCGAAAAAGCATTAAAATCATAAATAACTACAAACAAATATAAATAATAATCATGTTGATAAAATAATTTGAGAACATACATAAAAGCAAATCTGCAAGTTGAAATTTGATTGATTAAGCTTCAACGCATACAAAAAGTGAAGAATTCAGCAGTATATATGTCGGTGTACAAAACAAGACAGCGCCTTTCATTATGCAAAAATTAGCTACAACTATTTCAATTACAACAATGACTATATCTATCAATACATATCTTTGTGACAAACATTCTCAATTTTCAATCACAAATAAATCAATTTCTTCGCAAATATAAATTATAATACTCTCTAAGAATGTTGTAGTTATAAAAGATGAGAGGTCAGGAAATTACAATTATTCGACCTTTAATACTCCATATGAGTGTTACAATTATTGGAAAATGGAAGGTCAAGGAAGAGGAAAGAAAGAAAAAAATAATATTATAATTCTTTAACTTTTAACACTTTTCATGAATGTTACAATTATGAAAGGTGAAAAGTTAGGAAAGATGAAAAGAGAATTGGAAAGAACAAATTTAGGTTTGCTCTAAAAAATGAGGGTAAAATAGTAAAGAAAAAGTATCACAACCATTCAGCAATTTTAGACTAATATAAATAGATAGATAGATAGATATAAATATACATAATAGTAATATACATACGTTTAATAATATATATAATTTTATAATAATAAATTTAAAATAATGCATCAAAAGCAACCAATATAAATGCATATCATATTAACAATTAACAAAATTAGTAAAAGATATGCGTCTACGTATGTCATAAATAGATTCTTACATTTTATTTTTTCATCTATATAATAAAACAGAACGATTTTGAAAATATCACTCTTACAAATTAAGATTTAACAGTTAATATTTTTTTTCATTTAATGATTGAGATCATTTTTTTATTTTTAATTTATCTCTCAATTTTTATTTTAGTGGAATCAACTATCATTTATCTCACAAAACGATTTGAGCATTTTAAATTTCATCCTATTTCAAATATGAAAATCAAAACTAGCATTTTAAATTTTGTCTAATTACAATTTTTAGAAAGTTGAATTTTTTTAATTAAAATATAATATTTTGCGTTATTATTTTTTTGTGTTTATCAAAAATTAACGGGGTCATTTCATTAACTAGATAGATCTTTCAAAAACGCCACTCTCTCTTCTCCCATCTTCTTCACTCTTTGCTACTGCTGCCGCCGCCACCGCAACACCATGGCGTTTTCTTTCCGCTCGAATCTCGCACTATTCTCACCGTACCTTTCGGCGACCCAACGAACCAACACCAATAAGACCAGAAGTTTTGTTTCCATACGATGCGGCCCACGAAATAACCGTGGTCCACTTGTCAAAGGCCGGGTGCTAAGCACGGAAGCAATCCAAGCCGTTCAATCCCTGAAACGGGCGCACAGAGGAGACCAATCCAAGCTCGACGACCTACTCTCGAAAACCCTTTCCCGTCTGGTTAAGGCCGATCTCATCGCCGCCTACAACGAGCTCCTACGGCAAGATCACTGCGACCTCGCGCTGAAGGTCCTCTCAGTCGTCCGATCGGAGTCATGGTACCAAACAGATTTGGGTGTTTATGCGGACTTGGTTTCGGCGCTGGGGAGGAAGGGAATGGCGGAGGATATTGACCGTCTGATTCGTGATTTAGAGGGGGAGGGTGTGATACGGTGCGATGACAAGGGGCTTGTTAGACTCGTCAAGGCGTTGATTGCCGCTGAGAGAACCGAATCGACGGCGAGGATTTACGGATTGATGAAGAGAAGCGGGTGGGGCTCGAATGGCGCCGCGGATGAGTATGTGGCTAAGGTTTTGAGTAGGGGTCTGAGGAGATTAGGAGAGGCGAGGCTGGCTGATGAGATCGATGTGGAATTTGGAAAGTTGTTCCGGGGCATTCTAGAGAAAGCGAGGGCTTAAAATTAGTTCATAAATCCCAAAATATTATTATTCTTAAATTCTTTAGTTTAGATTATACATTAAATGGATATTTATTTATCTTTTTTAGACCATTAAATTATTGCGTTTATTCTATGATGCCCCATTGTCATATCCCAGATCAACACATTGAGGAAGAAGGTGATTAGGGTTTTATTCCATGGTTGTAGAGATCCGAATTTTAAGCTTTTTTAATAATAATTAATGGTCTAATTTTTCTTTTACGACAATTAAACGTTTCAGTGACGATTTTACTTCTGCATCATCACCGTCCACCTATTCAACTTTATTGAATTAGTTAATTGTTTGAAAAAAAAAAAAATACTATAACGCAAAGAAGAAATTGAAATCAACATATATTAATTATGTTGCACAGTAAAGAGAAAGATAACTAGAAGGGAAAAGTGCGAAATTTGTGTAATATATTTATCTATAATACTAGAAATAGGTATTTTTCTGTTCTCTTATTCTCTCCTTTAATCTACATGGCATGTTTACTTGATCTTCAATTTATTTTGTTTTTTAATAGATTGTTTAATGACTTTTGAAATTTCTTCCTTTACTCTTCTCTTCTTTTTTTCTCATTCATAAAATACATTTCTTTCTCCCACGTGAATTAAAGTTTACAACTTTAACTTTTCTTCCTCGTATAAACTTAGTAGAGTGGTAGTATATAATTTTAATAAATGTGAATATAAATGAATTGATATATTCCAAAAAGAGACCCACTCATAGGTTTCTAAGGGAATTCATTTGCTTTAGTTCAAAAGAGGGAACCATTAGCTTATAAATTTAATAGGTTAAATTACATCTAACCCTTAAGTATTAGATTAATTACACCTAGATTCCCTAACATTTTCAACACTTAGATCCCTTATTTCGAAATGTTTGTATCACTTAAATCCATCCGTTAAATTTATCCAACGGGTGTTAATTGCAGTGTGAAATGACGAAAATGCTCTTACACCGTCAGTAGTATTATAAAGTTACCAAAATGCCCTTGGCCAAACATGACACTTTAAGTTACCAAAATGCCCTCAGCATTCAATTAACCCAACCATCCTAACATCACATACACCCATGATTCTTTGTGTAAGACCAAATGTCTGAAGTCTTGCTCTCGATACTCACTCAGAAGACGCATTTGAGGACGATCTACAGAGAATCGATCAACCCGGACAGCGAAAAACACAACAACGATCCGGACAAAAAAGAAATTGTAAATTTTTCTTGTTTTTAATCGTTAAGTTATCTGGGTTAGGGGTTTTATTTTTTTGGTTTATTTTTCGTATTAGGGTTCTAGTGTAAGGTTTTTTTTCTTTATTTTACTTTTGTTTTTTGAGTTACAACTTGGATTTGAAAAACAAAGAGCAAAAACTCTATATTTTTCTTGCCTTTAATCGTTGCGTTATTTGGATTAGGGTTTTTTTGGGGTTTTTTTTTTTCCACTGTTTAGCTTTGTGAGTTAGGATTTTCTTTGATTTTTTTGGCATATATTACTTCTTTCACTTGAAACACCTCGGATTTGGAAAAAGTTAAGCGAACAGAATTTGATTGTGAATACTAGTCGCTGCAATTTAATTTACCATAGTTTTATCGATCAATCATGATGTTGCCTTATTACCTATTTGACGAAGACGTAGTGCATGTTAATTGTGTTTTTTGCTCTCTCTGTTTTTTTTTTAATGCCATTAGCTTGATCTTTTCATTGCCTTTGGATTTATTCTGTGTCGCCTTAATTCGAGATTTAATGTTTTTTTATTGCGTCCATCAATTTAATTATGGGTTAGTTGGGTATTATGAGGTTAATCTAAAGCAAGGTTAGTGATTAATTCTTCCTTGTATTTGGGTTATGCTGTTATGCATAAATTTTAGTTTTATTTGATTAAATTCTCTTACTTAGGGTGTGTTTGGAGTGAGAATCTGGTAAGGAATCTTTTATGATGTCCTTTTCTTTTTGTTATAGTGTTTAAGTAGATTGAAATGATGACTTAAGCACATTTGTTGCTAGATCCCATCTACTGTGTGTTACTTAGTCTATCTCTCAACTTTGATCTCTGTATAGCTTGACATTGATTTAGTTGCTTCTTTATCTTACCAATTTCAGTTACTATTTGGATTCTAACTATCAGTGGATTTCTATTATCTATAATTTCTAATAAACATGTAATTACTCTCACTTTTCCTATTTGATTTGCTTTTGATAATAGTAAATGATACTATGTATTACAAGTACTTGCAAAGTTCTATTGCTAAGTTGAACTTGTTTGTGGGAAACCATTTCCATGGGAAACCAAACTCGTGCCCTTTCATGGTCTATTTGGTGTAACGAACTTGGAAGCCTGCATTGGCAGGTGTTTTCCA
>QLOD02000016.1:22713812-22729399 GCA_003260245.2 Sideroxylon spinosum | reverse complement strand
TTCAATAGACTGACACTCAAAATTTACAAAACTAGAATAATATGTTATTACCGGCCATATAAACCAAACTCTTGGCACCATATGCCCTAGAAATTTCACCTTTCAGAGCCAAAATTTATAATTATTAAGCTTGGCATGTAGCTGGTGGTCCTTCAAAGTCTGAAGCAAAATCTATAAATACTTCTCATCCTCTTCCTCTGATCATGAGTAAACTAATACATAATGGATGAAAATGACCATAAACTGAACCCGATACTTGTTAAATAACTGGTTCATTAGAACCATAAACATTGTTTGTGTATTTGTCAACCAAAAAGCCATAACTTGGAACTCATAACAGTCGTACAGAGTCCTAAATTTTTTCTTGGGGACATCTTCTCCTTGTAACCTCAATTGATGGTAGCCCGACCTCAAATCAATCTTCGAAAAGCACACTAAGCCCCTTAGCTAATCAAATAGGTTATCAATCCTCGATAAGGGATACTGATTCTTAATAATGACTCTGTTCAATCTCCTATAATCAATATATATTGTGAGTGTACCATCTTTTCTGGTTGCAAATAGCATTGGCGCACCCACGAAGATGTGTTGGGTCAGATGAATCCTTTAGAGGTCAAATCCTCAATTTGAGTCTATAACTCGGCTAGCTTTACAGGCGTCAACTGATAAGGCATAATAGATATTGGCTCGATCTCCGGAGTCAATTCAATCGTAAACTCTACTTTTCTTTCTAGCGGTAAACCAAACAAGTCTTCCGGAAATACCTTTTGGAAATTCATAAACTACTTGTAGCATCTCAATCACATGCTGCTCCCCATCTTCCACTGCTAGACAAACAAACAAACTATAATGATCCATCTATCCTTGCCTATCTAGGGAAGGCAAAGTCAATAGACTACAATAGTCTCCTATAAATTTTATCACATTCCCCTCAATGATAGGCCACACGGCCCTTAGAACAATTGAGAATGCTCGGTAGGTAATTAGCAATTCCATCCCAAGTATCACATCAAAACTGTCTATTTTCAGCATAATAAAATCATGTATGAACTGATAATCATCTGCTGAGGCCTCTATTTTTATTACTCTCACACACACCCAATAAACTTTATTCAACTAAAAGTACTCCTCAACTAGGGTCTCAACACTCAAAAGTGGTTACAAATACTCAATAAATAAACCATGTGCAGTCACACAGTTATCAAATATAAATGAATATGAAGCTCCCTTATCTAACTAGGCAATAATATGTGAAAAGAAAACTATAAATGTACCTCTAACCATAGTGGGCTTAGCAAGCCCATCACTCAGTGCTATAGTAAATACCCTCCCATGAGTGGAAGCGGTTGGCAGCCTCCCCCTTCTCCAACCCTGTTGTGGATCAGCTTGAGCTATCCGCTGAAAACCGTGGGCCCTATTGATACTGGCTCCAGTGGGTTTGGGAACCCGTAGGTCTGTTACTCTGGACAGATTATGCTGGCCACTAAAATCATATCACATTATTATCCTAAGGGCAATTCCTGAAGATATGGCCATGCTGGCCATAAGAGAAACATATAGATGGTCCCACTATGCCTAAAATACTACTTGATTCTTGCTAATATATTTTTCAATTAGCATTGATACCTTTTGTACCTTAGTTGGAGACATATGTGGCACATAATTGGGCTGTGAGACTATGTCCAGTTGGCTGTCTGAGTAGAGGCCACACCGCCTTTCTAGAATCACCATGACTAAGACTCATTGGGTCCCTCCTTATTCTTCTTCTTGTGTCTGTTATCTAACTATTCAACGACGCTCATCCCCTGCTTACCATCATTCATAGCCTTGACATCATTCAGGTCTTTCTTAATGGTCGTTGCTCGTTAGTCAAAATCTTGTAGTCATCTGATCCTAATAGAACAACTCTATTCCTGATTGCCACTCACTGACCTCTCTCAAACCGTTTACATCTATACCTCTCCATGGATACTAGTTGTAGGGCACAGGTAGAGAGATAAATCTATGCTTATACTCGAGCACTGACATTGCCTCCTAAGTCAAGGCCAGGAACTTGTCTTTCTTACGTCCTTGAAAATGATAGGGAGAAAGTGCTTACAAAATAACTCCTGGAATCTCTCCCAGGTCAAAGCCGCAACATCCCAAGAGTTCTCCACCACAAGACTGCATTGCTAGTGAACTAAAAAGCAACCAAAGCAAAGTCTGAGCATTCGTGACTTAAAGGGACTTGAGGATTTTCTCACACTGATAGAGAAAGCTCTCTACAACATAGTTAGTGTCATTGTCCAAAGGTGCAAAAACTAAAAAATAAAGTGAGAATGGCACCATTTATGATTTAAAATATAATCAATTTGAAGCCTTAGACTTAACCATAGACATTTCATATAAAGTAAAAAACATTTCATACCCAACCAATACAAGGTAACAAAAATGGAACACCCAAGTTAGCGAGAGGCATACACGGAACAATTTAATTTGAGTTTTTGCTAGACCAAGAATGGTATGTATATGGAATTAATCCGACTTTAGCAGTTTGATTTGGGTATAGCTAAATATTTTCTGAATACAAGGCTGTGTTTAGGCAGTTAGTTAGCTTATCAGTTTTTGGTTATTTTTTTGGTTTTTCTAATATTTTTTAAATGATTAAATTAATTTTTTAGTAACGATGTAGTAGTCAGTTATAAAAGACCTAATTATTTTTTTCTTTCCAAATTATGCCTAAGTGTATATATATAAGAAAAATGGATTACGTTGGTTCACTCCTAAAATAGACTAATTCAAAATTAAATCTACTTATGATTATGTTAACATTTTTGTCATGCCCCGAAATACACCAAAGATATGGTGACAAAACCCACAAATAAATATTAAACCATGGAAAATATACCATATTAGTGTAGAATCAAATAAAATAAACCAATATTGAATTTCTTGAATATTCAAACATCTTAAAAATGCCCTAAAGAGGGACTACATAACCATGTCACAAAAATAGGACAAAATCAGTGCTCCATCACATTATAATTAAAAATATTGAAATGCAAAGTAAAATATATCATCCAGCTACAACAATCCAAGGTGGCTAGCTAACCCATTGGTCCATCACGAGCATCAATCCCTGCATTACCAACTATAATAGGAGTGAGCACTAAATTCTACTTGTGCTGAGAAAGTGTTTACAAAATAAAGTTTCTTAATCATATAAAACAATAAATACTTAATAAAAAGTAATAAAGTTAAAATCTCATAATTTCCACAATTTCCAAAAGTTAATCATATTGTTCAAATTAAACAATTACCTAGTCAAGATCCCGCAGTCTCATGCTAAAATAAATCATATTATAACATTCACATCACCACACATCAATGTCATACTATAGGTTAGGTACTCTGCTAGGTTAGTCTATGGTACAGAACTAAATCCAGACTAAATTCCTAAGCCTAAGCCCTGGGGTACAACTAGTCCCACAGTCCTAGAGGTACTCATTAAATCCCCAGGCCTCATACCAAGCCTTGGGTTAATACTGGTCCCGTTGTTCCAGATGTACTCATCAAATCCCCAAACATTCGTCGTGGAGTATAACTGGTCCTGTAGTCCCAAATGTACTCATTTTGCCTTAGTAGGCAAACTAATCCTGCAATTCCAGCAATAAGATATGCTTATACAAGTCGTATATACCCTTCATAGGTTTCTACCCTACTGGCAATGCTAAATCATCCTACATAGATTTTGAGACTTTCGGCCATTGGGCTCTAAAACCTACTCTTTCTGGTACTCTTAATGACCCCAATATACTAAAAATTAAATCTCATTTAATTCTTTTAATTAATGACCCAACATACATGCATGTTCTCCTTAATTAGGTTCTTATGTTCATCCTTTAAATTAATAAGTCTTATGAAGTAAGTTCTCTCAGGCCTAAGTTTTATGTTGTCTATTTCATGCATGTGCTTTCCATAACTATCAAGTTCGATATAATATCATGTAATAAGGTACACAAAAAAATGCTTGATAATCAGATGTAATTGGCCATAAGGGAATTTTCTTTTTATTTATTATATTATGAAAATGTTAATTCTCCATATACTAAGCCAGTACACAATTTCATAAATATTAATAATTAACAACGTTTAGTGTATTTAACATTTAACAACATACCATGAGTAAATAAAATAAAATAAAATACTTAGGACGATAAACACGTAATATGGTCCATTTAAATTTCCAAAATAGATAACAATTTCCTACCATTAAATTAAACTTTCCTCTTTAAATTAATAATTAACTTTTAAAATTCATATACAGTAAATATCAATTAATCATATATATATATATATATATATGTACTGAATATTCTACTAACCATCTGTTAATCATCAAAAATAAATATTCACATGAAATGCACTCACATAACCACACACAGAAGTTCATTATACATAGTATTTCCTTAACCAATAGCACACTTGGAAATATATATCAATCGATATAAATTTAAAATCTCATAACTTTAATCAATTAGACCAATATTCCAATTTTTATAACAATTTATATAATAATGAAAGAGAGATGTTATATTCAAAATTGAATGACTCTTAAACTAGTTTCATTCACTGGGCATATGAGAACAATTAATATAAACAAATGAGAATATTATAATATATTCACATTTTTAACCTCCTACATAGCAATTAAGAAACAAGTTATAAATGTTCAAAATGATTCTCCACTAGCCATATGTAAACAATTAATATAAATAAATGAAAATAATATAGTATATTCACATTTCTAATCTCCTATAGAGCAATTAAGAAAACAAGCTATAAATGCTCATAAATGAATTACATAAATATGTATATACACATAACAAGTGCAGTAACACCAAACTCACCCGACATATATATAAATATATATAAGAATGTTTTACACATTACATACGACAGCACGCGCACGCGCGTACACACACACACACACATGTATATATATGTATATATATGTATTCAAGAGTGCTTATATTGTCACATAGCCACATATTATGTATAACCTAACTATATAAAACTATATATAACACCTAATATAAAATCTATGGAATAAATTCTCTCTCCTTTTACGTGTATCAGCTTAGATATATGTATTTGACATGAAAAAGAAAAATAATATTTTATAAATGCAACCCCACCTACCTTATATTATATAGGTCAAAAGTATATAAAGATTCCAAGAAACTACACACTCAAGTTAGCCTTCTCTCTAAAAACAAAATCTCTAGTGATCCTTTCTCTTAGCTCTCCTATGATTGCGTTCAGCTCCCGAAATTTTCTTAAAAAAAAAATAATAAATGGATTTTATAGAGCCCTTCACTCACTCTTTAACTCACAGGAAAGAAAAATGAAATAGGAGAAAAAGCTGGCATTTATTCTGATAGAGTAAAAGATGGTAAAAGCACTGGGTTAAGTCTGAGAAGGGTTTGTATACATAACCCAAAAGTCTTCCCTCACTCATCCGATGTTATAACCTATATTTTTTTAATTATTTATCGATTATATTTTTATTACGTAACTAGTTGAGTTTATTTAAATAATATTTAAATTTGGTGGAAGATACAACCTAGTATATTATTGTTATATGTTAAAAACTTTTTAGTTGCGCAAAGTCGTTAGAAAAGCTATATTAATAGCAAAAGAATTGGCTTGAGCTTCAAGTTGGTGAGAATGTACTTTAAAGTGTATCGCCTTAGAAAGGGGTAATTAGATTTGGGAAGAAATGAAAGTTAAGTCCATGTTTTATTAGACCATTTGAGATTTTGGATGAATAGGAGTAATCGTGTATCAAGTAGTTTTAATTGGCCAAAGTATATAATGTTTTTCATGTATTGATGTTTAAGAAGTATATGCATAGATTCAATGATATGATTGATTATTAGTAAAGGTGTTTCGTAATAAAGATGGTTCGTTGAAGTTTTGTATCACAACCACAAACTCGAAGAGGTTGCATGAGAGTGTGAGGCGAAAATGATAGAGAAGTATCCGAATTTATTCACATAACACTTGAGGTAAGTTTCGAGGACGAAACTTCTTTTAATGGGAGGAGAATGTTATAACCCGGATCTTATTAATTATTTATAGATTATATTTTATTACGTGATTAGTTAATTTATTTAAATAATATTTAAATTATAAATTTATTTATCTTTAGATAAGTGTTCACCATTGGATATTTTAAAGGATTTTTACTATTGGGTTATGATTTGAGGTTTACGTAATTTAAGTGGACGTAAGACACCTAATTAAGAAGTTACATATATAAATAGGATTGTCAGTTAGGGTTTCATTATATTTAAGTTGAGAAATACAGAGAGAGAATGAGAGAAAGATGAAGGTTAGGGTTTTATTTTGTTCTACTTTAAAAGAGATAGAGAATGAGAGAGAGATGAAAGTTACGCGTGTTGGTGAAGGTTGAAGAAGAATCCTAAATGTTAGAATTCATTACTTTTCTCTCTAGATTATTAATGAAAAAGATTAAAGATTAGTATGCACACACATATATGTGCATATATATGTTGGTTTTGGTTTTCAAAAAAAAAAAAAAGAGGCGGCTGCTGCAGCGTATCGCTCAGGGCATACACTCGCATATATATATAATATGAGAATTATATTGACGGAAGTTGTTGGCAGAGAGGAAAAAAAAGTAATTAATTAATTTGGAGTGACGTGAAGTTGGAAGAGAAAGCTTGCTTACAAAGTCAATTGTATATGTGTACATATGTACATATATGATGAAGCGTTGAGTTAAAAAAAAAATGAGTTATCGCAGAAGGTTTGGTGGGTGTTTATTAACATTATTCAATGAGAGATTTATTTATTATTTTGATGAAGGGAGATCGACATCAATAATTTTATTTTAATTTTATGATAGATTTTTAAATAATAAATATTTATATTCGTGTATTCAAGATTGTGACGGATTATCTTGGTTATTTTACATGTAAATCTTTGGATTTCAGGTAAGTGATTTGCCTTGCTAGTATTTAAATTTATAAATTGATCCATATCCATACTATATATTTTAAAGGTTGGATTTTGTGAACTAGTATTTGTGAAAATCTATTTATTTTGGATAAGAAATTTTATGTTTTATACTATTGAGCATAAGAAAAATTATTTGAACCCTTGTGTTTAGTTTTGGAATTAACGGGATTGTGATGCATAATTATTTTGTGATTATTGGATTGAAATAAAAGTCCAACGGATAAGCTCCTTAAGTGGTGTGACTCTGACAACTAGGGAATAGGCTCGCGAAAACCGTGGTAACCTTAATCGAATCGGATTAGGGAAGAACTCAGGTGCCAAACTAGGTGACTCTAAGCGTAATTTTGGATGCAAAGGACCCCGTCCATGGGAAATTATATTGGCATATGTTATATTTAATTTCTATGTGATAATCCATGAGTTAATGTTTATCATCACCATTGTGATTGATATATCATTTATGGATGTTATTACACTTCGACGTGCAGGCTTTAAAATTACTATTATTTATGCATGGACATTGTTTTTACTTGAAATGTTTTAATTTGTTAGCTTGTTTATTTGAAAATTTATTGTTTTCAAATTACTATTATTATTTTTGGCTTGGCAACCTATTCACTAGGTTTTAGCTCATCCCTCATTTTGAACATTTTTTAGGTGATATGAAAGGATCATATTCAAGAATTATGGATTAGTTTGGAACTGTGACATCATGAGTCTATAAAATCCTGTAGGAGTACATAATTGTTTGCTTTAGGTTTAAGAATTTTGGAATTTTTGAGTTGTATAAATTTTGGAGTTATTATTGCTAAGAATTAGTTGATTGATTTTATTTGGAATATTATATTTGACACAATTATTTAGGATTTTGTTTTACTACTACTATAACTGTCAATAATTTAGGTTTATAAAGGCTTACATGTGCCATAGGCCAAGGTATTATGGTTAACAGTCGGTCTCATCCTTAATTTTAGGGGTGACAGAAGTGGTATCAGAACGTTAGATTAATAATATATTATGGAATTAGTTTCCATTAGTGCAAGTCCGGTCCCTCTGGTTTGTACAATTAAGAATGTGAGTTAGGTTTATATATATTTACATTCTGATTCGGATCTTGTGGACTTCTAGTGAGAGATGTGCTTATATATATATTATTTACATATTGGAGCAATGTTATTTTAAGGTTTAATAGTAATAGTTTTCAAGCGTATCATATTGAATTAGGTAAATTATTCATGTATTGAACATTGGAGTTTTTTTTATTTATTTTGGAAGCTACATTTTGTTATTAGGAATTGGTACTGGATGAGTAGAGGAAATTAAATGCCAGATATTATGTGTTTTTGTTATTCTCACATGTAAGATGTTTTATAACGGAGATTGGGAGACAACTTAATAATATCGAAAATTTTGGTGATTGGATTTTATTACGTTATAAGATTTTAGCGGATTTTTATACATCTTAGTTATTTAATATATAATGATCCTTAGAATTATTGATCTCCATGGTTTAATTGTAATATCCTGAACTTTCGTATTGATATAAATTTATGGTTTTAAACACACTTTGGGTGTGATAATATGTTATTTAAGCCATATAAATCATCAGAGATGGCTTAGGGTTGAAAATTTTAGGAATAATGGACCAAATAACCCAAAAGTTGATTTTTTGACGTAGCGGAATACAAAGAGGTCCCTAGGTAAGGGGCGGGTGCTTAAGATCTCAGGGGGTGCCTAAGGTACGTAGCAGAATGATAGATTGACGTGGTTCTAGCTTGTACAACTAAGGCCCACTTCCTTGACCAGAATAAGGGGTAGAGGAAAGGGTAGGGCACTATAGCTTGTTTGGGGGGCCAAGATGGGTATTCTGTATAGGTTTAGTAGAGAGAGAGTTTGGTGTTTGGGAGAGGAGAACCAAGAGGAAAAGATTGGAACCAAAGGAAAAAAACCAATAAAAGCATGGTTGATGGTAAATTACCCTAATCCCAATCAAACTTAAATTAATATTGCAAGAACAAAATTAAGTACTCTATGAACACTTTTAGATGGTTTGTTTGTTGTTTGGATCAAAGGATGAGGAGATTGATCAACTCAAAATTAGAAGCCTAAAACCCAGAGTTCATCATCTTCTTGCTTATGCTCAAGGTAGGAATTTCTAGCATATATGAAATTTAATAAGTTAGAAAATGTTGTTACGATGGTTATTTAAGAATTTGGAGGCTTAAAGAAGTGATTCATGTGGTGTGATATAGGTGTATATGTATAAATATAGGCTAAAGCCAAGAATTTCATTTGATTTGGATAATTAAACCATGATTTGATTGAATCATTGGAGCCTAAAACCCAGAGTTCATCATCTTCTTGCTTACGATCAAGGTAGGAATTTCTAGCCTCTTAATAGCATATGTGAAATTTAATAAGTTAGAAAATGTTGTTACGATGATTATTTAAGAATTTGGAGGCTTGAAAAAGTGATTCATGTGGTGTGATATAGGTGTATATATATAACTATAGGCTAAAACCAAGAATTTCATTTGATTTGGATAATTAAACCATGATTTGATTGAATCATTGGAGCCTTTTTGGACCCTAACAACACCTAAAAAGGTTTTGGACTAAAAGTTGGAGTGAACAAAGTTTGGAACCTAAAAACATTAAGCAAACTTGAACCAAAATAGAATATGCTCTCTAAAACTCAGGGGGGCACCCGGGGTGCCTTACCTAACCTAAAATGTGTGATGAGGGCACCAGGTCGCTCAAGGGGGCAGTCGGATCCCTCCAGAAACTTAAAATTTGGAATTTCCTTGTTTAAGTAACCTTTTTTTCTTAATACATAAGGTTGTAACCTTGTTAAATTATCCAAGTAGGTTATAAGCATAAAAACTTGGTTATCGAATGAGTTTTGGTGTAAAATCTAAGAAAAACAAATAAAAATAAACCAAGACTTGCCCACATAGGGATGTCCCAGCCCTTGATACGAGTGCCCGAGGTGCTCCTGAATCATAGATTTGGTTTGTTTTGTTAAAATTCTTAGTTTATGATATCTTGTTCATGATATATGTTTCATGTTGAGTTGTGATAAACTTATCAATATGAATTATGCGATGTTTCAATTGTAATAAGTTGAGAATATGTTAAGGAAATGATAAAGCATGATAATAAAGTGAATACATGTAGTGTTGAATCGAGTTGTGATTATTGTAATGGTTATCATGATAGTATTAACTATTATATGGATGAATGAGACGGCGATTTGAATGATTGCATTATTATTGACTGACTATGATTACTAGAATATGACTGGTTGGTTATAAAAAAAGACGTTGATTATTTGATCATGATAAGAATAACTTGTTTATGATGAAAATGATATGATAATCTAATTTGAAATATGATGATATATTATTAAGATTGATGATGAAAGCAAGAGGAGATTATGCAGCGATAGGTATAAATTGTGAATTATAATGAATTGTTATGGATAAAATGATTGATGATACCTAAAACCTGGGTAAGGATTGGTGTTAATGCCAGTAGGTTAATAGCTTACAACACGATAAGCATTGTGGCTAATAATGGCCCTTAACGGTGGCGTGCATTGTGGCTAATCATGGCTCTTAACGACAACGTGCACTGCGGCTTATCATGGCCCTTAACGACAAGATGCATTATGGCTAATCGTGGGTCTTAACGATGATGTATAATGTATCCACCACGTGGATTTAAACGGTAATGATAATTTGATTATTAAACATTGATGGTAGTGGTAAAGAAGATAATAAGTGGATTAAATGTTGAGACATATAATGATGGTTATAATATGATGTCGTGGAGAAACGCTAGTTATTTATTTGTTTACGTTAATTCTTGTTATTTATGAATTATTATGATTTAGTTGAAGATGTTGATTTACTTGTGATAATTATACTGCATGCTTTTGCTTTACATACTATATTTGTTTTTATGATGCTTTGTGGGCTCAAGTAAACTAATGCTCATATTTCTACAGATTTTGTTATAGGTTCTAAGACTAAGTCTTAGGTGCGCATTTGATTGGGGTAGAAGTGGCATAAGACGTGACAGACACTCGCATTATTTACTAAGGTGATTTTTATATTTTAAATTGTTTATTACAAATTTAAATAAATTTCTTTTATTAATAAAATTATGTAGAGAATATATACTTAAGAATGCTAATAATTTTAAATGAAGACAACTTTGTCTCTCTTTTATTTTTTCAACTAATTAAGAATTTTTAAATACTTTAGCTTTTGTTTATTTTTTTATCATTATGAAATTTTATATTTTTCTTTTTAATTTTTTTGATTTTTTTTAAGTAAAGAATTTTTAATGCTTTGATTTTCATTCTATTCTTTATTTATAAAGTTTTTGTATGTTTTCACATTTTTATTTTTATATAAATTTAAAAATTAAATTTTTATAAAATATTAGTTTTTACACACATGATGTGTGTACCTGCTGCGCGTAGATTAAAGTGAAGGGCTTGATGGGGTCTTTTTGCTGTGCCTTTAGCCTTTTTTTATGTCTATCATTAATTTATCACTAAAAAAATAAATTACGTCACTTGCAAGCCTTGAAACCTTAACCACAAAGGGAAGGAATGAAGGAAAAATCAATAATATAATATAATAGAACATTTAACTGAATAATTTTTTTTTATTTTAACCGTTGCTCAATATAATCAATATGAAAAATGAACATGACTAATCTCAACTGGCCAATTGTACCATTGACCATTCTCCTACCCCCTTGGCAATATATTATTCTTCATTATAAGAATAAATATATATAGAATAAATTTATAAAATTAAATAAATTATATCTTATAAGGCCAATTGAACTAATGAATATTGGATTAAACTCTCATCAATTTAATACCTGATTTGGTCTTAAAATTATATCTTAATCATTTTTTTTCTTCTTTTTTTATTGGTATTTTATTCATTCCTTTTCATGCACACGACCCGATCAACTTAGATCAAATCATGGATCACCTTACCCCTAAACCATCACCCGACCTTATAACTACCCTCCCTCCCTCCCATTAAAAAGTCTTCTCTCCCGCTCTTTTCTTCAGTCATCATCAATCATCATACTATCGTTTCACAATCTAATTTCTTTTGCTCGCCTACCCATCAATTTTTTTTTTTTTTTAATATAAGGTGGATCACTCGATAAAATGGTAAGGGGATCCCCAAGCTCTAACCCCAAAGATTTCTGATACTTTTTTTCACCCCAATTTACATAGCCATATGCACTAAAGACTCGTTCCATTTCGCAGCACCCTGGTCGCACAATTCAACTTTTATAATCTATCAGAGATATCATTTCTTTTTTATTTTTTAAGAATGCTTCAGAGAACACCAAGTCATGTATATTCAATAGCGTTAAATTATTCCATACAGGAGAGAGGTAAAATGTATCACAGCTCTATAAACTGCAACGCCAAAAGGCTACGTGAGAAACCCGAAAGAGAGAAAATGAATAAATAAATAAATAAACAAAAATTCACTACCTCTCTGGGACGCCAGAGAAAATGGGACTTTTTGGTACCGAACCACGCTTTCTGGAAGCTGGAATGCTATAAGAACGCCTTCTCATTTTGACATTACCAGAAGTTGGGACTCTCTTCTCGTTCTTCTCCCTCAACAGAGAATGGTAAGGGCGCGGTAGCTCAGCCAACAGCTCATTTTTAGTTGTTAAGAAATGTTCATTGTTTTGTCTATCCTTGTCTTCTTCGATAACAGGAACCTCATAAGTCGGCCCCCTCCTGGAAATAGGTAATTCTTCCTTGAATTCATCATTGTCTGAACAGTAGCCGTTCTCTTGAATATCCTGCATTGCAAGATCATCGTACTCTTCATCCGATTTAGTAGACTCCTCATCTACAGATCCCTCTATCTGTAACATAGTATACAAGATACACTAGATACGGTTAAAAAAAAAAAAAAAAAGCTCAAAGTAAAAAGTGAATATGCTCTATCAACCATCCAACAGTTTTATGATATTCAATTTCCATTGTACATTATCAGCAAAACTAAAATACAAACACTAATTCACCTGATTTTCCACCAACTCAAGGACAGTAGCATTCACCATATGTCACAGAATTATTGTTGCCTATGATTTTATTGACAATTATTGCTTTGCAAGCAGGAATGCCAAATGTAACAGGACAGCTATGAATCCTTAAATGAGGCACAGGACTTGTAAAATGACTACAACCTTTCTTACCTCTTCGTTGATTTGTTTTCTACCGTCATTGGTAAGATCATCGTCACTGTCCACCTCAGGAGGATCATCTATCTCCTCATCACTTCCATCCACAGAATGGTCCTCCTTGAGCTGAAAGCATGAGAAAAATAATCAGAACAGCAAAGCAACATAAACAGTAGACCTATAAAAGTAGGTAAAGGCGATAAAAGGACTTCATTGTGAATGATGCAGTCTTTCGATCTGACCCAGGACTAATTTGAGGCTGATTTTTATTTTATTTTATTTTATTTTATTTGGGGAGGGGGCGTTGTTCTGGGGGAAGAGAGAGAAAAAAGTGAGATTAAAGAAGGTTTTAAGGTTATCATGGTTTTTGACTTACCTCCTTGGCATGTCCATCAGACATCCTGGGTGAGCTGCAGCAGGAAGAGTAATATCTACTACCAATGTCAGTAATATCGCCCCTTGACTCATCAATATTGCTGGCATGACTTGTGCCACCAGTATCACTGGGCCAAGCACTGATACCAAAGTGACCAAACTGAAGATTAATTGGTTGAGCCTTACCGACCTGTAATGGTCCATACATTGGTGTCCCTATGCCATTCTCAGTAAAGTGGCCCACCATGGGCTTGCCATTGCAGTCAATCGAGTCAACAGGCCATGCCTTTGCCACAGAGCCATCAGTATTCAGAAGAACCATCAGATGCCTACTAGAGCCTTGTCTTTGAATAAGTTGGAACATACCCTTGGAGCTCAGTGAATTGGCAGCACGTTGATTCCCGTATTCCTCATCAACAACAGCAGCTGTATTAGTGGCAGGATCATAAAGCTGTTGCCCAAACTCACGCCTTCTAAGGCAGCTGAAAACTGTTGCATGGATGACAGCCACACTCTTATCAACATTTGTATTATTTATTTTCGGGACCAGGTGCTTCTCAGCTTGCTTGCAGAGATATTCTTGAATGGTCCTGATGTTTCGAATATATTTTACATACTTGTTTTTAGCAGGGTCTAGTGTCATGTACTTTGCACGAACTGCAAATCTTTCCAGGTGTTTGTCCTCGTTTGTTATGTATATCATGAATGGTATGATTGAAGGATGCTTCTTCATAAGCCCCATCTGTAAACGATAATAGAGTAGTGACCAAAACTGACAACTAAAAGAAAAGCAAACTTTTTTCATTGTCAAAGTAAACTTTTCATGGTAGAAATATGTGTGCATTTCAATTACCACAAAATTAAGGCTTAAGTGGACGCCCTCAACTACAACTGATTCTTTCCGTTCTTCCCATGCAGTGATCAGCCGATCAAGACTGTCAATGACCATTTCACTTTGTGCCTTAAATCCTTCAATGGCCATCTCTCCTGGACTGATGAGTTCAGTAGAACCATAACCCAATTCTGGTGGTCGGGTGTCAGATTTTCCAATTGTAGAACCACTGGATACATCATCCTTTCTTAGACTTTGGGAAATACCAGCTAATTTCTTAGCTTTCCTTTTGGCCTTAGCTGCTGCAACAGCCTCTGGATCCAAACATTCCCCCGCATGGTACGTTGAAGCCCAAAGTAAGGGATTTTGCTTTTCACCGACAAAGCTCCTCATCATATGCCGAATTGAGTCAGTAGAAATCACAGTTGTGATTCCCAACCGGCTACCCTGCAAAATATATTTATGAAGTCTCAAATGCATGAGTATATTGAATAAATTAGGATGACTTAATTGCACAATGATAGTCTCAAGTTTTACATAGCATCCTGAAGACTGGTGCAATCAACCAATATGCAGATGCTAAAATGAAACCAGTGTTTTATTGGCAAAAAATGACATACCAGGAGTGCCGATAATGTAGATTTTCCACAGCCACTAGTTCCACACAACAGCACAGTTACCGATTCCTTTCTTTCCCGAATTCTGAGACAAGAAGACAATTTTTCTGAGTTAAAAAATAAAATAAATCAAGTATAGAGAAGTATATATAACATGAAAACCAAAGGTAACGTGAGATGGCTAAAATAATGTGAACAACAATATGCTACCCAGTTCATATTCTAGCCAATAAACAATTCCGAGAAAGCAATGAATGACAATATTTAGGTGGCATTTGGTTCCTCCAAACTCCACCAAAAGTTACAAAAATGTATCAACTTTTCCCAACTTCCTCCAATCAAATTTCACCATGTCACTTTTTAAACCAACTTTTTCTTTTTTCTTTTTCTTTTTTTTTTTCTTTTTTTTGTTTTTTTGGCCTCCTTAAATTTTCTACCAAACATAACTTTTGCTATGTAAATCTGTTTTGGTTACTATAATATTCTTCTGGATAGCT
>QLOD02000016.1:22695497-22706010 GCA_003260245.2 Sideroxylon spinosum | reverse complement strand
AAAACAAAAAAAACATAAACAGAAAAACAACAGTATTACCAGACAGGCCATATACAAAAGTGAAGTTTTTTAAAATTTCGAGTGTAAAAAGTTATTTTGAAATGATGATTAGATGTTTTTGTTTGATTTACTATAAGTTATTAAAAATTATATAAAGTTACACATGGTAAAATTTTAATAAAGAAGTTTCAAAATTTTTAAAGTTTTGTAAAACTTTTTGATACAAATATCAGTTTAATTTTTTTAAAAATTTATCAAAATTCGTTGGAATGCACTGTAATAATTTGTTTCAACAAATTTTGATAAATGTCTTTAAAAAAATTATAATTTAATTAGTTTTAAAAATTCCAACTTTTGAAATTTTTTGAAATTTTTTTAACTTAGTTATAACTTCAAACTGCCCCAAAATAGCAAAAGTTGTTCGAGCTATTCTTACTTTCGTCTTATTTATTCTAACTTTTGTTGTGTTTAGAACACCTTCAACGGGTAACAATGGATATTTTAATGTTGACATTTAATAGAAAAAAATGCCCCTTTTTTCAGTGAGTTCTTCTATTTTAAAGTATTTTTTTATAATTTATTTTATTTACTAATTTAAGTTAACTAATTTTTTATTTTAAAATCAAATCAATTTTATTAACGAAAAGATTTTTGTTTTTTGAAACTATAATAACGAAATGGTTTACATGGCATTTGATTTGTTTTTTTAATTTTCTGTTTTTGTTTTGTATGTTTTATATTTTAAAAATCTAAAAATAAGAAAATAGAAAATACTCTATTTTTTTATTTTAAGATTTTTCTTATTTTAGATTAAAAACACTCAAGATATTTTTTGTTATTTTTTATTTTAGGTGTAAATTTATTTTTTATTTTTTAAAATAAAACTTGAAAACACAGATGACCATTGAGTTATTTTCTTATTTTTGAAAATACAAAATAAATATGAGTTCAAAGTAAAAAATAAAAAATAAAATAACAAAACAAACAAAATACTATCTTAGTTGCTGTGAATGACATTAAATCCCAAACTCCAAGAATGTCGGTGAATGGAGCAATCGTGTTAAAACGAACGGTGGCAATCCAACAATTACATTGAAATATATCGACCTCCTTCTTTACATATATATATATATATATATATTAAATTAATCTAACCCAACAAACTAAGTAAAAATTTAGTTTATAAAAATGAGATTCAAACGCCGCACACATCCTCCCATCCCAATATGAGATGCCAACTACTGTACTTTGAATCGTGACCCAAAACTAAATGTAACCGCTCATGTTACGAAGCTAGTTTGCGCGGTTTTTTTTTTCTTTTTATATGTTACAAAGCTATAGTATACGCGGTTTGACCTTTCAATCCATACTGATTGTTACAAAAGTAGGCCCACGTAACAGCACGTCGATCTTACGGTAGGCACGTTCACCAAATTATGGTCCCATAAAAACCGACTAGGCTTTGTTTCGAATTCAAAAAAGCTACTAGCTTTTTTTTCTAATTATTTTTTGTTTTATATTGCTTTTTTTATTAAAAATTAATTTTTTAAAGAAATTTAACTTTTAATAATTTAAAAAATTTAGATTTATTTAGATAAAAGTAAAAAAAATAAAAAATTATTTTTTTAGTTGAACGGATAGACTTTTCTTAAATGGATAATAATTTTTTATTTTTTGTTATTATTTTTTATTAATAAAATTAACACACGTAAAAGTTATAATTTCAATAAAAAAATCACATTTGATCTAAAAATTCAAAAAATAAAATAATAACTTTTTTAAATTCAAACTATCACGCAGTTTATTTTTTCTTTTCTATTGCCTTCTTCTCACCAAATTCAATTCACCATGTGGTGGAGTAGCGATTTGTTGCATGGGTTTGGTTGGAAAAAAAGGGATAATGTTTACAAATTTTTAATGATTTTTACTTGTTTGATAAAAAGTTAAAAACATTTCAATAACTTTTAATAGTGTTGTCAAATGTTAAAAATTATAATTATTAAAAAAATTTAGTTTTAACAACCAAATGAGACCGTAATAACAAAAAAAAAAAAAAAAAAAAGAATTGTGTCACCACGGGTTGTTTTGGATATTGCACAAATAAAACTTCAGAATTTTAGTATATTTATTTATGAGTGTGCCTATTTACACTCCATAAAGTAGATTCTTAAACTTCATTTTAATTTTTTATTAAATAAAATTACACAATTATTCTCATTCTTGTAGAAGGTATATATGACATTAAAATTATATAATATATTTTATTAGAAGAATGATGGTAGTTGTCACGCCCCAAAATCCCAAAATCCAGAAATCCTAATGAATGAGTTTAGATTGTAAATTTAATGCATCTGCTTTATTACAGTCTCATTATTCACTTTCCAATACCATTGACCATCTTATGTATTAATATAAATAGTAGTAATAATTATTTTATTAACAAAATACACACCCTAGATTACATTAAAATCGGATAACGTAAGTTTCATTTACTTGCAAAGCGATATTTCTATATACATTAACTTTTAAAATTATTACATCAAGTCGTAGAAGCTACTCAGTGAAACTATAGGGTTTCAAACGGTTGTAATGGGTCTTCGAGATCTCGAGCTCTGCACCTACAATACAGTCTATAAAGACATGAGCACCAAACCACTTGTACTCATGATCTATAGAAATATACTTTTTATAATGGATTTTATGAACCGCATAAATAAGGAATATAACAAGAAATTATTGAATACATCAATACATGATAGAGCAAGACAAAATAAATTCGTAACTTTTATTTTTCTTATTAACTTTTCTTCATTTATTATTTTCTTTTCTCAAGATGAGGAAGGATACTATGCAAGATTGTCTCAAAATTACAATAGTAGTCCAAATTATTGCCAGTTTGTATGTATGTCTATGGGTTACGAAATAGTCATGCGTCATCGTTTATAGATCCGATTCTAAGAATCACGATGAACCTTACTATTTTTGTTGTCGTTGTGGAGTACTAGTCCATAGATACGATTACCCGACCCGACACAGGTTTAAGGTCTTTCAATCTAAGAGTATCTCATGGTCCTTCCTATTTTGTATAGTATCTTCTCTTTCCCAAAAAATGAACAATTTCTTAGGTTTCACTTTTCTCCTTTAAAACTTAGGAAAAATATCGATGAGTGAGTCAACTTTCATAAGTTCATGTCTCTATTCACAAAGAACACATATTCATTTTATTTTAATATATCATAGTTTATTTTGGTATTGAATAGAAAATCTTAACATTGAATAGCAAATCTCAGTATTGAATAGCAAATCTCATAAATCTAATCACAATTTTAATGTCACTGAAAATCCAGCTATCAACCTTAATAATAACTTAATAATATATAAACTTAACCCACAATTATGCCTTTATTAAATATTATATTTTTTTGGCCAGTTTATAATATTTCATAACAAAAAAGAGTAAAATTAGGCCCATTAAAGGAATTACGGGCGCCAAAAAAAATGCACAAGCGTTGGCCTACAAATTTTTTATTGTTTATTTGCTTCCTTAAAAAAAAAAAAAAATTAGATTTGATAAAAAAATTAAAAATTTTACTTTTAAAATATGTCAAAATTATTTTCATGGTTATCTTCTATTAAAAAATTATAAAAAAGACAAATAATAAATTAACTCCTTACCTTGCTTTTTATTAGAAAGACAAAAAATTCCCCTTATGTTTGAACTAGACCTTCTTTCCTTAATCTAGTGATGCAAGTGTGTTTGGAACGAGTTTAATTGGAAAAGTAGAAAAAAAAATTCGGATTTTGGTACTTGCTTTTCCCTCTTTCCTTTCTTATAATTTTTTCCTTCTCTTTTCGCTTTTTTCTTCGGTCATTCTCTATTTTCTGCAACAGCACATATATAAAAGAGAGAGAGAGGGGGGGGGGGATGGACACGAGGGGGAGATGAGTACACGTGGAAGGAAGAAAAGTGTTGACTCATCGTGGCTAGGAGTGGGGCAAATGACTCATTAAAGCTAAGGAATTTAGGTGTCAGTAATTGTGTTTATTTGGGTGTCATGTTTTGTTTCTTTTTTATTTATTTATTTTTCTGTAGGTTCATCATAATAGTTGTGTAATTTTATCTAATGAAAAATTAAAATAGAGTGTAAAAATTTATTTACAGAGTGTAAGTAGACTCGCTTTTTATTTATTTATTTATTTTAAGTGGTTAATTCTATTGTGAAATTTTTAATTTTGATAATACTAAAATGACATGTGACTTATTGGCGAGCATTATCAATCTCCGAAAAAGGTTTATAATTTAAAGCTTGATTGGAAGAACTTACCTTGTGATTTTTTCATATCATCAAAAAAAAGAAAAAATCCTATTTTGTGATTTTTTTTTCCGTATCGTCAAAAATAAGAAAACAAAATATAAAATGAGAGCGAGGAAGTGCGACATATTTATTACAAATATTACGATAGAGGGCAATTTTTGTTAGACTCTCTTAACATATTCTTTAAAATATAGCAAAAATATTTTGTTTTATTTTATAGACCCTTTATACAAAAAAAAATATTCTAAAATATTAACTAATTATTTCTTCAATCTTCTTATATTTCTTTCTTATTTATTATTTCCTGATCAAATTATAAAAAATTATAAATATATTAATAAATAAAATAATAAGTAATATTAAATGCATTCCACTTTTCATAATTTTCAAGTTTTGAATGGACTTGAAATATGGTATCCAACTTTACTTATTAGGTTTACTAATGAATTTTAAATTTAAGCTTAGCCAAATGTAAAGTATATTTAATATTTTTAAAAATAATATACTGTAATATAATAATATGTTATATTCGCACATAGATATACTACCAGTAACATGTTGTTTGCACAAGCAATGCATAATTTTTTAGATTGTTAAAAATTAAAAGACCATTTATACAGAAAATCAAATATACACTTAGTGTTAAAAACAAATTGAAATAATTTTTTAATAATTTAATTTGTGTGATTTTTCTTTTCTGATACTTTTTTTTTTTTTATATCAGTGCTTTTAGCAGTATTATTATTATTGCTACGCATTAGTACCATTATTGAGTCTAGAGACATATAACAAATTTAGAATTTAGATTTAGAAATTTTTTGGCATACTTAAAAATTAGTTCTTTGGGAATTAGTCGGTGCAGTTTGGGGAAAACAATTATGGTGTAATACTCAAATTCGTTAAAAATAATTTATAAATTAATCGTAAATAAGTATTCTTAAAATACGTTAGAATCATAAAATAGCTAAATCGAAATTAGTTGAATTGTTAAATTGTACAAATGAAAAAATTGAAATTAGTTGAATTGTTAAATTTTGCCTTCTTAAAGTCTTTACTAACAGAAGTTTGTGTATCAATTTTATTTTCTTTATACTTTATGTTTTTTTTCTTGATATGTAAAGCTATATGCACACACAAAAACTATAACAAGCTTAAAATTCACACAGAATTATCTTATAAATTTTTAAAAATATTTTATTAATTACAAAGAAAAATAAAATATATTACATCTGCTTAAAAATTCATGCTTCATTTTATAATATCTTTAAAAGAGTTCAAAACTTCAACTAAAATGGGGAATTACTTGTCAAATTTGAAAATTTTCATAATTTTTTTTAATTATGTGGAATCTAATTAGGAATTTTTGATTTAGGAAAATATGAAGATAAATTCTAAAGATTTTCAAAATCTTAGAGATTTTGTTACTTTGTTAGAGAGGGGAAGGGATATTGAACTCATGTGAGTTGAGTGAGGGAGAAAGAGGAAGAGAAATGAGTTCCAAGAATCGTAAAATTGACAATCGCTTCAAAGTGGCTGGTATATACCTTCAGCAACTACTTTGCGTTCACTAGCAGCAACAACTAAAATTCTCATTTCAGTAGTGTGGATACATAAATATTATTTATATATTTAATCATATTTACTTATTAACTTATTTATGGATAAAATACACCATTCTTCTTTAAACATTTGTGCAATTACATGAATCTTCTCTAATCATTTGAAATTTATAACGTATTTTCTTATTTATAATATTTTAAACAATCACCCCCTTCCATCAATTTTATGTCTAACAGGGTTACAATAATACATGAATAGACAATTTTGCCTTCTACACGATTTAATAAAAATTGCAAATATCTTCCTTTAACGATGCATTGAAGCTAAAAGTTCAATATTATTAAAGAAGTTTATTAATACATAAAAGTAGGGGTCTCAATCTTAAAACTTGAATGTTAAGGTGAGGATTGTGGATTTGACTGATTAATTTTATATATTCTAAGTTTTTATTTTATTCAAATAAAAATAATAAGAAATAAACTTCTTACTATTTTATTTGACTGATTCCATGGACAGCTTGGCTTGGTTGTATATCAGGGGAATTGTGAAGCTGCATGGAGCTCCGATTTTAATTATGATAGATAGAGATTCCCGTTTTGCATCTCGTTTTTGGTATTGTCTCTAGTAAGCCATGGGTGTAGATTTGATGTTCAGTACCGCCTATTATCCTCAGACGGATTGACAATTTGAATGTACCATTCAGATCTTAGAGAAAATGCTTTGGGCATACGTGCTAGATTTTCAAAGTGGTTAGGAGGTGTATCTTTCGTTGGTGGAGTTCGCGTACAATAACAGCTTACAGTCCAGTATTAAGATGGCACCTTACGAGACATTATATGGTAGGCCATGTAGATCATTTATCTATTAGGTAGAGGTTGGAGAGAAAACTAGGTTGAGACCTAAGATGGTCTAAGAGACAACAGAGAAGATCAGGATTATTAAGTAGAGGCTCGAGATGGCGTATAGTCGCCAAAAAACTATGCTGATCGAAGGAATAGGCCATTGGAGTTTGATATAGGGGGCCATGTATTTCTGAAGGTCTCACCATGCAAGGGACAGTTCTGATTTGGCCATAAGGGCAAGTTTTCATGGAGATTCATCAGGCCATTCAACTGGTTGACTCGGGCTGGCGAGGTGGTGTACCGTTGCCTTTGCAACTGAGGTTGGCTAGGGTGCATGTAGTATTCCATTTATACATGTTAAGGAAGTACATTCTTGATCCATCACATGTTTTAGACTGGGGAGAGCTTAAGGTTGATTTGGATGTCTCTTAAAACTTAAATCTTTTGAGGATTCTGGATTCTCGTGAATAGATTTTCTAAGGGAAGATGATACCTTTGGTATGGGTGCTATGGAAGCATCATAAGGCAAAGGAGTCGACTTGAAAACGTAAGCAGGATATGAGGCATCGTTACCCTAAGTTTTTTACATGACTTTGTTATGTTTTATGTTGTAATTTTCGAGGGTGAAAATTTTTGTAAGGAGAAGAGGATGTAAGAACATAAAAAACATATTTTAAATATTTTTTTATTATTTATGTCGAAATTCAAATTTTTATTTTACGTTTTTATTTAAGTTAATTTAGTGTCACATATTATTTAAATGTATACATATATGTATATATATTTAAATGCTAGTTTGAATTCATACATATAGATGTGTTTTGGGTGTGTTTTATCAGTTAAGGGAGGGGTGGCTTCCTATTGGGTGAGAAGGTAGATGGATTTCTATTAGAAGAGAGGGGAGGTGTATGAGTTTTGGTTAGTTAGGTGGTGAGGTGGACTCCCCTTGGCTAGATGGATGACAAAATTTATGCGTGTATTAATGGGGAAGGCATGCAAAGGAAGCCTCTAACAGGTTCTATATAAGTCCCTCCTCCCCATTAAGCCTCTCAACCTTTCCACAAAAAAATTGAGATATATATCTAAAGATATATATGTATATATATATAAGGAGATTATATATCTATTCAAAGCTAGTGAGAGTTTTTCTCGTTCGTGTGAAAAAGAAGAATAAGAGTTTTCTTCTTACGTCTATTTCGGAGGTTTTCTGTGGAAAATAAAAGAACCAACGTGAACTGGTGTATGTTACACATTATACATTGATCTACTATATGTATAATGAGATAGGTGGAGTTTAGTATATAAATTTATGTTTCCTTCATATATTTGCAAAAAAATTGTGTTTGGTTATATGTATATGTGTATGAGATGAAAGCTTGATTCATGTATTGATTTTGTTATATGCAATTTTGAAAATTTTACACTAGAACTAGTAAGCTATTTTTATATGAAAATTACATTTAGAGGTTGAATCAATTTTTGATAATTTTATCTATGCAACTAGACATGGAAAGAGTATCCAGTGAAAAGTTTGGAATTTTTAGAGTTAAAATGAATTTTATGTCAAACTTGACTATTTAGTTAGTATTTCTACACGAAGACTAGTATGTTGTTTTTATATAAACTTCATACTTAGAAGTTGAATTAATTTTCGATATTTTTGTACGTATGGGAGTAAAATAATATCCAGTAAAAATTTCATAATTTGTTTGAGTTAAAATGAATTTTATAAAAATTGTGAAAATAGATTGTTTGGTTTAAATTGCTCCACTAACACCAGTACGGTTTTTGGTATAAAAGATATACAAAGAAACTAATTTAATTTCTAAAAATTTTATACAAGAAACTAAACATGTTATACAGTATCCAATAAAAACGTTATGAGTTTTAGAATAAAAATGAATTTTATAAAAATAGGAAAAGTTAGCAGTTTGGTTTGTGTTGCTACACTAGCACCAATCCAGTTTTTAGTAAAAGTTTCATAATTTTTGGATTGAAAATAAAATTTATAAAAAATGGTGAGAGTGGACTATTTTATGTGGTTCTTGACAAAAACACTCATTCGGGTTTCTTAAAATTTGTATTAATTGGTTCAATGAATAAATTCTAAATTTTGTTTTTTTAAAACTAAGGTTAATTCTAATCATGTTAGAATTTTAAATTAACTGAAAATGTTTTATTTTCTATTTTACATAAATTATCTAAGTTTTTATCCAAAAATCTATCTTTGTCCAGACATGTTTGATATTAAATTTTACTTATCAAATTGGTTGTGTATATATTCTTGCATATGGTTACATGAAATTTGATTTTATAGATTTTGTAATGAGAACAATATTATGGAGGGGCAACATGAAACTTTGGCCTAAATGAACATTATATTTCATAAGACTTAGTAAATAATGAACTTAAGGAACCTAAATAAGGGATAATCTTATATATGATGTGCTATTGTTAAAGGAATTTGTTTGAAATTGATTTTTGATATTGGGATTATTAAGGGTACTAAAAAGAATTGGTTCTAGAGCTCAAGGATCGAAACTTGCACAGAATGGTATAGCATAACCAGTAGGCTAGAAACCTACAAAGCATATGTATGGTTTGCACTAGCATATATTACTACCTGGACTGTAGGACCGGCTAACCTACTAGAGCAACATGAGATGGATTGAGACTGCGGGAATAGGGCTATGAGTATATTTGGGACTGCGGGACCAATTGTATGTCACGACTTAGGTCTAGGGATTTGATCAATACATATGGGACTCGGGGATTTGTTGTACCTCATGACTTCGGACTGCGAGATTAGGGGATTTGATGTTCGTGATAAACCTGTAAGATAGAGTAGTTAGTTGTGATTTGTTATACATATTGGTTTTGGGCCTGGTTTGAGACTTTATGCTTTGTAATCCTTTTGTGGCAAGTTATAGAACTCTGAGTACTCTAATATTGAATATAATTAGAATTTATCGCCGCTCTAATTTGGTGTTGATGTATGTGTTGTTGTGTTTGATTTGTGAGCTTAGTACCCACGTCCATGAGGTGTAGACTTCGGGTCGTGACAAAATGTTTTCCAAGATTGACACTTCCCAACGTACTGAATCAATTCTCTATTCCCTCTCCTTTTTTGGAGTATATATATATATTTAAATTGTTTTAACGATTCGTGAAGCGAAACATATCATCCAAAGATGCTGCATGAAAACTGATAAGAGTGTGAACTCATGAAAAGGTGTATGAAAATGGGCAATTAATGCAGTTGAAAATAAAATGAACTTCAATTTTGTTCCCATATTATTCGGTACCTTTTGTGTAATGGAAGTTCGATTCGTTCCGGCGCTCAAATGCAAAATGCCTTTGTATGGAACTGCATGCATAGCAAGTCAATTCTTCTGCTTCCATCAAGATCATCATCATCTAAAAGTCAAGTACATAGAAGATGTGCTTCAGATAAAAGAATGCTTGAATGGCTATCAGAATTGCAGCTGTTCGGCATTTAGGCAATTTCCAAAGTTGGAAATTAAATTGGAATCAATTCCATTTGGCATCATATATATTAATTCCCCCTATATACATCCGAACTTTTCAACATTCTAGTGCCTGCAGCTAGTACATAAATTGATATATAGATCCGTTGCTGCCAATTTTAGAGAATAAAAGACATTGGAGTTTCAAAGGACTAATTTTTAGATTAAAAGATCTACTAAATATAAATTGAGTGTTTGAGGTGATTGAACACATAATAATAATAATAATAATAATAATAATAATAATAATAATAATAATAATAATAAT
>QLOD02000016.1:22671485-22693964 GCA_003260245.2 Sideroxylon spinosum | reverse complement strand
ATACGTAAGTGGTTTGTATTTATGGCTACTGGCCTTGTATAATCTAACATGCTAGTTGAAGAGCTTTGGAAACATAAAGAGAGATTATGGGTGAAAATATTAGACCCGATGTTGTAATATAATTCAAATATGATATGAACAAAAAGTTAATAAGAGGAAGCATGAACCCGACATGACACGAAGACAATAATTCAAAATTGGTACAATTTGATCTTACTTTAAACTGAATTAATTATTTAATATATTCATTAAATTTTAATAATATTTGAATACAAAATACAAATGGTCACAAATTATGAATCTTAAAACAATAAGAGTTTCACCCCTAAGGGAGATAAACAGGTAAGATAAAATAATCATGATTGTGTCTGCTTCTCCAACATTTTCTAATCTCTCTTTACAAATTTCACTACTCAACGTATTTCCACAATTCCTAGTGGATATCAGTTGTTCGAGAAAGAAGGCTGATCAAATAATCCAACAAAAGAAAATCTGAAGTCCACAACTTTAGTGGTTTTGGTGGGGGGAATCGAATTCACATGCTTTTCAATTAAGAATCCCTCCCCTTTTTCCTATCCAAAACAATGAGATCAAAAAGGACCTTTCAAGTAAAAGAAACACAACGGTGAGTTAAATTGGACCTTCCGGGAAAAAGAGGTTACAAATAAATTTGATCACGGTCTAGCAAATGAAGCAAAAGAACAGAGCATCAACACCACGACTGCAATTCAATTGGATCCACTTTTTGCCTCTGTTTAACGTTGGAAATGGGATGACAATATTGAGTTCACGGCATTCCAAATCACAAAAGAAGAGATGAGAGGTGGGTGTCACATGACTCACCTCAATTCAATTCAATTTAGAGCACCTCTCGATCTCGGTAACATCCTTGTGGATATGTTTTTAGATAGAAGTGGAAAAGTAGTGGTCTTTTCACTTGTTCCGCTTTTATCCTAGACACTACCAATCACAGTTAAAAAAAGAAAAAAATGGACGCATTCTGTCTTTAAATTATTTGTTCAGTCTTGACAAACTCTACATTTTGGGTCCACTTTTATGTTGATATAATGACAACAATTGCGAGGATGCAGAGCAGGTTTAACCATGTAGAACAAGATATAATTGGAGGTAAGTCTGAAACTATTACATAACAATAGTGATCGTATTCTTCTAAAACATTGTTAGCAAGGTTACCTATCTGGCCAAGATCATTTTCTACTTTGTTCACTGGATTGAAAAATATTCAAGAAAAAGGGGACATTAATGATTGCAATGAAATGAGCTCTGTTCTTCTGTTTCACCTAAAAGCTTCTTTAATCTGCTAAATTTTCTCATGCCAATATGTTCTAGAAATAAGCAACCTCATATTAAGAGGGTTTATCAAGATAAAATTTTACCAAACATTTAGCTTGATAGGATGTTCTTAAGAAGTTTGAGGATGAACTCATTCCATTATTATTATTATTATTATTATTTTAAATTATGTAATTATTTACATAACAAAGGAAAATAATAAAAAAAAGGAAGAAGAAAGCTTAAGGAAGAAATTGAGCTTACAAAAGGGGGGGGGAATAAAGAGATAGGGCAAACTATTTCAATCCATTGGGAGGAATGGGTTTTCGCTTCCTCTGACTCATGACCCGATGTATGAAGAGAGTGAATGTTGGGGTTTCCGCATTGGTTGTGAAAGGGAAAGGCTAAATGTGTAAAGGGGAAGATTGTTAGGGTTCTCATATTGATTGTTGAAGGGGTTGGTGGTTAGTATATAGTGTAAGGAAAGTCTCACCTTACGAATTAACTTTTGGGGATGAGAGAGGCTTAAGAGCACCTAGCAGGGCGTGCATAAGGCGTTTGCCTTCTTATGCATATGACTTGGGTATTGGAGTCTCGTACGCATGTTATCTTCTCTCTCATGTGCACGACACTTGTGTTAGCAGACTTGTCTTCTCTAACCAATTCTGTGTCAGCCTTATACATATAATATATATGTATACAAGTGTGTGTACGTGTGATGTCCTCCCTGAAAATCCTTCATCTATCTCCCTAGACCTGACTTCTTCATTTATTCTCTTTTTTGTTTTTGTTTTTTTTGTTCCTTACCTTTTTCCACAAAGGTTGGATCAATTTGAAGGAGTGAGAGAGCTGTTGAGTGAGAGTGAGAGTGAGAGAGCAAAGAGTAGGAGGTTGATAGTTTGAGAGAGTTGTTGAGGTTGTAGTCGTTTGAAATGTTAAGGAGAGTTGGTGTGATGACTTGGTGGTGCTCCAGTGGTGGTTGTGTGGTAGTGGTGGTAGTGCTGATGTTCCTTTTTTATCATTCTTTTGGTTTCTTCCTTCGCTTCAACTCCTCATTCTTCTTGGGTTGAGGTATAGGTTACATCTGAGCTATGATGCATGACTAGGGTGTATAATGTGTGTGTTTGTTGGCTAGAGGAGTGGTTACTGATGATGAAGTGAAGAAGATGATGCTGTATATATAGATATATGAAGCTATGCATATGGGTATATGAATGGGTTTAATGGTTTAAAAATTATGATGTAATGATGATATAATGATAGACTTGAGAAGCGTTTATTCATGTTTTAAATACTCAAAAGCATGGAAATAATCAATGTATAAGATTTGATTTGAGAAATGATGGTTTGGGAATGAGAAACGAAGTGGAGAACCAGATTCTAGAATTGTCTAATATAAGACAAGGTATGTGCATGAAAATTTCTTAGTTATGTGCATGGCAATGTGGGTTGGGAGGGTATGCACATTCCTCTTGACCCGATCTCGGCCTGCCAACGGGTTGGCTTGCCCCAGTTGACCCAGCTCTCTTCTAGATTAGGTTTACTTCTGCTAGAGTTAGCCAAATACGCCGCTAACCTACCCTAGTTACTCTTAACTTAATTTTTAATAGTTTTTAATATTTTTACTTAATTTTTTAAATAAATACAAGTAAAACTCATAAAAACAAATTAAAATATATGGTATTTTTTATCAATAAATTTTATTCAGGAATAAATAATTACATAATTAACACTGAATTTGAATTCCAAATATAGAATTTTAGACAAAAAAATTATATAAAAAATTGATATAAATTATTAGAAAATTCTATGTATTATTACATAGATTAACATTCTCAATTATATTTAATATAATATAATTTAAAATTCACTAATTTAAAATATCTAACTATTCAAACAAAAATTAATACCATTACTCTTTTATTAATAATAAAACGAAGGTGCAAGAATTATTGTTAGTGATTTAAAAACATAAAGTTGGCAGGTTTAATCATCAAGATGTATCCAAATCCGAAGAGATAAAAAAAATTATTATTCAAAAGTGCATTCACTTCACGTTTATAGTTGATTAATTTATTTTTTAATATAATTCAATGGTATATTCTTTATGTGTGTGTGTGTGTATATATATATGCAAAAAAAGAAAAACAAAAAGAAAAGAAAAGCTGATAGTAGTTGGTTGCTTGGAAAAAAAAATAAAGATGAAAAGTATTAGCCAAGGGACAAAGAAAGTGGAGTAGGGACACAGGGTCAGACGGGGCGGGGTGGGGCAAAGCATAGGCTAGGCCATGATGCCCCAAACCCCGACTCAGGTAGGTGGGGTCAATTTTTGCATTAAGTTAAGTTGACCTTTAATACCTAATACTTAATTCTAGTCATTTATGTGTTATTTTGGGCTAATAAAATATTTAAAATTAGACAGAGTTAATTTATTTGAGTTTTTCAGGGCCGGGTTCGGCTAGAAGTGGTATTAGGTAGGATATCTGGGTCAAAGGCCCAGCCTTTTTTTCCTTTTCTTTCCTTTATTTCTTTGTTTTCTTCTTTCTTCACTTTTTTTTTCTTTTATTTTCCCGTGGCTCTCAGTCATTCCAGACCAAGAGGGGGGAGAGAGAGAGAGAGAGAGAGAGAAGTGAGAAGAAAGAGAGTAAAGAAAAAAAGTGGGTTTGGTGGATTAGGGTGGATCTTGACACCGTGACCTTCGTGATGGTCTTCATTTCACGAGGTTTCACTCAACATGAGAGAAATCGATACCGAAATTTTGGAGGCTAAAACTAAAATCTTCTTATTTCTTATTTTCTCTTAGGATTTGAGGTAGGTAGGACTTATATTCGTATTCTAGACGTTGCTAGGATGATTTTGATGTATATATATGCTTGATTTGGTAGAATATCATGAGATTTGTGTATATATATGTCTATATATGAATATGGGTATATATATATATATATAAATGTGAAGATCTTGCATATACTTGAGTTATTCTTTGATTAAGAGTGGTTGAAACATGTGATTTAGGTGTTTAAATGTTTATATATGAGTTATTGTTGAGATTGACACTTAGATGGGTGATTTGGGAAAGATTTGGAGTTGGATGTCGTTGAAAACGAAGCTAGGCATTGGACTTTGGTGTTTAGACTGGCTAGATGGGGTGTCCTCTTGACAAGTAGCATAGGGTGTTTGGACCAGCTAGATAAGATGTTTGGACTGGTGTCCTGACCACTGCAGAGGGCATCAAGACCATAGTTTAGGGTTTTTGGACACCGTTTAGTAGAATTTTTCAAAAAATGTTAAAATTGGATTTTTAAAAACTTATTTTTGTCATGCCTTAGATCTCGTAACCCGAGGGGTAAGTGAAACATCGTACAAACCATGCACTAATGAACCGTCTCCTAATCAAAGTAATATAACAACCCTAGAGCAACACCCATAACAGATAATAATATAATTTAAACCAAGCCTCTGTTATTGCTAGGCTATCTTGCTCCAACATATCTCATAATAATATTATAAAGCATAAGTCTTATGTCCTTTACAATCCAATTGAATAAATCTCTAAATTTGTTAATAATATATTCCCAAATGAAAATTAACTTAAGTAAATAAAAATGAAAAGTTTGGAGCAAATTATGCACTTCTAATCCCATTAAAATGTCTATCTAGTTCTTAGGATCGATTCCTGCAACAAAGTGTAGGGAAGTGAGCACTAATCCACTTGTACCCACAAACCATCATAAAAGCATATATAATATGTAAAGCAATAATATGAACAACATTATTATTTAAGCAACATCACTAAACAAAAATCCAATTCCATATATATAAGTATCATAATTCCTAAATATAAATTAACCTTAATATAATCACATACCATAATCAATCTTATAAATCTCAAGACTTAACTCAACTAACGTTTATCTTAGCGTTCTTATCATAAAAATTCTCATCGTCACCACAACAATAAACACTTTTAGCGACCAAATTTTGGGTCACTAAAGGTGCCTTTTTGGTCACTAAATTTTTTACCGACCAAACATAATTTGGTCGCCAGTTGGTCGGCAAAGGCTAGTCGCCAAAGGTGTTAGCGATCAAAAATATATTTGGTTAGTAAAAGTATAATCTTTACTGACCAAACTTTGGTCGTTAAGGGGTAGACTTTTGGCGACCAACATATATTTAGTCGGGAAAAGTTTACCTTTTAGCGACCAAAATTTAGTCACCGAAGGGTTTGTTTTTAGTGACCAATTGGTCGCTAAAGGATTAATTAAAAAAATTAGAAATTAGAATTAAATTTAAAAAGTAAAAATTCATATGTGGTGCCATGTGGCACCGTTTGGTGACATGTCATCATGTCACATGGCAATTTATACTGTGCCATATGTCAATCCATGATTGCAACACATGTCAGTCTATAATTAGACCACGTGTCAAGCTTATATTTTTGTGATTTTTTGTTGTTGGTGAGACTCGAACCCATACCATTCCTTTTGACAGTTTGGGTAGTAACCCATTAAGCTAACTTATCATTTGTACATATATTTTAAATCTTTATATACATAAACAACCAATTGGTCGCTAGGTGTCATTTTTGGCGACCAATTAGTCGGAAAAAGTGATAAAAATTTATTTTTTTAATTAAATTATTTTGAATTTTTCTTTTAATAATTTAGTATGATAACCAATATATAGAGTCATACAAATATTAAGTAAATAATTTACGAATAACTATTGTATTTAACTTGTGTATATCATATATTTAATACATGTCTTAAATTTGATTATATTATGACTCATTATTTATAATATATTTTTATTCATTTTATCTTTATTAATATTTTTGAAAATAATTTGATCCATTTAAACCTTTATATACATAAATTTTTTTTTATTAATTTTGGCGACCAATTGGTCGCTAAAGGTGTCACTTTTGGCGACCAATTGGTCGACAAAGGTAATAAATGTCTTATTATTTTTTATTCAAGTTTTTAGCGACTAACTGGTCAGGAAAAGTAACCTTTTTAGCAACCAATTAATTTTGATCGCCAAAGAGTAACCTTTTAGCTACCAATTGGTCGGGAAAAGGTACCTTTTGGTGACCAACTTTTATTTGGTTGGGAAAAAGTTATTATTAACGACCAATCTTATTTTGGTCGGGAAAAATCACCATTTAGTGACCAAATTTATATTTGGTCGGGAAAATTGGTCGCCAAAAGTGTGATTTATTGTAGTGCATGTACCATTCTCATTTAATTTACGAGGGTGGACATATTCAACGTCGTCGTTAAAGGGCACGATTAGCCTTAATTTATGCCGTCATTAGAGACCGTAGTTAGCCAGGCTACGATTAGCCTTAGTTCATGTTGTCGTTTAAGGCTATAATTAGCCAGCACACGATTAGCTTTATCACTCATCATGTTGTAGGTTACTAACCTACCAACATAAAAACCAATTCATGCGTAGGTTTTGGGTCTTTTAACCCTAAGGTAATCTCAGTACCCTTCTTATTTTTCATATACCCACCATTCCCATGCCTCATTGTCATATACATTTCCTCTTTCTTACTTATCATTCTTATTTCAAAACCATGTTCATATCCTCATCTCATTCAACCATTTAACAACTAACATCATCACAATAACTAATGTAACAATCTCCTTTTATTCAGCTTTGCATTAATCATACAATCACTTTATTATGTCATCATCTCATTTAACCATATAACAACTAATATTACCATCTCATTCAATCATATCATAAATAATACCATCATAGTCACCAATGCAGCAATCTATATACCATTCAAACTTACATTACTTATCAATTATCAATCGTAGATAGAGAATTACCATCATACTATCATTTGTTAAAAATAATTAACATCAACTCACTCATCATGTAACTAACAACCTCATCATAGTATAACATTTCAAGTTTATTTCCCACACACATTAATGGTGTCATTATCTTTTAACGCAAATTATCTCATTTCCTTATCCATTTTCATGTTTAATTGATTCAAACATCATCTAGTATGCATTAACAAATTCATTAAAATCATACACGAAACATATATCACACAATATGCATTTACATGTCTTACAACACAATGAGACATATGAATCAAGGACAAGATCAAGTTATTTGCTAATTTCCCTAAGTTTTATCCCAAAACTCATTCTGTAATTAAGTTCTCATACTTATAAAACCAACTTAAGTATATTAACAAGTAATCTTGTATATTTAATAAAAGGGTAACTTAAACAACGAAAATCCGAATTTCAACTTTCTAGAAGGGTCCAGGTGCCCTCCTAAGGAACCTCAAGCTCCCCATTGATCAACTGAGGCTGGACAATGAAGCCTAGGCACCCAACTGAGGGACCCAGCCAACCCATTGATGTCTAGGGAACCAAATTTCTCTAGTTCGAGCTATAATTATCTCATTCTTTCAAAATCAAAATCTTAGTTTCCAATTACACATACACATATACACCTATTTTACACCATTTGAATCATATTCTAATACATCCAAATTCTTAAATAGCCATCATGAGAACATTTTCTGCCACCTGCATCTTATATATGCTAGTAAGTTATTAGGAATCCCTATCTCAAGCTTAAATAAGATGGAGCAAGAAGATGGTGAGCGTTTGGTCTTGGACTCCCAACTATGAGTAAATCGATCTCCTTACCCAAACCATGCTCCTTGGTTGTTCAACATTCTTCTCCAAACTCTCTCGGTTTTTTTCTCCCAGTGCCAAAACCCTCTCTTTCTTCTCTCATACCTTCATGTACGCCTCCAACTTATTCCCCTATTTTGTCATAGAAGGCGGAGGTGTAATCCTCCATCTGCACAAGTCAAAACCACATCAATATGTCAAAAGTTTACACAAGAGGGATGCCCTACTGGGCACCCCAATGAGGCCCCGGGTGCCCGCCCCTCTACATTCCCCCAAGCCAAAATGTCAATTTTCAACTTATTTGACCTATTACTTGTACAATTATCAACTTAAGCCATCCTTAATAACTAATATTGCTTAAATAACATATTATCACACCCAAAACAAGTTTTAAACCATCAATTTGTATTAATACAAATTTTCAGGATATTACATTCTCTCCCCTTATAAAAATTTCAATCTTGAAATTCAATACGTGTTATAATTTGAGAAAATAAATATAGATGTCATTCACGTATCAAAGATTCATGCTCCCAAGCAAATTCTTCAATATTATAAAGCTTCCAACGTGAAGATTTAAAATTCCACTCATTAAATAATACTTAGATCACTTCACAAACAAATTATAGCAAATCTAAAATATAGATCTCCGCATTTCCACTGCGCTACTTTGAGTTTTACAACTAACCCAGTGGCTCCTTAAATAATAACATCCACTTTTATATCCCTATCTCAACAACACCAAACCCTAACCTCTATCCTATTTCACACTATCGCTATATACCTTTGCAAATTTTCACAACATTACATCTGATCATCTCCTAAGTCAAAATCTTTCGCTTAACAAAATTGAACTTTTTTATTTCCTTTGAATCACAATATCAATATTTCCCTTACTTGAATTTCCAAAACACTTAAATATTTTAAGATTTTCCTTTTTCCATCAATTTCGTCATATGATATATGCTCAGACTTCTTCTTCAGCTATAATCCTTTCCATAAATTCATTTGAGCATACCAACGCACCTGTACTGAACTTATCATTACCCTAAAAAGGTTACTTTTCTATTTCAATTCTAATTTCTCCCTGTAGGTTTAAACTTGAAACTTTTGACCTTAATTTTTTTTACTCCCTCCAATTGAAACCCTGAGTTTACCTAATCAAAACTATACCGTCAGCCAAATAGGTTACATTAAAGCTATACCAAACAAGTAGTTGACGCCAAACATCACAAATCACCACAAAATCAAACTAATTACATTAGGAAACAACACCAAGTCTATCATAACTACTAATAAAATTAAACCACAAATCCCTTATCAATTCTAACTTTGTAATTTCCTTTCTATTCATACACCTCATCTTTGCAAGTATTGCTTCCATCTTTTTATACTCACATTAGCTCCATTAAATTTCCAACCTTCTAATCCAATCTAACTACTTAGATACTGATTAAAAGTAAATATGTAAATTCTAAGCCGTAATTTATCATATTACCCATAACATAATTAATCATAAAATGGGGAACTACCAAATAAATTTAGTAGACTATTTATTCCATTTCGAAACCTTTTTCTCTTTCATTCCACATATTCATCCTCTTTTCTACCCTCAACTGTAACCAGACTTGCTTATTATCTTTTGACTTTTACTAGGCTAAGCTCAAATAATCCTTTTTAGGAAAAGTAATCGCCTTTCCTTGGCCTGATATTTCCATGTATACACCAATGAATCATAAAACCAGTTGGTAAATCAATATTTCAACTTACCAAAGTAAGCATCATTACCACTATAAGTTCCAGCATAGTTTATAAACAATCAAGCATATGAAACTCCTTAACCTACTCTTCGCTACCATTTCCCTCATTTTAGTTCTACACACACACACACACACACATATTTCTACATACCATGTCAATTTTACCCTAGACTTTAGCAAATAACCCTTCATTAATCAAAATTCCAACAAATGCATAATATACCAGTAACTTAAGAACATACACATTTTTACAACTTATCCAGATAATAATTAAACATCTTGCTCATTTAATCCTTGAATACTGTTGGGGCATTAGTCAACCCAATTGGTATTATACAGAAACTCATGGAACGTCGTCTAAGATATATCCTCTTACCTTATCCAAAATTTGTGGTACCCAAACCTTAATTCAGTCTTTTGAAAATACCAATGATTTTTTAACAAAAATCAGACATACTAACCAAATAATCAAAGCCAAACTTTACAACTCCTTATATAGAGCCCGAACCCTAAGATATCATATAATAAATACTTGGATTAAATGAAACCACAAAACCTCTCGTTTAACAATTCTATTATCTTTCTTATGTACTGTAACCCTTTATACATCTGTATATTTGGCATAAAATTCTTAATCCTAATCATACTCAAGGCAAATCATAGCATCATCACACTTAAATTGGTTATATCAAAAAATCTAATCCACTATTTGCATGGATCAAAATCAATTATCTCAATTCCCAATAAATATAACAACTCTTGTAGAATTGGTATCTTCAAATGTTCCCCAAATTCTTAGTTAAGACTTTTAGATGTTCTCCAAAATGTTTCATTTTCAATTTTCTCTAGCATCTTCTATCTCACAATTAAATTTTAATAAAATTTCTATTTACTATATGAAGCCTGAATATCCATTGTATAACAAGTAGCTTAACCAAGCATAACCAAATTAATAAACAATTTTAAGTTTTCACAGTTTATCACCTAATTGCACAAACTTTAATTCCTATTCATCATATAAATTATTGATCACCTACAAAAACCACAAGTATACAAATCAATCTCTATTTATTATTATTAATTCTCTTAGTAATCTTTTTAACTTGCTACAACTTCTAATACATATTTCTTTTTTTTTTTTTTTTCCTTTTAAATGGTAAGCCAGAAATTTCTTTCTGCAAACACCTTACTTAAAGTATCAGTCATTATAGTAGCCTAATTTGAATAACATTAGAGATCTTACGACCAAATTTTTTTCCTTGGTACTCCATTCAAGCACATTGCCTTACAATCAAACCACATTACATATATAAACAATTTTGAAATTCTTGTGTTCTGAATAAACTCTTCTACCATTCTGTTAACACCATCAAGGTTTCAATGTGAAGCTATTGCAGTTATTACGAAGTCAAGCATAGGTAAATCATTCTTATTTGCTTTCAATTATTTCAACTTACGCCGTCATTAGACCATATGCTTTAGCATACAACTTAAATTTTCTCGTAAACCATTACAATATCCGGAGTAATTTTCTTTCAACGATATAAATAACTAACCCAAAACTTTGGTCAACCTATGCCTTGGCCAATATAATGTTCTCATTAACTTTACCACACCAATTTTTAACTATTTTCCCAAATCAGTCAAATCAATAAGTCTATCAATTGAGGATAACCCGCTAAACTCATAAAACTTAAATATCAAACACCACTTAGGAAATCCCTACTAATACAATTGAAATCCTTGGAAGATTACCATAATTACCCAACTAAATATCACTGGCCTCCAAACTTTATCTTAAATGAGCCATTCCCATACTTATTATTCTCAACACATAACCATTAAGACGAATTGCGAAAACTCAATAACCAATACTCATCCTTAATTACCACTTAATTTGACAATTCTAATTTTGTCAAGACGTTAAACCTTTAACCATTCATCTTAACGAGAATTTCCAATGTCTCAGGATCAAATACTATCATAGACAAAACCATAGGCTCATAAATCAATTGATTAAATTTTCAACTTCCAAAACTTAGTCGATGTTATAGAATATGGTATGATGGGAAATAGAAAAGACACCTAGCATAGAATCTAGGAAAGTCAATCTAACTTTAAGGAGATTAACACCACTCATTCTTAGAGAACGTGTCCACAAGCTACACATTACTCATGGAAACAAGATTGAGACTCTTTCTTATTCAACATCAAATTGACCATCTAAACACAAGATTTCTTAATGCACTTAATATCATTAGTGGAAAAGCCAACATTACTATTACCTCATCCTGAATTTGATAGTATCAACAGATAAACAATTGTCAATAATCCATATTAATGATCAATAACCACTTATCAAATTGATAAGTCATCTATTTTAAAATTTAACCTCTAACACGACCATTATTACTGAAAATCATTCCAAAATTACACATCACTCAACAATAAATTACAATCTCAATAAATCCATTGAGTCACCAACTTAAGCTCTCTAAGCCTTTTGAACGTCAAATGTTAAAATTTTCTATTGTATTGACAATCACATCTAACATTTATTCGTAATTTAAAAACTATTATTAAAACCTATTTCAAACCATAAGCCTAAGCCTAATAGACCAGCACAAGTTACATCACTTGTTTACACATTAGCTTTATTTACCGTCAACTAAGGATGTTTCTTATGCTTGCATGTTCCTTACTAACAGGATCATAGTTTTAGCAACATTTCTAGTGTTGTTCGTTTCCACTACCAACTATTACATAAAATACCAACAAGTTCATAATTAAATGTCAGTTATAACACATAAGAATGTAACGAGCAAGACTCCCACTGTTCCCTAGGTTTTCTAACCTGAACTTTGATATCAACCTATCATGCCCCTAATCTCATGACTCGAGGGGTAAGTGAAACATCAAGCAGACCATGCACTAATGAACCATCCCCAGATTAAAGCAATATAACAAACTTGGAGCAACACCTACAATAAATAATAATATAATGTAAACCAAGCCTTTGCTATTACCAAGCTATCTTGCTCCAACATATTCTATAATAATATTATGGGGCATAGGCCTTATGACCTTTATTATCCAATTGAATAAATCTCTAAATTTAATAAAAATACATTCCCAAATGAAAATTAACTTAAGTAAATAAATATATCATGTTTGGAGCAACTTATGCACTTCTAAGCCCATCAAATGTCTATCTAGTTCATAGGATCGATTCCTGTAACAAAGTTTGTAGGGACATGAGCATTGATCCACTTATACCCATGAAGCATCATAAAGCATATATAATATGTAAAGCAATAATATAAACAACATTATTATTTAAGCAACATCACTAAACTAAAATCTAATTCCATATATATACATGTACCATAATTCCTTAATATAAATTAACCTCAATATAATCACATACCTTAATTAATCCTACAAATCTCAATGCTTAACTCAACTAACGTTTATTTTAGCATTCTTACCATAAACATTCTCATCTATGTTCCATTCTCATTTAATTTATAGGAGTGGGCATATTCAACCTCATCGTTAAAGGCCACGAATAGCCTTAATTTACGTTGTTGTTAGAGGCTACAATTAGCCAGGCCACGTTTAGCCTTAGTTCACATTGTCGTTAAAGGCTACAACTAGCCATGCCATGATTAGCCTTATCACAGGTCATGTTATTGGCTACTAATCTACTAGCATTAAAACCAATCCTTGCACAAGGTTTGGGTTTTTCAACTTTAGGGTAATCTCAGTACCCTTTCTATTTTTCTTATACCCACCATACCCCTGCCTCATTATTATATACATTTACTCCTTCTCACTTATCATTCTTATTTTAAAACATGACTATTTCCTCATCTCAATCAACCATTTAAGAACTAACATCATCACAATAACTAATGTAACAATCTGCTTTTATTCAGCCCTTCATTAATCATGCAATCACTTTATTATGTCATCATCTCATCTAACCATATAACAACTAATATTACCATCGTATTCAATCATATCATAAATAACATCATCATAGTCACTAATGTGACAATCTCTATTCCATTCAAACTTACATTTCTTATTGCTTATCATTCTCACATAGATAATTACCATCATAATATCATTTCATAAAATTAATTAACATTAACTCACTCATCAGGTAGCTAGCAGCCTCATCATAGTATAACATTTCAAGTTCATTTCCCACGCACATTAGTGGTGCCATCACCTTTTAACGTAGCTTACCTCATTTTCTTATTCATTTTTATGTTTTATTAAATCAAACATCACTTATTATGCATTGACAAGTTCATTAAAAGTATACATGAAACATCTATCAAATAATATGCGTTTATAAGCCACTATAACACAATGAGACATTTGAATCAAGGGTAAGATCAAGTTGCTTGCTGATTTCCCCAAGTTTTATCCTAATTATAAACCCTACTTAAGTAGATTAACAAGCTTACGATCTTGTATATTCAATAAAAAGGCAACGTAAACGATGAAAATCTGAATTTCAACATTCTTGAAGGGTTTGAGAGCTTCCCTGGGGGACTTGGGCACCTCTTTGATTTACTGAGACTGGATAATAAAGCTCAGGCAATCCATTGAGAGGCCTAAGCACCCCACCGATGTCTAGAGAACAACACTTATTTGGTTCGAACTCAATCTCAAGTTTTTATGTTCCAAAACTTTGCTTAACCCCATATATAGTTCAAGACCATGTTCCTAAGTGTTGTCTGGGACCTAAAAGTCTCCAAAAATTCAGTCAAAGCATGTTCTTATTATCTCATTCTTTGAAAATCAAAATCTTGATTTCCAACTATGCATACGTATATACACCTATTTTACACTACTTGAATCATATTCTCATGCTTCCAAATTCTTAAACAACCATTATAAGAACATTTTCCAACTAACTGCATCTTATATATGCTAGTAAGTTGCTAGGAATCCCTACCTTAAGCTTGAATAAGATGGAGCAAGAAGATGGTGAGCTCTTGGTCTTGGACTCGCAACTTTAAGTAAATCAATTTCCTCTCGCAAACCAAGCTCCTTGCTTCTTCCTCATTCCTCTCCAGACTCTCTCGGTTTTTTTACCCAGTACCAAAAACTCTCTCTCTCTTCTCTCTTACCTTCATAAGCACCTCTAACTTGTCCCAAGCAAGCTATAGTATCCTGAGGCTTTTCTCTATCTCCCTGTTCTGTCATAGATGCATAAGTGTAACCCCCCTAGTTGCCTAAGTCAAAACCACATCAGTCTGTTAGGCGAGGTACCCTACTGGGCAACCCTATGCACACCACTCTACATGGGGTGCCCCTCTGCATTCCCGTGAGCCAAAATGTCAATTTCAACTTATTTGGCTCATTACTCCCAAAATTATCAACCGTAAGCCATCCCTATTGAGTAATATTGCTTAAGTAACAATTATCATGGCCAAAACATATTTAAAACCATCAATTTATACTAATATGAATTTCTAGGAGATTACATATTTTGTGCCCAAACCCATTTATTATTGATTTTTAAAGATTAAATGAACCCTAAATCATCATTAAGCCTAATGGAAACACATGTTTATATTAATCTATTTATTTACATGCTTGAGCATATCATGTGTATAAGGTTGGGGTTGCATTATGACTATAGATTGGCCGAGAGTGCCATGTTAATATTATATACGTGTCGAGGCACGAGGGGTTATATATATGGACGGGATCCATGACTGTGAGAAAAATGATAAAATAAAATTTTAAAAATACTAGATGATCCCAAATCGATATATATGACTAGAGCTTAGTCATTTGGAGCTGGGATGTTAATTATGAGATATGTCTATGAGATTTTCTTTGGACTACAGCCAGACACTGATTGAGCTAAGTAGATGTCTGATAGGGGTGTAACTCGGTTCCTTAATTGAAGGACCAGACGGTATAACTCGATCCCCTGAGTCATATACCTATGGGGGTGTAACTCTATTCTTACTTGTGATATATATTACGATACACATTTTCCGTAAGCGTAAATAGTGTGGTTAGTGGCCTCACGTGCTTTGTTAAGTGTCGCCTGTCCAAAGATAAGGTTAGGGGTAGATGGAGAGAATGCATTATCCATTGCATTACATCACATGTGCATTGTTATTTTATCCTTTGGTGGATATTGTTGTGAGTTATGTTATATGTCTGGTTATTGTTCACTCATATACACTTGCATGTCATACCTACTAAGGTAAATTTACTCATCCCATTCTTATTTCAGGTGATTCAATGAGGCTAGGAAATAGCCACTTAGAGTTGAGTTGAGACTGATGAATTATTTTCTTATGTTATCTCATTTCATTATTGGACTATTGTATTTCTATTTGTGCAACATGGGGTTTAAGTCCTAGACCTAGATACACATTGAGATTGTATTAGAATTATGTTAATATGGCTGTCTAAGCCTTAGATTATGTTACCGGATTGTCAAGTCAGCTTTTATTATTGTATGCCGTTTCTATAATTTTAAATAGGAAGAAAGCACGATGTTAGATACTCTGATTCCTATTATTATATTATGACTTAACCTTGGTATAGGCATTTGTTTATTTTATTTAGTTCTCATATTCCTATGCTGTCTGTCTTGAACAATTGAGTTAAGAGCATGACAAAATGGTATCAGAGCTCTAGGTTACGTTTACCTTTAGGTCTTGGGTAGGAGGGCGTTATCATTTCTATTAAGTTTAGCTGTTTATTTGTATTATATTTTTGTTTTGGAATTGATGATGGTTGTATTTTATAGAATGGCTGGATGTGGAAGAGGTAGAAATCAAAGAGGTTAAACTAGTGGTCAGGATTCTAGTGTCCTAAGTGGAGGGCAAGGGGACTTTCATAAGATTCCGTTGGCTGATAGTGGCTTCGCACAGTTGACTTATGAACAAATGATACAATTTATGGTGACTCAGTGGGCCCAGATGCAAAGACTAAGTAGGCCGTTGTAGTTCTTGTGCCACTTGAGGCGGTAACACCTGTGATGGGAGATACACAAATTATAAGGATAATTATTTAATTTAAGAAATATAATCCACCAAAATTTAGTGGTAGAGGAGAACCAATGGAACCTGAAAGATGGTTAGAGGAAATTTTTGAGATGATGGAAATTTTGGAAGTGAAAGATGATGAGGTTAAGATTAAGGCTGTAGCACGTCAATTCCAAAGGATTGTTATTCATTGGTGAAGATCTTATAGAGAAGTAATTGACATTCATACTTTGATATGGGAGGCAAGTAAGGAAGCATTTCTTGAGAGATTCTTTCTTTCAGTGATGAGGGAAATAAAGTCCCAAGAATTTGCTAATTTGGTGTAATGAAGTTTGTCAGTTCAAGAATATGAAAGAAAATTTGCTGAGTTATCTAAATTTCCACCACATTTTGTGCCCGATGAGGTGACTAAGGAAAGGAAGTTTGAATGGGGATTGAGCCCCTATATTAAGAGATAGATTATTGGGTTAAGACATCAGACTTATTCTAATGTGGTAGCAGTAGCTTTGGCAGTTAAGAGAGATGTTACTGATTTCAAGTCTAGGGCTTGTGGCGGTCAAGGACAGGTTCAAGGATAGGACTTAGTACAAGAATATGGTTCTGGTTCCAAGGAAAAGAAAGGCAAGAAAAAGTTAGTAGTTTTAGGTAAAGATTTAGCATTTTTCTTGTCAAGAGAGTAGCAGTTCAGGTTCAGGTTTGTTGGGTGGCCAGCGACGATAGCAATTTTAGTCTCTATAGAGGGGAGGATATTAGGAACAGTTTGGGCAAATATTATGCTATAAGTGTTACCAGCCAGGGCGTGAGCAATCTAATTGTTCATTTGATGAGATATCATAAGGGAATGTTGAGCTAGGTGCTCAGTAGTTTGGTTCTTATCAAACTCAGCAGTACACAATGAGGCCTGCACCACCTATGTAACCACAGCCAATACAACAAATTCAATAATTTTAGTAGTCACATGGGGGTGGAGGTGGCCAGCGGGGAAAATGTAAAGGTGATGGTAGCTCAGGGAGTCAGAAGATTTAGGGGCATGCTTACACACTTGCAGATTGAGAAGAGACTCAGGCGTTTCGGTGATTCGTGGTACATTTTTTTTGTTTAGCACTTGGGTGCATGTTTTATTTGATACTGGTGCATCACACTGATTCATCTCGCTTGCATGTGTAAAGATTTGGGTTTAACACTGGAGAGACTTGAAGAGCCTATGTGTGTGAACTCTCTGATGGGTGGTAATTCATCGATGAATTAGATTTGTAAGATTGTGTTTTCTAGTTGGGTAATGTGCAGCTGTGGATTGACTTGAGAGTCATGGCGATGAAAGAGTTTGATGTAAGTTTGGGAATGGATTGGCTGTCTACTTATCAAGTGATAATAGATTGCTATCGTATGTTGATGACAGCTATTCTACCTGACAACACTATGGTTAAAGTTTGGGGTGAGAAAAAAGTAGTGTTGCCTTCTTCATTACATGGCACTAGGTGTGTTGAGAAGCTTTTTGCTTTGTTGGTTAGTTTGAGACTGAATGAGAAAGACTCCAAACACTTTCTTCCTAGAGTTGTTTATGAGTATAAAGATGTATTTCTTGAGAAGTTACAGGTTTTATCCTCTTAGAGAGAGATTGATTTTTGTTTAGATCTTATGCCAAAGGTTTCTCTTATTTTTATGGGACCATATTGTATGGTAGTAGCAAAATTAAAATAATTGAAAATTCAATTGAATGATTTATATATCTGAGGTTTTATTCGACCTAGTATATCATCGTAGGGAGCATCGGTGTTTTTTTATGAAGAGAAAGAATAAGACTTTGAGGCTTTATGTTGATTACCGGTTGTTGAATTCGATGACTATCAAGAGTAATTATCCGTTGCCAAGGATAGATGATTTGTTTGACCAGTTGTGAGTTTTGGTGTGTTTTTCTAAGATTGATCTTCGATGGGTTATCGCTAGTTAAGGATTCTAGAGGAGGATATTCCTAAGACCGTGCTTTGTACCATGTATGGTCATTTTGAGTTTGTGGTTATGCCATTCGAGTTAATGAATGCTCCAGTAGTGTTTATGGATTTGATGAATAGTATTTCCCAAACCTGCCTGGATTGGTTTGTGGTGGTGTTCATTGGTGACATTTTGATTTATTTTCAGGTTGAATATGAACACAAGCAACATTTGAGAATAGTTTTGTAGACATTTCGGGAACATAAGTTGTACGCAAAGGCCCGTAAACGTGGGTTTTGGTTATTCGAGGTGAAAATTTTGGGTCATGTAGTTTCGAGCCAGGGAATCACAGTGGATCCTTCTAAGGTTTTTTACCATGTTAAATTGGGCATAATCGAGATCTATTTTTGAGATCCGTAGTTTCTTGGGACTAGTTGGTTAGTATTTTCGTTTCATTTAAGATTTCTTTCAGTTGGCGGGTCCATTGACTCACTTGACTCGGAAGGGAGTTATAATAGAATGGGATGATGCTTGTGAGAATGCTTTCAACTAGTTGAAGTGGAGATTGATTGAGGCTCTAGTATTAACTATACCTGAACGTGGATTAGGATATTTGGTGTATTGTGATGCTTCACATAAAGGTTTGGGATGTGTCTTGATGTAAACTAATCAGGTAGTGACGTACGGGTTAAGGAAATTGAAGCCACATAAGAAGAATTATCTTACACATGATTTGGAGTTGGCCATAGTGGTTTTTACTTTAAAGACTTAGCGGCATTATTTATACAGTAAGAGATTTAATGTTTATTTTGATCACAAGAGTTTAAAGTATTTATTTACTCAGTGTGATTTGAATATGAGATAGAGAACGTGGATATAATACTTAGAGGATTATGATTTTGATCTTCAGTATCATCCAAGGAAGGCTAATATAGTGGCTGATACTTTGAGAAGGAAGTCAGAGAGTTTGACAGCTATAATGGTTCATTCTCAGTGGCATCTTTAGGAAGACATTGGTGATTTTGAATTTTGGTGGGATGATGAGGTTGAAACTACCTATTCTAGTTTAAGTTGTTTGTAAGTGGTACTGATGTTAGCACGGGTTATTGAGGCTCAGTAGAATGATCAATATTGTCAGAGCATAAGATATAATTTGTCTTCAAGATAGGAAGTTGAAGGTTGAAGGTTATCCGATATTTAAAATTTAAAGATAAGATTTTTGTGCCTGATGTAGATAAAATAGGAGAAAAGGTACACCAGGAGTTTCACCATTTGATGTTTGTAATATATCCTGGAGGACTAAAATGTATAAGGATTTGGGACGTCGGTACTGGTAGAGTGGCAAAAATATGATGTGATAGAATTTGTGTCTCTTTGCCTCACATGTCAATAGGCAAAGGATGAGCACCAAAGGCTGGGTGATTTGTTACAGCCATTGTCAGTGGCATAGTGAGAGTGGGATCATGTGACTATGAATTTTGTTACAAGTTTGCCAAGGACTGGTAAGAGACATAATGTCATTTAGGTGATTATGGACCAGTTGGCTAAATCGACTCATTTTCTACATGTTTGGAATAAGGATTCTATTGAGGAGCGATTTCAGCTCTATGTGCATGAGATTATTTGGTTGCATGGTATGCCTTTGTCAATTGTGTCAGATCGAAACCCAGTATTTATAGCACAGTTTTGGCAAAGTTTACAGGAGGCGGTGGGGACTCAATTGTGTTTTAGTATAGCGTTTCATTTGTAGATAGATGAAAAGTCAGAGTGAACTATTTAGATTTTAGAGGATATGCTCAAGTCTTGTGTGTTGACTCTGGGAGAAAATTAGGAGAGCCATTTGCCATTTTTTGAAGTTGTGTATAATAATCGTTATCAAGCGAGTATTGGTATGGCTCCATATAAGGCTCTGAATGGGAACCATATAGATCTTCTTTGCTTTGGGTTGAAGTTAGAGAACCTGTTATGGTTAGTCCTTATTTGGTGAGACAAGCATCAAAAGAGATTCAAGTGATTCAGCAAAGACTTTTGACGGCTAAGAGTAGATATAAGATTAATGCTGATAAGGGAAGATAGCTATTGGAGTTTTAAGTCGGTGATATTATTTTTGATAGTTTCACTAAGGCAGGTTATTATTTGATTTAGGAAACATAGAAAACTTCCATTAAGGTATGTTGGACCTTTGAAATTATTGGAAGAATTGGCAAGATGGCATATAGGCTAGCGCTTCCCCCAAAGTTAGCTCGGGTTCACAATGTGTGTTACGTATCAATGCTTTGGAAGTATGTACCAGATCCTTCTTATGTGATTAATTGGGAGGAATTACTATTAAGGAGGATATAACTTTCGAGTATTTTCCAATTCAGCTTGAGGGTAAGCATGAGTGGTAAGACATTTCATTTGGTTTACATGTTGTGATGACATCATGGAATTTAGGAATCTACTTGAGAGCTTGAGTTGATGATGTGGTTAAAGTACCATCTTTAGTTTTTGATTAAAGTATGTTTCGTAAATTTAAAGGATGAAATTTTTATAAGGAAGGAAGAATGTAATACCCAGAATTTAATTTTAGCTATTTATGTGTTATTTTGGGCCAATAAAATATTTAAATGAGATCGGATTAATTTAGTTTATTCTTTCTGGGCTGCATTTGGCTTGAAGTAGTATAAGGTTGGACAACTAGGCCAACATTGTCCTTTATTTTCTTTTATTTCTTTTCTCTTTTTCTTTTCTTTTCCCATGGCTCCTAGTTATTCCAGAGCAAGAGAGAGTAGAGAGGGAAAGTGGGTTTCATGAAGGAAGATCGGTGGATTAGGGAGATCTTGACGTCGTGAACTTTGTTGTGGTGTTTGTTTCGCATGGTTTCACTCGAGATGGGAGAAATCGTCGTCGAAAGTTTGGAGGCCAAAACTAAAATCTTCTCATTTTTTTTTCTCTTCGAATTCATGGTAAGTGGGACTTATATTCGTGTTCTAGATGTTATTAGGATGATTTTGCTGTATATATATGCTTCATTTGCTTGAATATTATGAGATTTGTGTATTTATGTATGTATATTTATGAATGTGGCTTTATATACAAATAAATGTGAAGATCTTATACATATTTAAATTTTTATTCAATTAAAAGTTGTAAAAACATGTGATTTAAGTGTTTAAATGTTTATATATGAGATATTATTGAGATTGAGGCTTGCATGGGTGATTAAGGGAAGATTTGGAGTTGAATTTTATTGAAAACGAAATTAGGAACTGGGCACTGGGCTCTAGTGTCCAAATCGGTTGGACAGGGTGTCCAAACCAGTAGCATAGGGTGTCCGAATCGAGGGTCTCCGAACCGGCTGAATAGGGTGTTCAGACCGAAAGGTGTCCTGATCGCTGCTGAGGGTGTCTCGACTACTACTAAGGGTGTCCCAACTACAACTTAGGGTGTTCGGGTACCGTTTGGTAGGATTTTTCAAAAAATATTAAAATCTGATTTCTAAAAACATATGTTGTATCCAAACCCATTTATTATTGATTTTTAAAGATTAAATGATCCCTAAATCGTCATCAAGCCTAATGGAAATGCACGTTTATATTAAAATGATATTTATTTATATGATTGAGTATATCATGTGCATAGGGTTGGGATCGCATCATCCGATTTTATAAATTATCTATATTGATATTATTGACATACTGAGGCACGGGTTATATATAGATGATATCCATTGAAAAAACACAAACACACGTGTACTATGCTAGATATCCCAAGCAATCAAGAACGCAAATAATTGAAAGCGGAAGA
>QLOD02000016.1:22572783-22653742 GCA_003260245.2 Sideroxylon spinosum | reverse complement strand
ATAGAGTCGAGGAGTCGATCTATAGTGAGATTTGAGCTGTAACCAACGTTTGGTTTTTAGTGAAAGTTTTTAGAGGAGTTTCCTGTGTGGATTTCTCTATTTTATAAATCTCTTTCCACATCTTTCTATTCTATTGATTGATTGACTGATTGATTGATTGGATTATCTAGCATAATATAGAATTTCATTAGATGTCATATACATCGAGAAGAATGTTTACAATAATATATTGTGGACCATCTTTGGTGTTATAGGGAAGTCGAAGGATAGAGCCACTGGTTGGCGTGATTTGCAAAAGATGGGGTTGAGAACCCCATTGCACTTATGGGGGAGGGAATCCAGTAAGGCATACTTACCATCTGCATGGTACACGATGAGCAAAGAAGAGAAGTATTCATTCCTATCAATCCTGAAAAATGTCAAGGTACTAATGGGTTTGTACAAATATTTCCAAACGAGTGAACATAAAAGAAAGGATGTTATAAGGTTTGAAGAGTAATGACGACAATTACTGATTGTCGCGGTAAGGAATTATCTACCTAAGAATGTGGTGGAGCCATTGATTGAAATTAGTAATTTCTTCAGATAGTTGAGTTATAAAGTTCTTCGTATAGAAGATTTGAAGGGTTTATAGGGGAGGATTGCTTAAACACTGTGCCATATGGAGAAAATTTTCCATCGGTATTTTTTGATTTAATGGTTCACTTGACCAGACACTTAACTGATGAAGCTTATCATTGTGGCCCTGTCCAGTTTAGGTGGATGTTTCCAATCGAGAGATACATGAACACATGGAAGAGATATGTGCGTAACAAAGCTCAACTGGAGACATCCATAGTTAAAAGTTATTTGATGGATGAGTGCACTAATTTTTGCTACATATCTTAACAACAATGTCCAAACAAAATTAACCAGGTCAGAGCAAATAAATGAAGGTCCTATTAGGGAGGGCATGTCATTTGATCTTAACCACATCGAGTGGATCCAAGCTCACCAGTTTATGCTCTTCAACATCCAATCGGTTGTGCCACTAACTTAGTAAGTCATTCCACCTTACAGAGAGTAAATTATGCAACACTTCTAATAATTATCATGCTTATCGATAATATAATTTGATTTGTATTACAGGAGACATGTAAATGAGTTGAAATGGGACATGCCTTGCGTAACATATGGTCAAATTCGGATGTCCCATTATCAATCATTTCATGACTGGTTTAAGAATTATGTACGTGTTAAATATTTACATGTTTTTTATATGCGACACTGCGTTCCTTTAAATTTGTATTCAATTAATACGTGAACTACACAGGTTTATAATTTATGAAGCACTAGCAATCTTATTTTGACCGATAAAATGAACCAGTTAGTTGATGGTCCTTATACGATGGCTAGGCGTTACACAATTTGTAACATCAATGGGTTTTGATTTCGCGTTAAGTAGGTAGATGATAGGCGAGCTGCACAAAATAGTGGTGTTGTCCATCCGTCAATGATGGTTACTACTATGGCCAATTGAACAACATTATTGAAGTTGTATATTATCATGGTTTGAGATTTCTATTGTTCAAGTGTGATTGGGGCCGATCCACTCTGTGGGATAAAAACTGATAAATACTGGTTTAAATTGGTAAACGTTAACAATTTGTTATATTGGGATGCATGAATATAACATGAACCCTACATACTGGTGTCGATGGCAGAGCAAGTTTTTTATGTTAGAGATCGAGTCGATCCTAACTAAAAAATTACGGTAGAAGTGTCTAGGGTTTCTCAACACACCTATTTTGATAAGTATCGGGTGGTGACTCCTATTCTTTGTAATCAAGACCTTTTTTAAAACGAAAACACAAGTTTTTGTATGTGGGCGATCTCGGATGCACTTGTCGCAATAAAGACAAGAGACTAGCACCCCGCTTCTGCCCAGTGCACGGATCTGGATAGTAGGAACATAGGATGTGATAATTGCAATAAAGAACAACATAAATGTAAATGTCTAGATGAAAATTATGATCAATATCTACGATCATTGTCTGAAATGTAGCATTTGTGACTAAATGTTTTAACTAAACAAAAAGAAGATTTGCTAAAGCTAGCTAGTGAAATAACAGACCCTGCTATTAAATAGTAAATTATAGATAAGTGTATATCTATAGAAGATGATAAACTCCCAAGACTAGACTTATATAGCATGAAGGAAGTTTACCAAAATTTGTCCCAAAAATATATTTTAAAACCTATTACAGTCTAAAACTTAAAAAGAGAAGTCAATGAACTCAAAGTAGAAATTACTAGTTTAGAAATAAAAATAATCAGATAAAAGATAGGCTATGTAGTCTAGAATGTTTCATGGCCAATTCATTTAAATCGGTTGTTCAAAAAGATGAATTTTGATACCCTATTTTTACCTAACATTGTAATATACCGACCATACTGAATGAAGATAAGGAGCGAACTCCCTTCCTTTGGTGGTGAGTTCACTCACTACACGACTGAAAGAAGTGGAGTGAGTTAATCATCTGCTTCTGGAAGAAATCAAAGAATTTCTCGCGGGACCACCCTTTGTTCGGGCCATTGTAACACGTGTGTCACCTAGGGCATAAGGGGCATACTTGCCCAGGGTGAGCTTTATTTCTTTAAGAGAGAATGGGGAGTGAATCAAAAGGCTTCCGTCTCCGTTCTTGGTTTGGGGACCCTAAACCAAGAATGGAGACGGAAGCCTTTCGATTCACTCTTGTATTATTTTAAAATTCACTCTAATAAGAAAATATTTTTGTAAATATTTAATTCTATTTCTAGAATATTTTTCACAATTTTTTCGAGCTTTAGATAGGGAAATTAGTTCTGATTCATTATCGGGAATTATTTAGGACAAAAATGACCATTTTGCCCCCAAATTTAGAGTAGAGTTAAATTGAGAGCCCAGATTAAATCGAAACTTCATAGGAACATGAAGGTATTCAAGGAGGTAAATTTAACGATTTCATCAAATAATTGATCAAATTTAAGTTTTGAATGTCAATGTGCCTTGAAAATCAATTTCAAATGTTGCTACCAAACCAGCAAAGCAATATTGATCAGAGCAACCAAATCAAATCTAAAAGATGTGAAAAGCTCAAGAATATACAAAAACATATGAGATAATTCAAATTTGGGTTCAAAGCATGCAAAAAGAACCTCCAGTGGCTGTTTCAGCATTAGAATGTCCAAAATTACATTTACTAGCAAAACCATAGCAACCAAGCCACAGACATCATTAAGACCCTCAAATCAAGTTAGAAGTCCTTGAAATTGCACAAAAATGATCAAGACATGCTCCTTAAGGTAAAGGTATGGCTAGGCCAGTTTAGTTTGAATTATGGGGACCCTCTCGAAAAACCTGACTTAAATTTTCACTAGTTATTTGCAAGTTCATGGAGTGGCTTTGGAGTCATTCCAAGGGAATTTTTAGAGTCCTTATACTTGATTTTAATAGGAGGATTTTTTTGAAGTATACCTGCAAAGGTTACAGAGATCTTTCCATTTCAGTCTGTTTTGGTGCAATAACTTTCACATGAACACAAGTCAATTCCAAAAAACCTTGAGCTTGGTTTTAACCTAATTGGTCTAAATCACTCTGAAACGTGCCCAAGAGGTCTCAGAATCTCTCAAAAATTACACCGAAGGTCTTAAAATGGTCCGAACCTTCCTAAGTGAAACATAAACTTCGTAAAACTTGGCCTGAGCCAAGGCCACAAGCCAAACCAGCCCCCCTTTTTTTGTGGTTGCCGCCAAAAGCCTTGGAAAAAGACTTACTTTACAAACTTTTTTTATTTATATATTTTGATGTTCAAATTTGTTTGTTAATTTTGTTTTGCAAGCTTTTTTGTTTAACGGGTTATTCAAACTTGTTTGCCTACTTTTTTTGCAAATTTATTTGCCTAACTTGTTATTTAAACTAGTTTTCCCACCTTGTTTAGAAAATGTGTTTAGAAAACTTATTTAACAAGCCGTTTTGGTTTCTTTATCATTTCAAACTTGTTTGAATGTTAGGTTATACAAAGTAGTGTGCCTAACTTCAAATACATACCTTTTAGTACCACAAAATGCCTATAAAAGGCACCTCATCTCCTTCATTTCCATCCCAAAACCACCCCCTCTCCTCTCCGAGTAGCCAGCCAATTGGAGTTTTTTTCGAGAGTGTTTAGAAGCTTTTTGAGTTTTCTTCTTTTTAAAGTCTTAAAGTTTGGTATAAATTCTCTATCTAAATTGTTTTCCGACACTTTGTTTATTTAAGTGTTATAGTTAGCATGCTGATGTTTTTGAAAAAAACAATGTTTTCCATAAAATAAATATCTTCATTTTGCCTATGAAAATTTGTTTAGTTCATGTTTCTAGTCGTGGTTCTGCCCAATGTATGATTTTATCTAGATAAACGTAAGGTAATCTTAGAAATTTTTTCATAACATAATACCTTATTTTGGTGCATATTTATATATGTTATTTTGGTTAAAGCTTTGGTACTTGCCATGTTAAAATGATATTTGAAATGATGGAGCACTAGAAGGCATGTAAGCACACACACATAAGAGTGAAAATAGCCTTAGAAATTAACTTCTTATCAATCCAAAGTATTTACTTAAGTGAGTAATATTCCAGAGAATGGAAGTAGGTTAGAATTTTTTAAAACTATTAATCTCTAAATCTATTTCTCCTATAGAAATATTTATGAAATATACCCTATGAATGTATCAATGTTGTGATAAGAATCATCATTATACTTGAGCATCTACATAGCATTAAATCTTTGATCCATAATACATAGACATGACTAAACTTAGAGTTAGGTTCGAGAGCTGGGCTCCCTACCAGACCAGACTAGATAAAGTGAAGATTGAGAGTAGGGTTCCTTATCAGATCAGACCAAACCAGGTAGAGTGGGACTTGAGATTAATCTTTCTTACCAAACCAAGCCAGATAGAGAGAAGATTGACAGCAAGCTTTCCTACTAGAATAGACCATACTAGATAGAGTGAAGCTTGAGAGTAAGCCTTCCCTACAATAACAGACAAAACCAGATTAGATTTAGATAGACGTGGGAATGGGGCTCCTTACCACACCACATTAGATTAGATATAGATAGACTTAGGAGTGGGGCTCCCTACCAAGCCAGAAAGAATTAAAGTATCTTACTTTTCTAGCATGCATGTAGATTGGACCATTTTAGGTCCGAATTACAATGACCTGATCCTTTTAGGGGTAGATAGGCAGCCTGGGCACATCGCCTAGGTCCAATCACAATTATTATCACCGTTCTTATCACTACTATACCATTTTGATCATCACCATAACTTGGTCATCTAGACCTTGTAAGCATTTCATTTTATTTTATCTAATCTAACTTTGTTGTCTGTAGAAACTAAAACATGCGTGGAATTTTAGCAGAGGATTAGTCTTTAACTTGCATTTAGACTCTACTCAGCATATAGAACCTCCTAGGAAACATTATTGCCAACAAGGAAAACACTCACACATGAACTATGATTGGCTTGATTCTCAATCGAGATACGTAGGCAGCCCGATATGGCATAGCCATCTCACATTCCATGCATCTTGTGCATTTAGAGTTTATTTTCTTATGATATCTGCAAATCAAATATTATTTGGTGAGATTATAATTCTAGAGATTGGAGAAGAATACTGGATATCCTTAGGTAATCCAGAAGTATTGGTTTTTGAGCATAATCGAACCCTCAGATCTAGCATCTTTGATTATACAGATTGAATTGGAGTCATTAAAAAGGGCCTTTTTAGTCATATTTTTTAAAATAATATTATTTTTAAAAGAGATAAAACTCGGGTTCCTTGACATACCCATTTTAAAACTTTATTGGGCGATCTTGGATGCACCATGTCATAATAAAGACTCATGACCGCGCTTGTCGACCTCGGTACGTGGATCCAGTCACAACAGTTGGCAAATCCACTGGGGAAACTTATATCTCTGCGGGTTCCGCCTCAGTCTCCTCTCATTACAATCATAATCTCTTGTTTACTTAGATCAGAGCATATATATTCAATTTTCTTAGGATGACTAAATATCTTTAACTTGTATAAACTGTTTAAATAAGTATTGTTATATGTACTAACATGTCTAAACTGTATAAACTGTATAAAGTTTGTTTATTTTGCAGGATGTATGTACAGGATATATGTTTTATAGCTTTCCCTATTTTGTCGTAAAACCTGTTTTTCTCCTATTTCACCCATTACACTTAATTGAGCATAATTAGTTGATGGAGGTCAGTAAGTCCTTCCAAGATGTGGTTGCATAATGTAGTCTGCTTGATAGGAGTACCAAACTTTTTCACAGCTGGATCACTAACCTGAGAAGGTTTTCTTTGGAGAACTGGAGGTTTGAAGATCTGGTAACCATTAACCTTTTTAGGATGCAGTACGTAAAGCCGTGAACCTCATGTCATATATAGTAAAGCTATAAGGTAGTGCCTTACGGAACCTTATTATTAGGAAACATTGGAGAAAAGTGGTGATAACCTGTTGTTACTGTGTCTGCATTTATCCATTCTTTCACCTTAGAAGAGACAATTCATTGTTGTTCTCATACGATTTGAAGCCTACCCAATTTTTTCTAGAAGGATTAAAGTCCCTAATTGACCATTTCATACTATACAAAAGAAAATTTTCACTTTAATCTAGTTTTGATATCCAGTTTTGATCCTTACTCAAAAGTCCTTACATGTCTTAGTTCAAAACATAAGATTTTTGGCATACCCAAAACTCTGCTAGATTTAAAGGAGAGATTTTCCAAAACATTTTTTCTGAAACTTTGCTAGATTTAAGGTTGAGATTTTCTATAAAAAAAATTTTACCCAAAACTCTATCTGATTTAAGGTAGAGATTTTCCAAAACATTTTACCTGAAATTCTGTTGAATTTTGGGTAAAAATTTTATAAAAAGCATTTTTTATAATTTCATCCCAGAACTCTGTCAGATTTTAATCAGAATCATTGATGAATAATTTCAAATTAAAAGTTTTCAAAACCCCAGTGACATTTGCACTTGAACACATGAAGATTGTTGATCAGTAAGGTTGGCCGATGACGCCTGTTTTAGATATTGAGGAAATTCCATTGTACTACCATTCAAGATTGGAGAGTTGAAGAGTAGTTAGGATTATTTCAAATTTTTTGTAATGAAAATATGTTTCACTCTTTTATAAAGTGAACATTTATTTCAATTTTTGCTCTTGTAGTTTTCCTTCCATTGATAATTTGAATGGGAAAAGGTAATGTACTTAGATTTTAATGACAAATTTCTTACATTCAATTATTATTTGTCATTCTTTCCCTAAAAATTGAGGATGATCCCATGAATAAAATTGAGAAAATACCAATTCCAAAAGTAGTATCTAATTAAACATATATTATTACAGGTATCATTGCTACCGATCATTCACATCGCCGCTTCCTCGTTCTCCTATTAATACAAGAGCTTGAGCTAGGATTATGGCTGAGATATTAGAAGTCTTTACTAATATGACATTTGGAAACCTACCATCTGTTCAAATTTCATCTGAAGGAAGCAATCATATGCCTTAATTTCCCCGACTTATAATTAGATTAGTGTCAATATTGTTACAGAAACACGATCCGTTATGCCTATCGCTTACGTTCTTGGGCATTGAAGTGGGTTTGCTCCATCTCTGCTTGGTTCACTAATAGCCATAATTCCTGGTATAACTGCACCTCCATTGATGCCCCTGTCTAAGGATCAAAAGATTGCAAATCTGACTATGGCCCTTAACCTGGTAATGGCACATGTTCCCACCTCTCAAATTACTTAGATTGTGCAACCACATTATTAGATGCCTCTAATTTTAGATGCAGAACAACGAGATCATTTCATAGAATATGAGGCTTATCATCAATTGGAAATCTCACAGCTAGGACAAGTTTTCATCTTCACAATTCCTCAGCTTTAGCCTCCTCAATAGTGTCTAAGTTTGAGCATGCCTTGTCAGTAGTTTTCGACTTACCCAAGCCAAAATGTAGGAATATATCAGGCACCTTCTTTCTCAATAGTAATGACAGTACTATCAGCCTGGTTTTTCTTCTTATCAATAGTAGCAAGTAATATCCTCTCCCATCGACTTAGCTTTGGCTTAAAAGATCAGGAACATTAAAGATGCCTTGAAAAGCTACTCTGGTATTTGCATTTTAAGGAGTTCAGATTTCCAAAACCTTTGCTTATTTCCTAGCTTAAAGTTACCACCCAAGTTTTAGATGCTTGAATTTCTTAAGTATAATGGGGCCCTATCTTCGAGTGTATGTTGAAGTTATATATGGATACGATGATAACCATCCTTTGATGATGTAGCTTTTTCAGTAAAGCCTGACTAGTCCAGCTCTTTAGTGGTATTCAAGGCTGAACTTGTCAAACATCAAAAGTTGGGAAGAGCTTACATCAGCATTTTTAAAACAAAATTGCCATAACTATTAGTTAGGGATTGACCGTTGCTCCTTAATGGCCATGAAAAAAGAAGAAAATGAAACCTTCAGAGTATATGCCCTCAGGTGGCGTGCAAGTACCTCGTAAGTAGATCCTCCTTTTACTGGCAATGAGTTTGTTTGGATTTATGTATAAACTTATACTTTGATAGAATGTTCGAAAATTTGCATTGTTCATTCTCCGAATTGATCGTACAAGGAGAAATGGTTAAAGAAAGCATCCATTTTGGCAGACTGATTGATCCTTATTCTAAGCCTGTTGATTTCACCACGAAATCATATTGAAGAAGAGAAGTTAACAAAGAAGCAGAAGTTTCAACTATTTTACCACCCAAGTTTTCAACTTCATTCTCTCTTTTAGCAACACCACCTATTCCACTACGGCCGACCTAGGGACAGTGGAATAATCAACAGAGTTTCCTACCAAGACCTAGAGGGTCTTTTCAAGTGTAGCATGTACTTGGACTGAAGCATTGCAATAGCTTTTAATGGCTTAACAAATTGAACCACTTCCATACAAAATCCCAACTCCCCCATTTCTGAGAAGTTGTGATCCGTCGAAGAACTGTGCATATCATGGTGGATAGGTGGGTTTACTGGAAGAAAATGGGATTGAGCTAGAAAATAAGGAGTATAGGTTAGTGATAAGGGAGTATATTCTAGCTCAAAGATTAGTGGGAGTGGCATATACTCAGGTGATTCTGGAGTAGAATAAATGGTTTATATGGCCGTTGCAAAATATGTGTCGAGCAGAATTACCTAGTTGAGGGCCGATGACTCGTTGAAACATTACTACGGAGAGTGGCAATCATTCTAAAAGTGTGGAGTGCCTTATTAGATATGATTATTACCATAGTTCGTTGCTCCCTGATTAAATAGGATACATCAAATATTTCCTCTTGTAAAATAGCATTAACTGTGACATGATCAGGTAGAGGATTGGTGTTGACACTAAGAGTGGCTAGAGCTTGCATAACGATGAGCCCATTATTTATCATGTCTTATATCTTGATTTAAAGTCAAATTAATTTTCAGAGTGGAATGTTCCTAAATAGAGTAAGAATATTCTACTCTTGTATTTACCATTGTCTCATTGATTTCTCTGTGTGACTCTTTTAACACTCTGTTTGGAAACATTCCTCTCTTAGAATTGATCTGATTTTAAAATAAAGAATTGATTTGATTTGGTTTAATAAAATAAAATTTTACATTTTGTACACATTTTGATTTTAAGAATTGAACTAATTTGATTTCAGAGAAATTATGGTATATATAATATATAAGGGTAAATTTGTTTACTTGTTTAGATGGCATAAGAAAAAATAAATACTCATCAAATTCTATTTTTCGGAATGGGTTTTAGATTATATAGAAATTCTAAAATTTAAATTATGGAATCAAATCAAATCCAACTCATTAAATTTTATTTTATTCCAAACATAAGAATTGATAAGGATTCTTATCAAATAAAACCAAAACCCAGAATATTTAATTAAAAATATAGAAGACTCATAAATTTGGTTTAGTTTCCATCAAAGCCTCTTGTAAACCAAATTTGTTCTTCACTCCAAGCTTAGTGATCTAAACTTTGAAGATTTCTCCAATAACAAGCCTTGTAAAGTGTTAGTTGTTGCTCCTCAGTCTTATTGTACTTAATATTGATAATTCTATCATTCACAAGCTCACTTAAGAAATAATATCAAATGAAAATGTGCTTTCTTTTCCCATGAAGGACTTAGTTTTCGGTAACTGAAATTTTTGAAGTGTTATCATAAAAAAGAAAAAAGTTAAATTAGCTTCTTGTTTTTGCTTGAGATTCTTTAAAATTCCTTTTAGCCATACTAGATGACATTCAACAAATGTAGTAGCTATATATTTACCTTCAGCTGTGGAAAGAGCAACAATTGGCTATCAACTTCCAAGATTGAAAACATAACCTAAAGTAGTTCTGCTATCATAGATGCTTCTTGCAAAATCACAATCCGTGAACTTAACAAGATTAATTGGAGCTCTAGCTTCATAGAGAATTCCATAATCAACTATGCGTTTCACATATCACAAAATTCTTTTTGCTGCCTCTTGAAATTTTGAAAGAGGCTTCTCTAGGAACCTGCTTATCATACTAATAGCAAACATTAGATTTGTTCTTGCAGTTAAATACATCCAATTTCCAACCAAGTTCCTATAAATAATTGGATTCATAAGTTTTCCTTCACCTATATTATTTAGCTTAAGCATATTAATGTATGGAGCTAAAACAGGATTAACATTATTTATTTTGTATTTTTTTAAAATTCCCTTTGGGAAATACAAATTCCCTTATTGGATGGACAAATTTCAATACCTGAAAATAATCTAGCTCTCCTTAATTAGTCATGCCAAACTCTTGTTCTATCGAAGCTTTGGAATCATTAAGCATCAGCATATCATTGCCTATAAAAATAAGATCATCAACATAAAGACTTACCACCATAAGTCTTCTTGAAGAATCAATTTTAGTTTATAAAGTAGGCTCCTTAGGACACTTCTAAAAAGTATTCTTCTTAAAGTATGAATTAATGTGAATTTACCAAGCCTTTGGTGACTACTTCAAATCGTATCAAGCCTTCGTTAATTTATAAACTTTATCTTCTTCTTCTTTTTTCACGAAACTAGGTGGCTGATCAACATAGATCTCTTCCTAAAGAAACCCATTTAGATATGCCTATTTGACATCCATTTGGAACAACTTCCAATTATTTTAAGCTGCAAGTTATATAATTAAACAAACAATATCAATTCTTGAAATAGGTGCAAACACCTCATTGAAATCTTATCATTCTTACATACCCTTTTGCAATGAGCCTTTATTTGTGCTTATTTATGGAGCCATCTAAATTCAACTGTCTTGAAAACCCGTTTAACTCTAACACTTCATTTGGAACTATGAATTTGATAAGATTTGATTTCATTTGATGAGAATTCTAATCAATTCTTATATTTGGAATTAAAATACAATTTTATGAGTTAGATTTCATTTCGTTTCATAACTTAAATTTTAGGATTTCTATATGATTTGAAATCCAATCTAAACCAATAGAATTTGATGAGAATTCATTATTTTCTTAACTATTCTACGTAAATGGACAAATTTGTTCTGTTATATCATACTTTTATGCCGCGGTAACATGATCAAACTTGGTATTTCTCTTAAACCAAATCAACTCAATTCTTAAATTCAAATTTTGTTCCAAACAGGAAATTTCATTTATCAAATGAAATGAAATGAAATCTTTATTTTAAAATGAAATCAATTTTAATTGTAAAATGTTTCCAAACGGAGTGTAATGGGATTTTTGTTTGGTGGGATACTAGTGAGCTTCTAGGTGCCATTCCTTTCCATAGCCAAAATTTCTTCTTTCATGGTTGGTTTCCATTTTTTACTTTTGTTGCTTCTTCATGAGAAATTGGATCCTCATTTGCAGACAAAGCAAAGAAAAGCTCCTGCATCTACCAGCTTTATAGTATCATGAATCTTCTATTAAGACCTTGTCTTAGTTCCTTGGGGTCTGTTACCTTCTGAATCTTTTACCGAGGAATTGAAAGATGGAGCATCAATTGGATTTGGCACATAACTAAAGGCTACACTTTTAAAAATCTTTAAGTGGTGGACATTTAGCTTTCTTCCATACCAAGTTTCACGAGGAATGCAATTTTCAAATTTTTTTACTGGTGACCTGTTAATGAAATGTATTACACAAGAAATTACTTCTGCACAAAATTGGTTAAGAAACCTTTTTTTGCTCCAACATGAACCTAACCATATCCATGATTGTATGATTTTTTCTTTTACAGACACCATTTTGTTATGGTGTATAGCGAATTGTCAACTTATGCCTTATGCCATTAACTTTATAGCAATGCTAAAAGTGATTTGAGAGATATTCCAACTCTTGATGTATTCTCAAAGTCTTTAACTAGCAACTAGAAAATTTTTTCCTTCTACTTTAAAATTTTGAAAGCTGGAAAACTTTCAGATTTTCAAGAAGGAAGTAAGTCCACACAATTCTTGTGTAATCATCAATAAAAGAGATGAAGTATCTGTTACATCCAGAAGATGGCTTTCTCATAGGCTCCCACAAGTCTGAATGGACAAGCTCAAGTGGGAGCCTTGTAGGCCAAGAAGATTTTGAAGGGAATGAGATATAATGTAGCTTTCCTAATTGGCATGCTTCACAACTCTCCTCCATTTTATTAGTTTGAGGTAGACCTTCCACCATTCTCTTCGCCGCCAACAATTTTGGGCTATTGAAATTCAAGTGACTATACTTGTCATGCCATAACTTGGAAACTTCAATAAAACTAGCAAAACAACGAAATTTTTCACGTGGAGTTGAAGCGAAAATAAATTATTCTCAACCACTCCAATCTTTGCCACAACTTGATTATTATTTGATAGAATACACATTTTATCATGAAATAAAATATCAAACCCTGTATGTAGAATTTACCCTGTACTTAGAAAATTACTTTTTATGCTTAGAAGAAACTAAACATCTATCATTTTTTTAAACTTTCCAGATTTTGATTTGAAAATGACTATTCCAACTCCTTTGGCTGTATAGACTCTAGCATTCACTAATTGAATAACAAAGGTTATGATAATGAAAACATTTAATATAGCTTATTTTCCCTCTTTGATAAAACCACAACCTCTTCCTTTTTGATAATTATATGAATGCTCATTTTTTTCTTCTTTAAAATGATTATTGTTACTTGGTGAGCATCTTTAATTGCTACGAATATTAGAACTTCTACCTCTGTAACCATGGAAGCCACCTTTTCCACTTCCACGACCTCAACTATAGTTGCAACCGTAGAGAATCTCGGCCTGCCATAATTCCAGATTGAGAGCTTGGTCATTAGAAGATGGATTTCTTTGATTAACACGAAACTTATGTGCCTTTAAAGAAGTCTGTAAATCCTATAAAGAAAGTGATGACACATTTTTGGATTCTTCAATAGCTGCCACAATGAATCTAGCCTAGGGACATCTGTACAGACTATCTTAATTAGTATAAAAACACACATATGACAACCTAATTGTGTGTGTCAAAGTTATTCAGTATATCTGTTTCTATAACGCGGTATCAGAATGTTAGTACCGTAAAAACCTTTAGCCGTCAGAAGTTGTCAAAATCTCTAGTCATTAAAAACCTTATCGGTTAACCAGGTCCAGTCAATGTATTGTCATCCCCGTCCTGTTGACGAGAAACGTGGTTTAAATTGCAGTTGTCCATAGTTTCGTTGCTTGTTGTCTCAGAGCTCAGTTTTTCTTTGTCTTACAATTGCATCGGTTGTCACTAGTTGCTGTCGTCATTCATTTCTAGTACTGTATATAGTCACTGGTCTTCCTTAATCAAAGAGTCAATAATTATTCTGATTTATTTGCTAGGACACCATGGAACCTAAATCTAGTACTACTCCTATTGGCTCAACTACTATTTCAACTTAGCCCATTACCGAACTCATTACATTAAAATTGAATGGGACTAATTATATATATTGGTCTAAAGTTAGTAAAATTGCTCTAATGGGATATGGAACACAAAAATACCTCACTGCTTCAACTCCAGCACCAACTGATATTACCTATGATACATTGATTCAAACATATGCATATCTTGTTAGTTTACTCTGGAATTCTATGAAACCTCAGGTGGCTGATATGTGCACTCAATTAGGTACTTGTAAAGAGAAGTAGGAGTATGTTATGTTATTTTCTAGTAATCTTACTTGCATGCAAGGTTGTTAAAGTCAAGATTCCACTTAAAATCGATGGAGGGTCTAAAACATCGTATTGTAAAATTGAATCATAAAATCATAAGATTTTACTCAATGCCTATAACAAGAAAACATAATCTATTATGCTACAATTCTTCATTTAGAGCATTCATTTTTTTTTTCTTTTTGATAAATAAAGAATTTTATTGATAAGAGAAGAGAGCAAAGACATGCATCAAGAAAATACCATACAAAAAACCTTACTCATATCAACAAAAGGAATCCTCAATAAAGTTCACAAAAGATTCTATATGTGGTTCTATACTCCTTTTATCCAACTACATAATTGAGACCTTTAAAATATTTGGTGTAACCTATGCCTTTGAATTTAAATAATGACTTCATTTTATCTTAATTTTTTGTAAGCGTTGAAATGTATTTGTAATATTTTATTATAAGTCTCATAGTTTCCATCCTAACTATTACATTTAATTTATGATGGTCAATTTGGTGAACAATACACATGATTCTCAACTAGAATAACGAATAAATAATAGCGTTATAAGACCCAAAAAAAAAAAACAAATCTATAAAATAAGTTAACAGATGGAATAGTTATGGCTTGTTACTTTAAAAAAAAAACATGAAGTCTATTTTATTTGACAAATTTGTATAAAGATTAGTTAATTTTTAGAATCGGTAAAATCAGTTATAAAATCGAGATTTTATTGATTTAACGTTTCAAAATTAAGATTTTAACTATATTACTCCTATTAAGATTTTACATAAAATCGAACTAGTTTTCTCACTTTAATATCATAAAATCATAGGATTTTAAGATTTAAATCGAGCTTTCAATAATATTGCTTGCATGTATGATCTCTTACTTGAGTTCTTATAGTTACAACAATCAGGCAAACCAGTCACTGAGTATTTTGCTTAATTAAAGTGCTTGTCACTGAGTATTTTGCTTAATTAAAGTGCTTTCATGAAGAATTGAATTCTCTATAGCCATTATCTACATATATCAATGAAATGCGGAAGTAACATGAATAGATGGTTGTACATCAGTTTCTTACTGACTTGGATTCCAAATTTGAGCTCATTAAAACTCAATTACTTAGTAGAGCTTTCCTTCTTTCATTTTTAAAAACTTATTCTAGGGTTATGAGAGTTTTCGCTCGAGACTCATTTGCTACTTCTGATGCTACATGATCTAGCTTTGTTAGCTAAACACCTCCATCACACCGGAATAGTAAAACTCTTAATTATCAAAACCTGTTCCAATTTGATGGTCGCAAAAACTCGAGGAGGCCGAGGTCGGGTTGTAGAGGTCATAGCCCGAGGCTAAATGTTTTAATTATGGTCGTTCTGGGCTTATTAGGGATAATTGTTGGGATCTTCATGGGAAGCCAGTTCATATGGTTCATATAGTTTTATCTGATGTTCTAGATAATAATGAAGTTACTAAACCAACATCTATGACCATTTCAGGATAAGAGTATGCCAAACTTCTTCAGTATCAAAGAAATCATCAAGCAACTCTTCCCACAGCTTCTTTAGCTCACCAAGGTAATTCCATTGCCTATCTGTCTACAACTTCATCTTGAGTTCTTAACTCTTGTGCTTCAGATCATATGTTTGGCACTTCCTTGTTACTATTTCATGCTTCAGATCATACATTTAGTGTTCTTTTATTTCAAGTGTCACTATAGCTAATGGTTCACCTAATTTAGTTAAGGGTATGGTAAAGCTCTTCAATTTTCTACTTTAATTTTATCCTCTATATTATATATTCCTTCATTCTCTTTTAACCTCCTATCTGTCAGCGAACTCACCAAACAACTAAACTGTTTAATGGCATTCTTTCCTGATTCTGTGATTATTTAGGATTTAAAGATACAGAAGAAGATTAGAGGAGGACTTGAAGCTCAAGGACTCTTGGTTACAAAAAAGATAACAATACTACAATCGATCCATTCATCAATATTTTGTTTATGCTGATGTTTTATTCTTTGAATCCACTCAATTTTTCTTCTGATACTCAATCCTTATATAATCTTGAAAAAAGTCTTCTGCGGCCTTTGATTTCCCCTTTTTCATCACTATCGTCTTGATTTACATGTTTATAATAGGTGGCTAGTGATTATTAAGTCTTTACTTGATGCTTCAGTCACTCTGATTACACTTGAAAAGTGTAATTATGAACTCCATAACTTAGCATTAGAAGCATGCATTACTTAATAAATTTTCAAGTTTTGTTAATGCTTATCGCTTAATTGGTTTATTCTCTTTAATTTAGGAAAGAAGAGGAAATAATCGTGATTAGCAGCAATGAAGATGAGGAAAATAATAACAACGAGCCTTCGGTGCCGACACAAAGAGCTCTGATTTGGACTAGAGTAAGAATAAGGAGAGAAAACCAAAGCAGGAAGTCAACGTAGACACTATGGCCCAGACCATCTCCAGAACGGTCAAACCACTGCAACATAATCCGAGAAACATCAACACAATGTGATCTGGATCACTAGGGACTTTTAGGCGCCGTTTTGTATTTTTTTTAGCATTTTCTGAAGGGCTTTACAAATAGAACCTTTGGGGGGATGTTTTAGGAGCTCGTTTCGGCTGTGGTGCAGAGTTATTTATAGAGTTTTTCTCAAGTTTCTTTAGTTTCTTTTCATTATTTTGAAGAATGTTCTTACGTTTTCTTGGAGTTTTCATTACTACATTGTCAACATTATTTACTTTTCACGTTTTTTCGAAGTACGGTAGTTAAAGTTTCAGTTTAATTCAATGAATGCTATTTCTTATCTAGTTTTTATTTTTATTGCATGTGTTGTTTTTAATTCCATGTTAGGCTAAAATCCACGTTCTTGATTCAATGAATCAAGGAAGGGTGGATTATTATGAATATTGTGATGTGCATAGATCTGCGTGTATTGTGTGAAAAAGTACTTGTAGAAATCTACACTTGTTAGATTTAATTTCATTTAATTCAAATCCATTCGAAGACAAAAACCCTTGACCATATTCTCCATAATCCCTGATAAGGATTTTTGAATCTTAAAGTTGTTTCTATAATTTTGAGACGAATATGTTAAATCAAGATCTTTATCCATTAGTTGCATTACATTTTTTAATTTTAGTTATTTGTCACTTTAAATTCTGAATTTTAATATTTTTTTTAAATTAAGTTCAATTAAGAAATTTGTAATTATTTATAATTTCAATCCGAAACCTCCAAACACTTGAAATTTACTTTCGAACTAGGTAGTAACTTTCTTTCATCTTTTGAAACTTAGAAATTAAAACAATAGGTTCCTTGTAGATTCGACCTTGTTCTTACTGAGCTAAAACTACACTGCACACCCTTACACTTGGAGGGGTTTGTAGACGTAATTTCTAAAGGTAGTCAAGTTTTTGGTGCCGTTGCAAGGGAACCTAATATTAGTTATTAAGTTGCTTTAGATTAAAGTTTATTTATTACATTTTATTTAAAAACAATTTCTTGAGTTTTTGTTTATGTTTCTTTTACAAAGTATTCTTAAGAAAAGAATTTACAAATTGCGAAAAGAGATCGAATCTTTGGAAATCCAAATTCAAAAAGAAGAAGAACAACTTAAGCTTTTTAAAACTTTTGCGCAAAGAAGGGAATTCCATAGAAATCTTATTAATTTAGAATTTAATTTAAAAATTTTCTATAAAGAATTAAAGTATTTTCATACAGAGCTTTTGAAACTAGCTTTTTGATTTTTTTTAATATCTCCTAGAATCCCAATTTTTATTTATCTAGGTTATGAGTACGTGGAATCGTGACAAAGACGATAGATTAATACGTCTTGAAAACATCAATATTCCGTTTAATACTGAAAATTTCTTCGTAGAAGTTCCTCTATCATCCACTCCTACTTCTGCAGTAGAAATGGCAGAAAATAATCAACTCATTATTCCTAGATGTTCAATGAGGGACATAATCCAACAAGATAGGCATGCACCAGAATCTTGTATAGTGTGGCCTGAAAATCAAAGACCTTTCAATTTCAAACCTAGCATGCTCCAATTTTTGCCAATCTTTCATGGTATGGATTTGAGAACCCTTACAAACACTTAACTAGGTTTTGGAATATCTGTGTGACTTTCAAAGATCAAAACTACCCCATAGATCTAGTTTTCCTATAACTTTTTCCTTTCTCTCTTAAGGATAAAGCTGTTAGATGGTTAGAGATTTTGCAACCTAATTCTATGCACTCATGGGAAGAAATGCAATCTAAATTTCTAAAGAAATTCTTCCCTCTAAATAGAACTAATACCATTCAAACAAGATTTTGAACTTTGCGCCTCAGACTGGTGAAACCTTTTATCAGTGCTTGGAAAGATTCAAAATACTTTTACATTCTTGTCCACACCATGGATTCGAAGTCTTGCATCTAACTAGTATCTTCTATTGATCCTTAACACCATAACTTAACCAATTCGTGGGAACAATATGCAATGGTTAGTTCTACGATAAAACTCCTAAGGAAGCATACGAATATTTTGAATTTTTAGTCAAGAATGCACAAACATGAGAAACTATAGGATCCGAGAACTCCCGAGTTGCTATTACAACACTTACTAAGGAGATACCTTAGTTGAGTGAATTCGATGATCTAAAGGAAAAACTAGCAACACTATCACGGAAAATTGAGACCTTGAAAATCAAAAAGGAAACACCAACTGTCACGGAACCTGTGAGAAGTTTCTACTGCCTTATGTGTGATAGTCAAGCAAATAAGACTGACGACTATCTAACCATCCCGGTTTGTCGAGAAGTGGTTCAAAGCCAACAAACTAGTGAAATGCCCATTAATCCCATAAATTAATTCTGTCCACCATATCGGGGACAAAATTAAGGGGGAAATCCATTTTCTGAAACCTTTAATCTGGGCTGGAGGAATCATCCTAATTTTGGATAGAGAAATGATGTAGTATCAATGCCTTAGTAGTTTCATTTTGCTCTACCTCCACCTATTCCAAAAAATTCTTACCCATAACTCAGAACCGTCTCAGAACATAAGATCATATCTAAATACACAATTGCTTCCTACTAAGGGGTCCACCGAAGAGACTCTTCAGCAATTCATAGCTACACAATCTACATTGTGGACCCAAAATAATCGAGTAAATGATGACATAAAAGGACAGCTGACTCTTATAACCTAAACACTGAGTAATTAGTAGAAAGGTCAGTTGTTTGCTCAACCACGTCCAAATCCATCTGCTCAAGTAAATCAAGCTAAAGGATCTTCCAATGTTCAAAACAATCTTGAACAACTTCAAGCTGTCACGACACTTAGGAATGGTAAAATAATAGACAAAACCATTCATCCTAGAGTGGCTGAGCCCAGGAATGGGTTGGAACCTAAGCAGGTATCGAAAGATCAAGTGACATTCAATGAAAATCAAAAACCACAGGAGAAAAACATAAAAAAAGGAAAGAAAAAGGAAAGTGAAAAAGAAGTAGAGGTTACTTCAAGGAAATATTTTCCCAAACCACCATTTTCTCAAAAAATCCTAAAATCAAAGAGAGATGCTCAATCTGCAGAAATATTAAGGTGTTCAAGCAAGTAAAAATCAATATGCCTCTAATGGATGCAATTAAGCAAATTCTTGGAGGAATTATGCACAGTGAAAAGAAGGCTAATTGAACAAGCTAGTGCTATACTTCGTGGTCGTATACTCCTTAAGTATAAGGACCCTGGATGCTCTACTATTTCATGCCACATAGGGGATTATTATATTAGCCGAGCACTGCTTGATTTAAGGGCAAGTGTAAATTTACTTCCATACTCAATTTGAAAATAATTGGGTTTGGGAGAAATAAAACCCACTCGTGTAACACTTTAACTGGCTGATAGGTTTGCTAGAGTCCCATAAGGAATAGTTAAGAATGTATTAGTCTAGGTAAAGAATTTTTGCTTCCTAGTAGATTTCATCATACTGGATACACAACCCTTAACTAATGTGTCTACTCCTAATTCGACACCTGTTATATTAGGTAGACCACTCATTGCTACTTCAAATGCACTTATCAAATACAGTAATGGATCAATGAAAATGTCCTTTGGAAATATTGAATTCGAGACTAATATTTTCCATGTGAGTGAACAACCAAATGAACAAACTGATATATAAGAGGTAGATTTCATAGAAACCATAGTATAGGATTATGTAGATCGTGAATTCATAGAGGATCCATTAGAGAGAGCTTTTTCGTTTAGTGCAGAAAATCTGACTTTTCCAACCCAGATCGTTGAGGTGAAAGCAATTTATGATTGGTTAGAGGTTTGCCCTATAATGTCTATGGGAAAATGGGCACAAACTATTGAACCATTGGGACCAATGTTGAATGAAGTTGAATCCTCTGAGTTGAAAGCTCCACAACTTGATAGGAAACCTCTTCCCTATAACTTAAAATATCCATTTTTAGGTGAAAATGAAACCTACCTAGTAGTTATATCCTCTAAATTGACATCTGATCAAGAGTGTTAACTAGTTAAGTTTCTGCAGAGTCACAAGAAAGCTTTAGGTTGTTCAGTAGCAGACTTAACTAGTATTAGTCCACTTTTCTGTACACATCGAATTTATTTAGAAGATGATGCCAAACCAGTTAGACAAATGCAAAGAAGGCTCAATCCGAATATGAAAGAAGTATTAAGAGCTGAAGTATTAAAATTACTTGATGTAGGAATCATATACCCAATCTCTGATTCAAAATGGGTAAGCCCAGCACAAGTGGTTCCTAAGAAAATCAGGTGTTACTGTAGTTTAGAATGAGAATAATGAGTTGGTTCCAACTTGAATTTAGACTGGTTGGAGAGTATGCATTGATTATAGAAAGCACAATGCTATAACAAGAAAAGACCATTTCCCTCTTTCATTTCTGGACCAAGTTTTAGAAAGAGTAGCTGGACGTGCATATCACTGTTTCTTAGATGGTTATTTGGGTTATAATCAAATCGATGTTGCTTTAGAAGATCAAGCTAAGACTATTTTTATTTGTTCTTTTGGCACACTTGCTTACAAAAGAATTCCATTTGGTCTTTGCAACGCTTCTACTACCTTTTAGCGTTGCATGATAAGCATTTTTAGTGAAACGGTAGAAGAAATCGTGGAAGTCTTTATGGACGATTTCTCTATCTACGGTGATTCATTTAAGCAGTGTTTAGAGAATCTTAATCTAGTATTGACTCGGTGTGAGGAGAAAAACTATTGCTTAATTGGGGAAAATGCCATTTTATGGTGATTAAAGTCATAGTTTTAGGTCACGCTGCTTCTAAAGAGGGCATCCAAGTTGATCAAGCCAAGGTAGAATTAATTCAGAAACTTCCAACTCCACAATTTGTTAAGGATATTCGCTCACTCTTTGGCCACACTAGATTTTATCAGTGTTTCATTCAATCATTTAGTGAAATTTCAAAACCCTTGTGTCATTTATTAACACAAGAGGCATCTTTTGAATGGACAACACAATTCCAAGAGGCCTTTGAAAAACTTAAAACCCATTTAACTATAGCACCTATCCTTCAATCTCCTGACTGGTCGCTTCTTTTCAAACTTATGTGCGATGTAAGTGACTATGCTATTGGTGCTATGTTAGGGCAAAGAAATGACAAAAAGGAACATGTTATTTATTATGCTAGTAGAACCCTAAATGATGCTAAGTGAAATTACACGACAACTCAAAAAGAGATGTTAGCAATTATCTTTCCCCTTGAGAAATTTCACTCTTATCTCATTGGTTCAACAGTTATAGTATATACTGATCACTCTACAATAAAATACCTGTTGACCAAACCAAAAGCAAAACTAAGGTTAATACGTTAGATTCTATTATTACAAGAGTTTGACCTTGAAATTAGAGATAAAAACGGTGTTGAGATTGTGGTAGTCGATCATTTATCATGTTTACCGATGGAAGCTTACTAAAAAGATGAAATTCAAATAAATGATAGCTTCTAGGATGAACAACTGTTCAATGTAGCTGCAATAACAGTATCTACACCTCTGTGGTATGCTGACATTGGAAATTATTTGATGACGTCCGAGTTTTCTTTTGGGATGATCCTTATTTATTTAAATATTACCTAGACCAAGTAATTTGATGTTGTGTTCCCGAATGGGAAGTCCATGGCATAATCAAAATTTTCACTTCCAAGCTTGTGGTGGCCATTTCTCCACAAATAAAATAGCTTCCAAAACTCTACAATGTGGATTTTATTGGCCCACTTTATTTAAGGATGTTCATCACTTCTGTACCACGTGTGACCGATGTCAACATTTAGGGAGCCTAACCCATAGAAATATGATGCCTCTTTTCCCGATTCTAGTTTTGGAAGTATTTGACTGTTGAGGAATAGACTTCATGGTACCCTTTCCTGTATGTTTTGGTTTTGAATACATTTTAGTAGGAATAGATTATACTCCTAAATGGGTTGAAGCAATTGCCATAAGAAAAATGATTATAAAGTCGTGCTAAAACTTCTCCATGAGAATGCATTTTCACGCTTCGAAATGCCACGAGCAATTATAATCGATGGAGGAAAACACTTTTGTAATCGGCCAATAGGTACGTTATTACGTAAATATGGTGTAGTTCACAGGGTTGGCACATCATATCATCCACAGATAAGTGGCCAAGCAGAACTTAAAAATAGAGAAATCATGCAAATCCTTGAAAAAAGGGTTAACTCAAACCGTAAGGATTGGTCATTAAAATTAATTAACTCCCTATGGGTGTAACGCATCACTTACAAAAGCACTCTAGGGATGTCTCCATATCGTTTAGTTTACGAAAAATTGTGTCACCTACCCGTTGAATTAGAGCATAAAGCTTATTGGGCTATCAAACAATTTAATATTAATATTGACAAGGTAGGGTTACATCATAAACTTCAGATTGTAGAAATGGAAGAGTTACAGCACGATGCTTATGAAAATGCTTAAATCTCAAAAAAAAAAAAAAAAAAAGACGAAGAAGTTTCATGACCAACATATAGCTCGTCGTTCATTCCATAAAGGCCAAAAAGTTCTCATTTATCACTCTCGACTTCATCTTTTTCCTAGAAAATTGCAATCTAAATGGATTGGTCCCTTCATAGTAAAACATGTTTCTAAACACAGTGGCGTCGAAATAGAAAATCCAAACAACAAGAATCAAATCAAGGTAAATGGGCACCGACTTAAACCTTATTTGGAAAATTTTGTGGAATTAGTTGAGCTGTGGGATCTTTTTGATCCCTCGCCATGTGACTAGTTTTAATTAAAGTATACATTAGGTGTATATTAATTATCTAGAATAGTTTTATAACTACTTTAGAATATCTTTTTGGTTTTTTCTTTTCTAGTCTTATTTAATGTTATATTTAAAAACGAAAAGGAGCCCCAGTCCAGACCACCCATCAGCCTAGTCCGAACCATAGTAGGTCTATTTTTGGAGAAACTCAGATGGTACGGACCACTCTTCAAGTGGTTGGGACCCTACACCTCTTAAAGCCCCAAAATTTTTCTTTTTTTGGCTAGGTACTTCTTTTTCTATCTCCCTTTCCACGCTATCTCCCTCTCTAAAACTCCATTTTTCTCCGACCATCTTCTACAGCGTGGGTAGAATAAACAAAGTTAGGATTGCTTCATCTTCTCTTCAATCTTCATTTAGTTGGTAAGTCTTCTTCTTTACTTTCTTCAAACCCTAACTATGGTAGATCTTTTCTTTTTTTTTTTCTATTACTTTAATCTTTCTTCTTCTAGTTTAGTTTAAAATTTTCTTCTATTGAGACTCCTTAACAACTTTTACTCTTCTTTATTGTTCCAATTCTTCCATAGAAGTTTTTGGTCCATCAAGGAGCAAGAACCGCGGCTTGAGGGGGCGTTTAGGGTCTCTTTCTCTCTTTCTATATCCTACAATCATTTAACTTAGGTATGTAAATTTCTCATAATTAGACGCAAATGTGTGATTCCAAAGAGCTGGTTTAGCTTAAATTCTTTCAAGTATTTTAGTTTATTTTATCCTAGTAGGCCATTAAATTTGTGCGGACATAGGGATTTTTTTTTTTGGGCTAATTTTCCTACCAATATTATCCCTTTTTTTTTTCTTGATGTAGCAACCATGCCACCACGAGTTAAACTAACTGCTCATTGATAGATTGATCCCATCTCTTTGGATCATAATCGTTTTTGGAGAAAACAATCCGAAACACAATACGATGATATTTGGGCCTACAAGTCGATAGTAATTGAACACTTCTAGGAAATTGATCAATTTAAAAGTGAGAATTTCATGCTCCACCAAAATTTTGACGCCACACAGTGGTTGGGCTTAGCACAGTTTCATTCTAGTTGTATGGTGGATACTGTTTGAGAATTTTTTACCAATGTTAAAGAAAATTCAATAATTAGGAGGAAAAACCGAGAAATAATAATCATTTGGGTTTGGGGAGTTGAGATTGTGCTCAAATCTAATGATTTTTCATAAGTTTTCCAACTTTCCCGCATTGAAAAACTAGAATTCTCTTAGCCAGCTGAGGGCACACCACCACTATCTATCATTGCTCAGGAGATATTGTTAGAGGCCCAAGAATGGACTGGGGAGTATAGGAAGCTAGGTTTTATTTTGAATGACAAATATTGAGCTTTACGCATGTTCTACTGTACTAACCTCATACCACAAAATAGGCATGCAGATTATACCCCTCTTTGAGCCCGATTGATATATGCCTTTGGAATAGGCATGACAATTGACCTTTCTTCATATTTCTAACACCATTTATGTATACATATGAGCATCTTGGAGCCCTTGCTGCATTTTCCTTTGGCGATATTTTTAATAAAATTTTCAGCTGAAAGGGTGCCCAGATCATAGATGGCATGCCTTTGGCCCCAAGGTTCATCCCTTTTAATATCATTTCATATTCTAAGTCTTGGGGTCACATAGCCAGAATCAAGCAGAGACGAACAGAGGCCGATAAGAAAGGGAGTGGATCTCAGGCTCAGCTTAACGAGGAAGTGGAACATGAGGTATCCAACGTTGAACTCACTTCCCAAATAGGTGCCTTGGTAGAGAGGATGATTCATTTGGAGAGCAATCAAGAGGATGACCACCAAATTTTACTTCAAATTTAGAGGTCACAATAAACTCAGGGTCACCTGTTACAGAGCATACTAGACCATTTTCGAGATTCCTCTTACCCACCTCCACACTGATGTCTTGTTTTATTCCTTATGTCTTTTTGAAATGTTTGTAATATTTGTGAGTTTAGGGTTTAGACTTAGTACTCAACTTTGTACCCCTAAAACTCTATCATTTCGTTGTACTTTTATATTGTAATTGTGTTTTAAGTTATGATTATGTTGTTGGTTGTCTTATGTTAAGTTCACAACTTACTCTTACATGTTCATTTTCTTTATTTTCTTTTATCTATTTTTGTGTTATTTTTATTTTTTTCTCTTTTTTTCTTTTTTTTTTTTTGTTAGCTCATGACTGGCAGTTTTATGATAATATTCTTATTCAATTTTTTATATATTTTGTGTCAAGACAGGTTCATCATGTTTAACAAATCTGACTTATTAGATGAGGAAAATGAGTTTGATATTTACATTGATAATCTTAGTGGGGTTGACATTTTTGCGAGTTCAGAGTGTCCCATTGAGGAGTGGTCCGATGATTGCTTTGAGGAGAGTATTTCATTACCTCTTTCTTATATTTTCCCTCTTATAATCCTTATAGTCCCTGACTAGTTTCTTGAGGGGCAAGGGTGGGACGACGTCGATTTAAAGATTTGTTACATATGGAGTGGGCTAAGGTAGACATATCTGTTGAATGGCTTGATGCACCTAGATATGACATTGACACTGACACCATGGTCTTATCTGATAATTCATCACACTTGGATGACGATGATATGCCTCCCTTAGAAGACATTCTTGATTCGAGTAGTGAGATAGATGAGAGTACTAACATTGAGTCTGATTATGGTGATCTACCTCCACAAGATTTTCCTTTATCAGATGAGGCTATTCTTGCTATTAATGCTATTTTAGCTCCATATGATGCTGACATGAGGTACTTCTTTTCCCTTATTTTTCTGTTCTTTTCTAGTTAATTTCTTTTTTATTTCTTATCTTTTTATTATTTGTTTTGTCATCATTAGTCACTTGCATTATAAGTTGGAAGGGTACTATTTACCTACATTTTATGTCGTTTCGCTTTTCTTCTGCTATTGTTCTTGCTCGACACACACATTAAGAATAATGTGTCACTTAAGTTGGGGAGGGGATGGTTAATAATATGTAGAATTCCCTTAAGTATTATTGATGACTAATGAATGTGTCACTTTCTAATTCAATGGCGGTAGTAGTCATGAAATTAACAGATGGTTTGATGTTTAATCTTGAAATAGAAAATTAAATTTTCAATTGAGTATAAATGTTTCTTGAAATGGGTGTCCCTTCGTCCCCATCAAACCTGATGAACTTTGACACTATTTACTCTTTCGGATATGGGAGCTAGTTTATCTCAGGAGGGGTAGGACGGTGGAGGTCAAAATTTAATTTTAAGGTAGCCTAGGAGTTCTCCTATTGGACTAGATCCCTTAGTTGAGACTTTAATTGTTCTAAGGTAACAACGAGTTAAGGAGTATATTCACGTATCTCTATATTTTTAGTCTAAGAGTGATGTATCTAGTCTAAGGGTAAACTATTTAGTCTTTATTTTATTAGTATAAATATAGTCATAGAAAACCTAATTAGGTGTTAAGTCATTTAGTAAATCTATCTTCTCCTTACACGGTATTAGAGCGGAGATCCTAATCTCTATCTAAGAAAGTTAGGTTCTTTTGTGCATCAAGAAACCTAAGCCGTTGTTACCATCAAGGCTTGAACTCTCCATGTCTATGTTTTACTATTCATCGTAGGGAGATCAATTGTCACCTATCATCATCATTGGAGAAATTCTCCAATGCGTGAGAAGCTATAGCAGTAACTTTCAAACCATCGACGGCGATGTGAAGATCAATTAGTACTGTTCCATAATTCATTAGTCACGATCTATACACCAGTGAAGTCATCTTCGATCGTCAAGCCCAATCGTCAAAGAGCCATTTCGAAAATGTCAACCATAAGCCCACACGTGTATTTCAATCGTCGGCACATGGATCTCACTCCTAGCACTCTCACTGGCACATGAGAGCACCTAACTGTTGCCTCTACAGCTATTCCAGCGTAATCATCCCCCTCATGTAGGTCTTGTGGTAGTGTCAATTTGTTGTTTTAAGCATGTTTCTGAAAGTCCATAAGTTATCTCTCATGGTCTCAGCTTCTATCAACTTTGCTAGCTTTGCCGTTAGTTTCTTTAATTTTCAGAGTAAGCTCAGAGTTTGTCTTGTCCTTCACTATCCTAATGGAATCTGAACTTCTTTATTCTATCGTATCTCTTTAATTGACTACACATAAATTGAATGGCGCCATTTACAATCAGTAGTCTGGGGCTGTCATGATTGTTTTAACGGGTTGTGACAAACAAAAGTACCTTACTAAGTTAGCCCAGCCTCAACTAAGCAAAGGCATGATACGTGGATTCAAGAAGATGCACATATTGTTAGTATGTTATGGAATTCTATGGAATCTCATGTTACTGATATGTGTACTCACTTGGATAGCTATAAGGAGATTTAGGACTATATCCGTCTATTGTTCTTTAGTGACTTGTCTTGTATGTATGATTTATCTCATGAGTTCTTTTAGTTACAGTAGTCTGGTAAGACAATTATAGATTATTTTGCTTCCATAAAGTGAGTCTACGAGGAGTTGAACTCGATTTAACCATTATCAACGGATATTTATGATATGCAAAAACAATGTAAGTAGATGAGGTACTTTGGTTCCTTGCAGGCTTTGACCCTAAATTTGAGCTAATAAAGGTTCAAATACTAAGCTGAGCCTCTCTATTTTCATTTGGTAAGACTTATTCTAGGGTTATGTGAGCTGCATCTTGAGATTATTTTTCAATTAGTTTAGATCCCTCTCAATCTAAATTTGTCAATCAGTTACCCCTATCTCATATTATAGTCATGGTAATCGTGGTGGTCATGGTGGACGAGGGGGATGTGGCAAAGAATCTCGAACTAAGTGTACACATCGTGGTAATCTAAGGCATACTTATGAGAAGTGTTGGATTTGTTTGGGAAACCCCAACATTTGGCACATACAGTCTCTTATGATTCTTTTACGACTGCAACTACTACCATGGAGCATCCATGGACTGTAACTCTTTTTAAAGAAGAGTATTCAAGACTTCCTACAGTATCAGACAGCTCATCCGGCCTCCCTTTCTTCTGCTTCCCTTGCTCGTTAAAATGATTCTATTGTGTCTTTCCATTTATTCTCCTGCCTCAACGAGTATAGACTCTGGTGCCTCCTATCATATGTTCAAAGCATCGTATTTTTTTCTAGTGTTTAATATTCTAGTTCTCTCATAATAGTTCCTCTAACCAATGGGTCAATTATTTTTGTCAACAGCATTGACAAGCCTTGCAATACCTTTTAATCTACCATCTGTTAGCAAGCTTATCAAGCACAATAATTGTTCAGTGACATTCTTTGCCAATTCTATTGTTATTGATGATATGAAAATAAGGGATAAGATTGGCAAAGGTCATGAAACTTGATATAGTAGTACCTAAAACTTGTTTTACAATAGCTTTTCCTGATACAGATTTATTATCGTTTTGGTCATCCATCTTTGGATAGGCTAAAATCCATGGTTCCTAGTCTACACCATTTAGAGTCTTTGAATTGTGAGTCTTGTCAGTCGGGAAAGCATTATCATGTGCCTTTTATTTTCTAAGTCGATAAGAGGTCATCGAGTCCATTTTCATTAGTCCCTTCAGATGTGTGGGGTCCTAATCAAGTTCTTCAAATTTGTGGTTTTGTTATTTTGTCACTTTTGTAGATGCGTTTTCAAGAATTATATGGATTTACTTAATTAAAATCATTCAGAGCTATTCTCTATTTTTCAAGGTTTCTATGTTGAAATTAAAGCTAAGTTTGATGTGCCTTTGCTACTTTTTTGTGGTGATATTGCAATAGAATAGTTTTTGATACCTTTTATTGATTTCATAACCTCTTCTAGTATACTTCAGCCTTCTTGTTCTCATACACTACATCAAAATGGGGTTGGTGAAAGAAAAAAAATATGCATCTTATTGAAACAAGCCATCTCTTTTTTCAAATTACTGTTTTGTTGGAGTGATGTTATTTTAACTGCATATTATTTAATCAATAACATGGCTTCTTCTGTTCTCAGGGGACTAGCCCCTCATTCCGTGTTGTTCCTTAATAAAACTTTGTTTTCTCTTCCACCTCAAATTTTTAGGTGTGGTTCATTTGTCCACTAGCGTGCTACTGGGATTGATAATTTGGATTCACAAGCTCACAAGTGCATACTTTTAGGGTACTCTAAGGCTACAAAAGAGATATTATTGTTACAGCTCTTTTTCTAATTGATTCTTTTTTTATACAAATGTCATTTTCTTTGAGTGTCCCCGTTTTCTCTCATTCTCATTCTCAATCTTAATCTATTCTTTATGAGAGTCTTCCTTTTCTTCTTATCCCTGTTAAGTCTATTTCGTCAGTTATTGTAGTTTTCTGAGTCCATCTAATTGTTTGTCTCTTCCTAACACCAAGTAATGACTACTCCCCCTATTGCTTCTTGTGCTTCCCCACTAAAACCTCCATGTTGCCTGTTTCTGTCAGTGATTTATATGTTTTTATTTCTCATCTGAAGGGTAAATATTCTTGTACCTATCATCCTATCGTTAATTTTGTATCTTCATCTTCTGTTTCTATTCCTAACTTTGGCTCTAAAGAACTATCCTAGGTGGCATTTTCTTATGGAAGATGAGATATCTACTATTTATGCCAATGATACTTGGAAAGTTGTTGCTCTTTCTCCTGATAAGTTAATGGTTGGTTATTGTTAGGTGCATATATACGGGCATTGATCCCTTAAGAAGGCCTTGAAGAGTGGCTAAATGAACAGTCTATCATGAGTTGACATTACTTCAAGTTTCTTTCTATGATAAAATTCCCTTATTCAAAACCCCACTTTTAGGGATCTATACTGTTGTCCCCGTCGGGGGGAGTTGGGCTGCTTAGGAATGGTAAAGTCGATACTCTATATAGTATTAAAGTTCATCCCGATGGCAATGTCGATAGGTTAAAGGCGCAATTAATAGCAAAGGGCTATACATGAGTTTATAATTTAGATTTTTCTGAGATATTTTCTCCTATTGCTAAGATTGCCAGTGTTCATCTTATTATCTCTCTAAGTCTAGTTTATCATTGATCTCTAAGCCATCTTTATATCAAAAAGGCTTTTCTTCATAGTGATTTGGCTAAGGAAGTTTATATGTAGTAACCTCATAGGTTTGTTACTTAGGAAGAGTCTGGGTTGGTTTGTAAGTTAGAGAAATCATAATATGGTTAATATGGTCTGAAATAGTCTCCTTGGGCATGGTTTGGCAGGTTTAGTATTGTTTCATTGAATTTCGCTTTTGTTCATTGTAGAGTAGACAATTCAACATTTTATCATCATTCTTCTAAATGAAGGATTTGGATTCTAGTGTATGTAGATGACATCATTATCACAATTGATGATTCACAGGATATTACTAATCTTAAGTTATTCCTTCAAAGTAAGTTTAATACCAAGAATTTGGTTCAATTGAATTACTTCTTGGGAATTGAGATTGCTCGATCAGGTGTGGACATCTCTCTCTCTCGAAGAAAGTATGCTCTCAATTTGTTAATTGAAATAGCTATGTCAATATCTAAACTTGGGAACACTCCAATGAATCCAAATACTAAGTTGGTTACTCATAAGGGAGAACTATTACATGATCTTAGCTAGTATCAAAGGTTAATTAGAAAGCTAAACTACTTAACAATTACTAGACCAAATATATCTTTTGTCACGAGTGAGATTTGTTAGTCCATAGAATCACCTTGTAAAAGTCATTAGGATGTTTCTGTTTGGATTTCGAAATACTTGAAAGGTACACTAGGTAAAGGTTTATTATACGAAGACAATGGACATACTTTAGTTTAGGGAGTACATATATGGATGCTGGGTTAGGTCACCATCAGATATATGATTTACTATTGGATATTATATCTTTATTAGAGGTAATCTGGTATCTTGGAAGAGTAAAAAGCAGACAGTAATAGTACTATCAAGTACTAAATCAAAGTATAGATCTATGGCACACATGTCTTATGAGTTTAGGTAAGTACAACACAACATACTAAAGAGGTTAGGAGTTTATCATTCATAGTCCATTGAGTTACTATATGATAATCAAGTTGCTATTCATATTGATTCGTATCTAGTATTTCATGAGAGAACTAAACATATTGAGATTAGTTGTCATTTTATTAGAGAAAATTTTATAAAATATAATCCAAACTGGTCATGTGAAATCTAAAGACCAATTTGCTAATTTGTTTACAAAAGCTCTTAGGGGACCTAAAGGAAGGTTTATTAATAGTAAGCTCAGAACATATGATATATATGCTCCAGCTTGAGAGAAAGTGTTAATGTATATTCATATATTTTTGTATTTATGTATCTAGTCTAACGGTAATTTGTACATTCTTTATTTTACGAGTATACAATCATAAACAACCTAATTGAGTGTCAAGTCATTCAATAAATCTTTTTCCTCTTTACAAAGAAAAAAAATATATTTATGAGGTTAGAAAACTTAAAAGGGGATGGCGGGTGGGTAGCTTGCTAGGGAGGATAATTAGGAACAATTGGTGTGGTATTAGGACCTTCGTTTTAGGAAGACATCAGAGGACACATAAAAGGGATGATCGATCCTCCTGTTAGAGTTATTGATTTGGGCCCTAGTGGAGTAGTTATCGTTGAGACTCCATCCTTAGGTGGCATCGGAGGTGGCTCCACGGCATTGGTCTCTTGAAGGGAAATGGAAGTCTCTCCTCTACCATCCTCAAGGCAAGTGTCAGGATGGATGTTTAACCATATTATAAGGCTTTGATTGCCTCCATCATGGCCTATTAGGTGTGGTAGGCATTTTGCTACTATTATTGGTAACCAATATTTTCTTTAAGATAATTTGGAGGTAGTGTGCCAAAGAGGCTAAAGAGGGTTGTTTTGCCATGATCGGACATTCCCCATCAACTTTAGTGGTAATTTTGCCACCTTTCGAGCCACCAGTATTAACTGCACTTGGTTCTTTTCTTGAATGTGCCATGGAGGACACTCAAAAGTCTTTACCAACAGAGTTTAATGTGGTTGATTGGAACTAGTTGCATGTTTTAATCGTATGAGGAAAATGTTGATTGTCATCAATGGCAAGACTCATCAAAGATGAGCTTGAGACATTGGGTGGCTTGGAGGGGGGATAGGAAGGGGGAAAGAGAGTGAGAGAGAAAGAGACTCTTGAATAAGGCAAGTCAACTCTTAATCACTTGCTATAAATAAGGTAAGTTGTGGGGTATTCAAAGTCCTTTGGACTAGCAGGAAAATAGGTTTATAATTCTAGGAGTGTAGGTGATTGAGTGTGTTATAGTTGCCACCGATGATAGTGATATTGAAAATTTTTCTCATGTCAGTCTAAGGTATAAGGATTTGGGTTGATGGTGACGAATACTTAGCTATCAATCCAAAATATGGAAATTTGGGGCTTTGGGTCAAATAGAAAGGTGTCATGTAGTGATTGTGGTTAGGGTATTAATTATTTGGCCAGAGAATTAAATGTGAGTCTCTTTTCTTAGGTTGTTTAAGGTGTGGTCTCGATAGATTTCCTAACTCTAGGCGTTGAGCCAGTTGTTCTCGGGGATTGCGATCGATTGTAAAGCCTCAAAGCCTCTGCAATGGGATCTTGAGAATAGAGGGTTGGAGAAATCTTTGGGCTTCACTCCTTGTAAATCGTATTGCACTAGAACACTAAGATAGAGAACTAGAATTGACTGTGACTAATTTCTCAAACATTGAACATTGCTGAATACACATATATATATGTAGTTGGTTGCTTATTCAGATTACCTATAGAGGGTTGTTCAACTATCCTACATTCTAGACTTTTCTTTAATTAATGTACATTAACACTCCCCCTTAAGCTGGAGCATATATATTATATGCTCCAAACTTGTTATAGATAAATCTTACTTTAGCCTCGCCCAAGGGTTTAGTGAATAAGTCTGCCAATTGATCTTCTGATTTGACATGCCTAGTCTTGATGAAATTTTGTAAAATCTTTTCTCTGACAAAGTGACAGTCAACTTCACTGTGCTTGGTCTACTCAATTGGCTGCTTGATTATCACAAAACAACTCCAAATTAATTCATAAGACGTATGTGCCATAGTCCTATATTTTGATTCTGCACTTGATCTTGTCACTACAGTGTGCTTTTTATTTTTCTAAGATACTAGATATTCTCCAACAAAAATACAGTATCCAGTAGTTGATCGTCTATCTAGGGGAGATCCGGCCCAATCTACATCTGTATATCCCTAGACAAGAGTGTAACCATTTTTTAATACAACAAGCCACGTCTTTGTGCACCTTTGAAATACCTCAAAATTTAAACAATGGCATCCCAATGACTGGAGCGAGGTTGCATCAAGAAATTGGCTTACTGTACTTATAACAAATGTTATATCTGCTCATGCCACTCTCAAATAATTAAGTTTCTCGACTAGTTTGCCATATCTACTGGGTTCATCTAATAACTTTCCTTTATTTATAAGGAGCCTAATATTGGGATCCGTTGGAGTACCAATCAGTTTAACTCCCAACATGCTTGTGTTTGACAATGTATTAAGTATATATTTTCTTCGAGAAAGAGTAATTCCATGTGTGATCTTGCTATCTTAATGCCTAAAAAATACTTCAATGTACCCAAGTCTTTTGTTTGAAACTTATTCTGCAAAAACATTTTCAGATCATGAATGCCCTGTGCACCATCCCCAATGGCCACAGTATCATCGACATTTACTAATAGCTATAATTTTCCATGAGAGGAATGTCTGTAGAATACTGAATGATTAATATCACACTATGTCAATCGAAATCCCACAATAGCACTGAATCCACCAAACCATACACAAGGGGATTGTTTCAGGCCATATAATGATTTATTTTTAATTTACAAACTAAGCAAGATTCCCCTTGAGCAACATGTCCAGGTGATTGTTTCATGTACACTTCTTCGGCAAGGTCACCAGTAAAGAATACATTTTTATGTCCAGCTGATGGAGAGACCAATGAAACATAGTAGCAATGGCAATAAGCAAATAAACTGATGGAATTTTAGCCAGAGGAGAGAAGGTTTATAAGAAATCAAGTCTATAAAACTGAGTGTATCCTTTAGCAACTAATCATGCTTTTAGACGATCAATAAACCATTGGGTTGATCCTTAACATTGTACACCCATCTGTGCCCAACAGTTGATTTCCTAGGAGGGAGAGCCACTAAATCCCATGTATCATTAGCATGAAGTGTAAACATTTCTTCTTTCATGGCCACACGCTATCCGGATTGAGACAAGGCTTTAGACACAAAGTAAGGTATAGAAATAGTAGAGAGAGATGTAACAAAGGCATGATAAGATAGATAGAAATATAATTGTATAGGAGACAAATTTAGAAATGGGATGAGAAATGTAAAAGCGCCTACCTTTCTGAAAGGCAATGAGAAGGTCAAGATCACTTTGTTTTGAATCAGGACAAGGATTTGAAGACTGAGGAGGAGAAGATGGAGTAGTAGAAGCATCAGGTGATGACTTAGCAGCCGTCTACTGTCTAGTATAAATTTACAAATCAGGGTGAGAAAGGTGAAAAGAGATAATCATAGGTAAAGGAAGACTCTCGTTCAACTCATGTACAGACTGAGTATCTAAAAAAAAAATGGTGTAGTTTCAAAAAATGAAACATTAGCAAACATAAAATATCATTTGAGAGAATGACAATAACACCGATACCCTTTTTGTAACGGAGAGTATCCCAAAAAGATACACTTGAGAGCAGAAGGCTCTAACTTGTCGATTCCGCTATCAAGCTGATGTAAAAGGTAACACACCGAAAGATATGTAAAGGAAGAAAGAATGGAGATGTTTTAGGAAACAAGACAAAATAAGGTGAACGCCCCTATAGGATAGAGGATGGCAATCTATTAATTAGCTAACATGCAGTGAGAATTGCATTACTCCAAAAAATCTTAGGAACATGCATATGATTAGCAGACACCGAGTTGTTTCAACAAGATGTAAATTCTTCTGTTCTACAACTCTATTCGGTTGTGGAGTACGAAAGCAAGAAAATTGGTGCAGCATGCCAAAAGAGGTCATAAAATCAGTGGACGGTGAACACTCTTTAGCATTGTCACTGTAAAGTATTTTAATAGACACATCAAATTAAGTTTTAATTTCATCAAGAAAGATAGCTTAGAAGGATCATTGACACCAGGCGATCATCATTAGAGCATCACCATCATTAGAAGCCTCCACACGCACCATCATGCACTGCTGGGTCCTCAACACGTGGTCCTCACACGCCTCCTTCTTATTGCACGTGTGAGCACGTGAGTCAATAGAAACCTACTGAACAACTTGTTATGCACTTACCTAGTTCCGATGAGCCTCCCGGCATAATTGTGTGCTATTTTTGAACCATTTTCTCTTCACCTCTACCTAGCATTTCATCTTCTTCGTTCATTGTACTGTTCACTAACTGCCATGCCATCAGAAACCTCTGAACAGAAGATTACTGGTAGTTCTATCTCTATTCCATAATAATTAACAACCCGAAAATTGAATGGACCAAATTACATTCAATGGTCTAAGGCTATTAAAATTACATTGACCGGAGATGGTAAACTAAAGAACTTAACTGAATCTGGGCCTTCTGAAGCAGATCCTAAATTTGATAATTGGGTTTAAGAAGATGCTTCTTTAGTTAGTTTATTGTGGAACCCCATGGAACCTCCCATAGCTGATACATGTACTCACCTTAACACATACAAAGACATAGGAATATGTTTGGTTATTGTTTTCTAATGATCTCGGTCGGAGGAATGATTTATCATTAGAATTCTTTTAGCTACAACTGTCAGGTATACCAGTTATGGAATATTTTTCCTCCCTGAAGCGTGTCCATGAAGAACTAAATTCTCTTCAACCATTATCTACAGATATTAATGTAATACGGTAGTAAAGGGAACAGATGGTTGTACTTGGATTCCTTGCTGAATTGGATCTAGAATTTGAGCCTGTTAAAGCTCAAATATTGAGTATAGTTTCCCTATCTTTGTTTGTAGAAACCTACTCTCGTGTTACGAAAGCTAAATCTTTGGATTCTTTTGCTACTTCTAATGCTATATGATTAGCTTTAATTAGTTAGGCATCCTCTGATAATAAGAACTCTGGTTATTAGAATTCTTACTCATCTAGGGAGCATGGAATTCATGGAGGTCGTGATCATAGAAGATGTAATATGAGCTCTAAATGCTCTAATTGTGGTCATGTTGGACACACTAGAGACAACTACTAGGATCTTCATGAGAGGCCACCACACATGGCTCATTGAGTCACATCTGATGCTCCCATTTTTGTAGAGAAGCCTATTACCAGTGAGAAGGCTACACCATTCATAGTGACGATCTCAGAAGATGAATATGCCTTCTTTCAGTACTAGACGGCTCACTAGGCATCTCTTCCCATAGCTTCATTAGCACATCGAGGTAATCTTACTACTTGTGTGTCTATCTCTTCACTCTAGATTCTTGATTCTAGTCCCTCAGATCATATGTCTAGTACCACCTCATTATTATCTAGCATTCAATATTCTTCTACTACTGATGTCATCACAGCCAACGACTCATTTAACCCAGTTAGGGGTATTGGTACAGCGGCTCTAACTCCTAACTTACCTTTGCCTTTTGTTTTATTTGTTCCATCATTATCCTTCAATCTTTTATCATTCAGGAAACTTACTAAACAGTTAAATTGTTCATTGACATTCTTTCCCAATTCTATGATTATTTAGGAATTGAAGAAAAAGAAGAAGATTGAAGAAGGGCATGAAACTGAGGAACTTTACTATTTAGCTATTCCGTCTATTCTCTTATCTACCACCTGCTCAGATGCTGCCTCTCCTATTAACATCCATTGTCTTCTTGGTCATTCATTGTTTGATAAATTAAAGTATATGGTCCTTAGTTTAAGTTGATTTCTATCTTTAAATTGTGAGTCTTCTTAGCTCAAAAAGCATCACCATGTTTTCTTTAGTCCTAGAGTCAACAATAGGGTATTAAGTCCTTTTCATTTGGTCCATTCAGCTGTGCGGGGCCGAGTCGTGTTGTTACCAAACTGTGTTTTAAGTATTTTATTACTTAGATTGATGACTTTTTGAAACTTATATGGGTTTATTTAATGAAAGATCGTTTAGAGTTATTATCTATCTTTAAAGCTTTTTGTATTAAAATCAAAACTCAATTTGATGTGTCGATTAAAATACTTCGCAGTGACAATGCTAAAGAGTATTTCTCTATATCATTCACTGATTTTGTGACCTCTTTTGGTATGCTGCACCAGTCTTCTTGCTCTTCAACGCTAACGAGACTAACGTTAATAGTGACTAAACCTTCTGTTTTGACTCACTGGTTTTTCTTATTTACACAAGCACAGTGTTCACACACTTGGGATATCAGCGTTGATGCTCTAATACCATGGAAATAAAATTGCACTATAACACTAAAATAGAGAACTAGAATTGACTGTGACTAATTTCTCATACATTGAACACTGCTGGATATACAAATATATACATGTATTTGGGTGTCTATTTAGATTATCCATAGAGGACTATTCAGTTATCCTACATTTTAGACCCTTCTTTAATTAATATACATTAACACTTCTAACGTATGGATTTGGTTCCCCTGCCATTATCAATGAAACCATAAGAAGGCTCCTCATGTGTTCAAGGGGGAATTGTTAGAAAGGGAAACGTTGGTGGGTCATTTGTGGGTAAGGGTGCTAGAATGCCTTCACTTGTAAATGCTGCCATGGGATCCATAGTGCTCCTAGACTAGAATGGCCTCGAAGGGGTGTACCGTGGGTGGTTTGGTCAAGGATTGTGTTGGGTATGCCTTAGTTATGGCTAGATGAGGGAGTTATTCCAAGTGGGAATGACATAGAAATGTCATCTATAAGTATTAGCACAACTTTTGATGTGGAGAACTTGTTATCCTTTTAAGGCATTTCTGGGCCTCTCATGTTAACTGTCAGTTATAGTATATTTTCATACCAATTCCAATTCCTTGACATCTTCATCGGTACAATGCAGAGTAGAGTTCCAAAGTCCAGGGTTGAAATTGTCATTTTCTTTGACGATGTCTTGTTAAGTGGAAGGTGCAATTGGATACTGCTACTACTTGGATTACCAAGGATAGATTCCACCACCTTGATCTTTAATTTAGGACCAATTTCCACTAATACGTGGATTATGAGGATAGATTCCACCACCTTGACCATTAGCTTAGGGACCAATTTCTATGTCATCACTCTGCAGAGAAGAATGATGGGGATCATATATATCGATTTTATATTTCAAATTTTCTTTAGGTTAATTTTAGTAATAATTGGGAATTTTATATTGATGAGATTTTATTAGCGGTTATGTAATTTAGAATTGGTTAATTAGAATTGGCCTAGATGAAAGGTACACTTATTGGATAATTAGCTTTGATGAATTGAATTGATTGTTGAGTTTAGCATTAGAGTAGTTTAGTTTAGTTTTCATCACTTCTTTGTTTCTTCACCTCCATTTCCTACCTCACCTCACTTTGGCAACAACATATTGCTGCCTAGTCTAAAATGGAAGGCAAGCTTAACTGGGATTCAAGCACAATATCATTTTTTTCCCTTTTTTTCTTCAAGTATGGCACAGTATCCTATTATGGGTTGGTTTTGTGAACATGGTTTTCATAGCTAAGAAAAAAGAAAGAGAAAAATACAGGGATTTTCCTGTCAGTCCAGCTGTTGGATAACTGGTATTGTGCTTATAGTTGCCTGAACGAATATTCCTTGTATAATGTTTTTTGCTGTCAAAGTTTCTTCCTATTGGGACTTATGGCTCATTATGGGTATTATGGGAATTAGACCATGTAATCCTGTTAAGATTAGGAATACTATGTAATCCTGTTAGGGTTAAGAATAGAGGTAATTATAAATACTCTCTGTGTAAACCTGTGATTAATAAGAAAACCCTAACCCTCGCTCCCGTGGACGTACCCAGGTTTTTGGGGAATCACGTATAACTGTGTATTGATCTCTTTACTGTTTTCTCACAAAATCATGTGTATGCGTGTGAATTATTTCAACAATTGGTATTAGAGCGTAGGTTGAATCACACAAAGAACGATGGTAGGAAGTTCGTCAGTGACAAAGTTTGATGTAGGCAAGTTCGGTGGAACTGGGAATTTTGGACTATGGCAATAGCGGGTAAGAGATCTGTTAATACAACAGGGTTCAGTGAAGGCGTTGAACGGGGCTACGAAGAAACCAGAGATGATGTCGAATGATGACTGGGAAGATATGCAGATGAAGGCCGTGAGTACGATTCGTCTGTGTCTTGCAGACAAAGTTATGTATCACGTAATTGGTGGTGACTCGCCTGCCGGTGTTTGGGTTAAACTGAAGAGCAGGTATATGTCAAAGTTTTTGACAAATAAACTGTTTTTGAAGGAGAAGTTATTTGGGCTAAAGCTGGTTGAGGGTTCTAATCTAATTCAGCATATTAACACGTTCAATCAACTTATTAGTGATCTAAAAAGTATTGATGTGAAATTTGAGGGGGAAGACCAGGCTTTGATGTTGTTATCCTTGTTACCGACTTCTTTCGACATGCTCGTTTCAACTCTTCTTTAAGGGAAAGAAACCCTAGAAGAGGAGGAGGTCATTGCAGCCCTTCTGGTGTATAACCAACGCAAGCAACAAGCTGATTTGTCTTAAGGTGAAGGACTGGTGGCAAAAAGGTACGACGATCGTGAAAGAAAGAAGGAGAGGGGTAAAACAGGTGAAGGCCGTTGGAGATCTCAGTCGAGGGGGCAGTCCAGCGAAGGGTTTGTGTATAAGTGTTACAAGTGCCATGAACCAGGACACATGAAAAAGGGCACAAACTGGAAGAAGAAACAGGGAAAGGTAGGGAAAAGAAATAAGGACAGTCAAACTCAACGAACGTTGTAGAGCAGAATTCAGAAGAAGATGGTGATATGCTTTTGGTTTCAGTCCATGTGGATCATCTGTCAGACTCATGGATTCTGGATTCAGCATGCTCTTATGACATGTCTCCTAACAGAGAATGGTTTGACACCTACAGTTTAGTGAATTGTGGTACTGTCCTTATGGGCAATGATGCATCTTGCGAAGTCATAGGAATAGGAACAATTAAAATCAGAATGTTTGGTGGTGTTGTGAGAACCTTGGGTGAAGTTAGGGATGTACCAGGTTTAAGGAAAAGTTTAATTTCGTTGGGAACATTAGACTCTGTGGGCTGCGGGTATAAAACAGAAGGTGGAGTAATGAATGTAACGAAAGGTTCTTTGGTGATCTTGAAGGGTTTGAAAGGTCCTGGAAATATTTATAAGCTGATAGGGAGTACAGTTGTAAGTGGAGCTGCTGCCACTATAACTGATGAAGCTGATGATACTATTCTATGGATATGCGGTTGGAGCATATAGAAGAACATGGGATGTTAGAGTTGCATAAGAGGAATCTACTGAAAGGGGTAAAATCACGCAAGGTTGGATTCTGCAAGTTTTGTGTTCTAGGGAAACAGTGCAAGGTGCAGTTTAGAGGTGTTATCATAGAACAAAGGGAATTCTTAACTATATACATTCAGATATTTGGGGGCCAGTGAGAGTAGCTTCGAAAGGAGGATCTTTGTATTTCGTGACCTTTATCGATGATTTTTCGAGGAAAATTTGGGTGTACTTCATGAAACATAAATCTGAAGTTTTTGATAAATTTAAGGTGTGGAAAGCTGAAGTGAAAAACCAGACAGGGAAGCGAATTAAGTGCCTCAGGACAGATAATGGGAAAGAGTAAAAGAATGGGCTTTTTCTGAAGTTTTATGAGGAGCATGGGATTCAGCGACACTTCACAGTTCGTAAGACACCTCAGCAAAATGGGGTGGTAGAAAGGATGAACAAAACTATAACGGAAAAGACATGGTATATCAGATTGAATGCAGGACTTCCTAAGGATTTCTGGGCAGGAGTAGTGAGTATGGCATGTTTTATTATAAACAGGTCGCCGAGTATTACTTTGGATGGAAAGGTAGCGGAAGAGGTGTGGACAGGGAGAGATGTAGATTATTCAGTCCTACTAGTTTTTGGATCCACAGCCTATGTTCATGTTCCCGGGAATGAGTGGTCAAAGCTTGATGCGAAATCCAAACAGTGTATCTTTATTGGGTATGAAAAAGGGATAAAAGAGTATAAGCTTTGGGATCCTGAAGCAAAGAAGGTAGTGATCAGCAGAGATGTGGTGTTTGATGAAGCTTCTATGGGTAAGACACATCATAAATCCGAGTCAGTGGAAGGTAACAAGCAGCATGATATACAGATTGAGCTGAATGGTTCTGACACACATGGTTCTGAGTTAGAAGAATAGCAGAAACAACAGTAGTAGGTAAGCATAGCCACAGGGAGACCCAGACGTACAATCAATCCACCCAAAAGTTATGGTTTTGAGGATATGGTTTCTTTTGCTTTAACTACTACCAGTGGGGATCTGTCTACTTTTCAGGAGGCTATCACTAGGTCTGAAAAAGATAGATGGATGGAAGCCATGATGGAGGAAATGGAGTCTTTGCACAAAAATCAAACTTGGGAGTTGCAAGAATTACCCAAGGGAAAGAAAATAGTGGGTTGCAAATGGTTGTATAAGAAGAAAGAAGCTACGTCAGAAAGAGAAAATGATAAGTTCAAGGCTAGGTTAGTAGCAAAGGGATACTCATAGAGGAAGGGGATTGATTATGATGAGGTTTTCTCCCCAGTTGTGAGGTATGCTTCCATCAGAACTATCTTGGCATTAGTGGCTAGCTATGATCTGGAGTTAGAGCAGCTAGATGTGAAAACGGCTTTTCTTCATGGTGATTTGGAGGAGGTCATTTACATGGAGCAGCTTGAGGGGTTCAAACAGCCAGAGACTGAGCACCTTATATGTAGGTTGCGGAAGTCGCTCTATGGACTTAAGCAATCTCCGAGACAATGGTATAAGAAGTTTGATTCATACATGATGCAGATCGGTTTCACACGCTATGAGTATGATTGTTGCGTTTATGTTAAGAGTCTTGATGATGGTTCATATATTTTTCTTCTACTTTATATGGATGATATGCTTATTGCTGCAAAGAGTTTAGATGAGCTAAACAAGTTGAAGTCTTTGTTGGGAAAGAAATTTGACATGAATGATTTGCGTGCTACAAAGAAAATACTTGGAATGGAGATTCACAGAGATAGGTCAGCGGGGAAGTTGTGGTTATCTCAGAAGGATTATGTTATGAAAGTGTTAGAGAAAGATTTAACATGAGTAATGCAAAACCGGTGAGTACTCATTTGGCGAGTCATTTCAAATTGTCTTCAGCACAGTGTCCAAAGTTAGATGAAGAAATTCAGGACATGTCAAATGTACCTTATGCCAGCGTAGTTGGTTATTTGATGTATGAGATGGTGTGTACAAGACCTGATTTTGCACATGCAGTTAGCATAGTCAGTAAGTACGTGGTCAATCCAGGCAGAGAGCATTGGGGGCAGTCAAGTGGATTTTCAGATACTTGAGAGGTACAGTGGACCATGGTATTATGTTTGCTAGGCAACAGGATGAGATTTCAGTTGTAGGGTTTGTTGATGCTGATTATGCTGGAGGTTTGGATGACAGAAGGTCTACGACAGGGTATGTGTTTACTCTTGCAGGTGGTCCTGTTTGTTGGAGGTCCATGATACAACCTTTAGTGGCTCTATCTACTCCTGAATCAGAATATATGGCGGTGGCTGAGGCTGCTAAGGAAGCATTGTGGCTGAAGGGGTTAGTGAAAGAACTGAGCATAGATCAAGGTGGAGTGCAGCTATTCTGTGACAGTCAGAGTGCCATCTATTTGGCAAAGCATCAGGTGTATCATGCGCGGACCAAGCACATCGATGTGAGGTTTCACAAGGTGAGAGAGTTGATTGCTATGGGTGACTTGATACTTAAGAAGGTGCACACTTCAGAGAATGCAGCTGACATGTTGACAAAGACGGTTACTATAACAAGTTCGAGCATTGCTTGGACTTGGTTAATGTCTCTCGATGTTAGAGATGAGACATTCCCCCAAACCAGTTGGGTGAGGTTTATTTGACTCCTGAAGGGGCGAGTATTCGCCAAGGTAGAGATTGTTGGGACTTGTGGCTCATTAAGGGTATCATGGGAATTAGACCATGTAATTCTGTGAGGATTAGGAATACTATGTATTCCTATTAAGATTAAGAATACAATGCTAGGGTTAAGAATAGAGGTAATTATAAATACTCTCTATGTAACCCTGTGATTAATAAGAAAAACCCTAACCCTTACTCCCGTGGACGTACCTAGGTTTTTGGGGAACCACGTATATCTGTGTGTTGATCTTTTTACTGTTTTCTTACAAAATCGTGTGTGTGCGTGTGAATATTCCAACACTTCCGTACCTTTTCCTTAGCTTCAGGGTGTTATCTACTCTTAAGGCATTATTCTTGCTTCTTGTTGCTAAAAACATACTTTAAGTTTCAAGGGTAGTCCTGGAAATAAATTGAAAAGAGATTCTTTACCTCACATATTATCTTACGTGCATTACATCTTCTGATATGGACACCATGCTTGTGAAATCATTCACCTTACGTACACAGAGGAGAAATTTCAAGTAGGAGATATCTAGGAGACATGACCAAGAATGAGAGTTAGCTGTTGACTGGTGGATAATGTTTTTCTTTTTCCTTTTTTATCATTTTTCCTCATGCTATTTCTCTTTTGTGAATTGTCAAAATTCTACATTACTTTCGTGAGGAATGCCAGATACTACCTTCGGAAAAATCACTAGTCATCTATGTTTGAATCATGGATTTGTGAAGGGAAAAGAAGATGGAGGAAAATGCAATTACTTTATATATTCAAATTTCTATGTTCAACCAAGTAGAAAATATATTTTGGCAAATATTTATTGATTTTCTTTTAAATTTTTTAACTCAAACAAAAACAAAATAAAATAAATTTAGGCTTCCTTCACTTCATTTTTCTTTCCCGTCTATTCCCCTCGTTTTTTCCTCTGTGTACAAATCTAAGATCCAAATATAGCATTATTATTCTATCTGTAATGTATGATTTTTCCTTCCAAAGATGATTGAAAATCTGTGAACTTCTTGACTGATTATGTATATTTTTTATTTGTAATATTTAAAATTTTAAGAACTTTTCTTGTTGATCTTGACATTAAATTTCGGTTTTGGCATGACATTATTTAGCTAATGCTAAACAGTCTCTCCAACTGTACTAAATTGCTTTCCAGTTTTTTCTCCCCACCCCCCCCCTTTCTATTTTTTTCTATGTCTTCCCTACTGAACCTCGTTATGGTGGAACTTCGATATACAACTTAGAATGACTAACCGGAATAAGTTCTATAGACCATCTATACTTTGGATGTATTCTAAAACCGTGATAACAGGAAGAAAACTGACATTTCGTTGATGCTTGGGCTCTCCAATGCTCTGTGCAGCATTTTTGAATATATTTGCAAATTTCTTAAGAAATAATAAAAAAACATGTAATTTGATCTAATTTTATTCCGACTCCAGCACTAAATGTAGATAATATCTGTTGTGCTGATTTTTATTGCTGTGGCTCCTTGGAGTTTCTGATGCATTAATCTTTATTGCTAGATTTTCTGTGGTCACATCTTTTCCAACTAACCCGTAGGGCATTTGTCTATGCCTCAGTGTGTGAAAGATAGATGAAGATATAGGGATCCAGATTTCTTAGCTAGCGCAATAACTAAGAAGGGACAAATGATTTTAGATAATCTTATTCCTTCTTGAACCTTGAATGACATCAATGTAGCATGCTTCATGAAGTGATATTAACGTGTACAGATGCTCATCAAGTCTTTAACAAATTAACCTCTTACCCATAATTTCGTGAGCTTGTATTTGATTTCATGATTATTATTAATTCAATATCGTGTGCACTCTTTGGTGTTAGCTTTTCACCTGCCTACCAAAACCACCATTTCATCTACTCTTCAACAACTACCCGTTTCTCAAGGATGGATACTGCTTTTAGAAGCCCTCCAGAAAACCATGCTCTTTTTCAACTTTCATATTAGTTATGCTAAATCATAGTTGCATTTGACTCGACTTTCAGAGAAAGCATCCCCAAGTATTTAAGTTTCCAATTCTAACAAAATGTCATGGCTGTTTCCGAGGGTCGCGTGCCGTGTTAGGCTATTTCGCATTCGCTTTCTGACTGGAAATTTCTTGTTTAATGTCACTGTATTGTTCTTAGGCTATGCTACAGCTGTTCATTTATATTTGTTTTAGCAAATGACTTCTTTCATGTATAATACAAGGGCTCCAGAGTTTGATTTGAATGGTTGGCTTGTACAATGTTACTCTAAGTTTTGTTGCAGAATGTATTTAAATTATTATGGTTGGGTATCAGTGTGTCAGCCATCTCTTCCTTATGTATCTTCATTTAGACATGACGTGTTGAAAAAGTTCTTTATTGTGCCTGCATAGTAGCCAAGTTCTTATGAGAAGAAATCAAATTAAAAAAAAAATAGTAATTTTAATTTCAAATATTAAGACTAATGCTTGAATTTCCTGCATTATTATCCTGAAAGAGAATTAAAAATTAATAAAAATTGCATAAAGTCTATGATTTCTAGTAAAATGGAAAAATATAAAAACCTGCTTATGTTGAAACTTGAAACAAATAACTTAAAAAAAAAATTAAAATGAAACAACTTTAAAGAATATTTGATAGATGAGAATGGAACGAGAGATGAGAATGAAATGGGGATGCAAATAGAATGGAATCAGTCATTTCTCTGGTTGCTAAAATAAAAATCATCAGAATAGAACGGACATTCAAATTCCCATAATTTACTAACATAATATTTTTAAAATGAAATGTAAGGAAAATTACTAACATCAATTTTTTAAAAACCATAAAAATAAATTTTATTATTCGAATGTGGATTTGGGCAAAAAACGAGTCTATGAATAAAATAGTTATTTTACAACTCAAGTTTGGAATGGACCAAAAAATTTTTCCTATTAACAAATATGTAAATAAATATTTTTTTAATAATTTAGGAAGCTTGGAGTACTAGTTTGGGCAAAAATGGACATAGGGGTAAAATAGTCATTTTATAGTCTACATTTGATTTAGCCAAAAATTTACTTAGCTTTGAAGAGACATGTCAGTGAACAATTTTTAGTATCTTGCAACCTAGAAAGCCAATTTAGGAAAAACAGAGAAGGTTAGGGTGAAATTGTTATTTTACCCTTGAGTTTGAATTCGGCTAAAGTTTGTTTAGCTATTAAGAAATATGTCAATGAATATTTTTTTAACGTTTTGAGAAGTATAAAATATGAATTTGGACCAAAAAAAGCTCAAGGATAAAATGATGATTTTATAACCAAATTTTAATTCGGTCGAAAATTTTCTTAGCTATTACGAAACTTGTTAACGAATATGTTTTAGTCTTTTGAGAAACCCAAATTCAGATTTGGCCAAAAATAGATTTAGGGGTAAAATAATCATTTTCCCGCACATGATCGGACAAGGGTTAAAAATAGGGCTAGGAGTAACATGGTCATTTTACGACTCAAGAGATTGATTGAAAGAAATTTGTAATCGTATAAAGTTGCTTTTTTTTTTTTTTTTTTTCTTTTATCAGATAGAATCTTGATTGAAATGGAATGATTATTCCATCATTTAAATGAGGAATGCCTTTTCCCACTTAATGTGGATATAGCTATTCATAGGGAATAACATTCCAACTTCATTTTTTAATATCAAATGTGGGAATAGGTTAAAGTGGCACGTACTAAACATAGTACAAGAGTATTTATTTTTCCCATTTAAGACTTGATTTTCTATTTTTATTTTTTCCTTAGATCTTAACCATGTGCAGTTTTCACTTTTGGTCTAATGTTTAGCCACTAACTGCTAACTGGATCGCCAACAATTTCTTCGCTACTTTACCAGAAGATAAAAAAAACAATTTCTTCGCTGCTCTATTTTTTATTTCCTAACATAATCTATATATAGTATAACTTTGATATAAAAATTAGGCAGAAAACATATCTGTGGATGTATGCTTAAATTGTCATCAAGCAGGTAGAAAAACAACATTTTATTGAAGAAATTTGATTCTTATGCTTTGCAATGAATCAATGATGCATTTGTCTACGTTTGTGCTTTTGATTCAGAGGGCTTTGGAAAAGCATGCAGTTCTATCTAATTTGATACTGATTTCAGAACCTTCTTCTTTTTTTTTTTTTTTTTTTTGATATGTAAGATTTCAATATTTTCTCTTCCTTTTTTTTTTTTTTTTTTAAATGTAAGATTTTAGCATCTTCTCCAGGCCTATTATCTGTTGTAATGGTTTATAGCTGATTGATTAACTGTTGCTCATTGGATTTTACTGATGCATTAGTAGAATATTGCTTATATTTGTCTGTGGCCACATCTTCCTTTCTAACCAACCTATGGACTTATCTTTGTGCCACTGCGTGTGTGAAAGAGAGAGGGTGATCTAAATTTCTTAATTAGCCCAATAACTAAGATAGGGACAAACATTGTTGGAGAATCTTATCCCTTACTGAGACCTGAAATGACCTCGTTGTAAAGCATTGGCGTTCATGAATGAGTGATATTAAAGTGTACAGATACTCATCAAGTCCCTCTAGAAAACGTTCTCCATATAATTTCACTAGCACGATCAATTCAATCATATGGTGGCTTCTTTTCACCTGCCTTCCAAAACCACCATTTCATCTACTCTTCCACAACTGCCTGTCCGATTGTCTCTCTCTCTCTAGGATAGTTGGATCCCGACCCTGTTCTCTGAACTTGCCTATACTAGTTATGCTACGTCAGTTATGAATCGTCATTTGACTCGACCTTTTCACCGCATTGACATTCCAGAGTGTCTTCTTTCCAATTGTAATTGACCACGTGGCATGGCGGTTCCCTGTGGTCTGTCTCGTGTTGTGTTAGGCTTTATACATTAGCTTAGCTGGCTGGAAATTCCTGATTGAATATCAGTATTTTTATCTTAGCCCTATACAAATTAGTAATTGCTATGTTGGAAGTTGTCCATCTGTTTATGAGTTTGAGCAAATGAATTTTTTTTGTATACTCCTCGAAAATCTAATCAGTTTTGGACAACAAAAGTTGTTGGGAAAAGGAATGATGAATTTTACCTTAGAATTTTGATGGTTGGTTTGCACAATGGCTAAAAAGTTGGGATTGAAGGGTTGGTTTGTATATGTTGAAGCTAAATTTTGTTGTGGAATGTGCAAGTATTGTGGCTGTGTGGGGTATTTTTGTGTGCCATTTCTCTCCTATGCCATCTCTGTTTAGATATCATGTTCCAAAAAGGTTCTTACTCCGCCTGCATCATCACAACCAAGCTTTTATAAGAAATCAAATAATCGATGTTAACACTGCTAATTCCAAATTCTGCAGCTAACGTTTGAATTTCTTGGACTGTCGTAATGAAACAAGAATAAAAATAGAAATAGAATTCAACAAAAATAAAATGACCGAAAGTATTATGGTTTCAAGTATGAGATGAAAGAAATATAACTAAACTGCCCAATTTGGGGAAAAAAGGAAATCGTTTTTGCAATGAATTCACCTTGAGGAGGAGTTTTGTATTTTATTACTTATTTAGTTTAGTGTTGTGCTGTGTTGAGTTACTACTACATTTTGGAATTTCAGTTTTGAGAAATAGATGTATACGGTCTCCCCGATGGTGGTTGCTGTATTCACTGAGTAGCCATTTTATTTAACTTTAACAATTTACTATAACTTTCCATCTAAGGTGTATCCATGGTCATTTCTCCTGCACATATCTACCCTGATTTTGATGAAAGTGGTTGAAAGTTATTATACTTCTTTTGACCTTTTTTTCCCCTTTTCCTCCTTTCCATTGTTAGCTTTTTGCCTTTTATGATCACCTCATTTTTCTAAGTTTCCTCTCATCTTAAGTTTTTGAAATATTCATGGCTTAACCACCCACAAATTTGAATCTTTGCCCCTTCTTGCCTCAAAAATCCTAGACTTGATTTATAAGGAACAATTAGGGAACTTGAAAACAAAGGAAGCAAGATACTCGTTTTATTTTATTTTATTTTTGTGGCTAACTACTATTGGTTTCTTCTTGCATTGCTTTCCTAAATGGATGTTGAAAAAATATGTGAAGCCCTAGTATTAAATAATTAGCTACACGAATAAGTACGGAAAAATTAAGTGACACAAGAAATTAAAATGTGGCACCCAAATCGGGAAAACCACGAACTTCTTTCACTATATAAAATGGGTCACATAGTTACAACTACAAGGTTACACAATCGAAAACCTCTTGATCCCTTGCGTTGAGACTTTGCTTGCATTACAACGATACTCATATCACAACAATAAACCTGTACTAGTGTAATACCAATCTTTAAACTCTTGACGATCACGAACACAAATATATGAAGTTGTTTGACCAAGAAATGAAGAGAACTCAGTAATATAATTTCGTTTCATGTTCTTTGTCTTGCCTACAAACCCTAGGAGAAGGTTCCTATTTATTAAACATTCCGACAATCCGATCCTACTGAGGATTGTATAGTTCGTTACTTCCAAAATCTTACTGCTTCCAAAATCTTTTAAGAAACTTTCCAATCTCTTTGAATATTAGGAAACTTTTATTAAAGTATCTTTAATCTTGTATTAAGAAACTTTCCATAAAGTATCTTCAATCTCATATTAGAAAACTTTCCAAAAAACTCTCAAACCTATACTTTTGATATCTTAACCAAATGCCTAAAAATATAAGTTTGAAATCGTTGTTTTGTTCACTAATTTGCTAACTATGAAAATAAACCTAACAGATGTAAAGGAAGGCAAATTGCAGGACTAAAGAAAGAATAAAGGAATGGGGAGCTCGAAAGGAACTTTAAATCATTGAATAATCTTACCCTTTATTGGGTTTGTTGGGTACATGTGATTGCTCCATAATATCTACCATTCTTAACTACCATTGCACAAGTGCAAGAGATCGAAGAGAACTACAGAGAGATGATTTCATGATTATTTGAGTGTGAAACCATCAACAAGTAAAACTAGAACTTATGTGCAGTTAAAAGCAATTTAAGAATCATGAATGCTATTTAGGGAAGAAAGTATTATAGAACACAAAGTTCCGAGCGTAAAAATTGATTAATTGCTTATGTTAAGGGTAATCACTCTAAATGTTTAATTAGAGGGATAGATGATGAAAGATAATAAATACCATCTGATAATATATATATATGATTGGATATAATATGTTATTAATTTTCTCTGTGAGATTATTATTATTATTATTTTTTTATATTTGATTGAGAGGGTATAAAGTGAGATAAATTATATTATTTGATAATAGATGTAATAAAAAATAATTTTAAACTTTTAAATTTTAGCGAGAATTAAATCTAAATGTGGATATACCATCCCACCCAATCAAATTATGTATACCTCATTCTGCGATATTTGCAATCCGAAGGGATTGTCCCTTCTCTCCCTATTTATTATTATCAAACATTGGATTTATGGATTCCATAAATTAGAAAGTCCATTCTCTTTCCTAAATCCTACAAACAAAAACTGCCTGAGATTTTCTTTTAAACTTCTTGGGCATATTGGACTCATTACAGGGTAAACTTTAATTCATCAACAATCCCAAAGACTTACGTAGGCAGGTTTAGAAATGGATTTATTTCCATGTTGATAGTTTAAAGGAATAGATACTCGATGGGGCTTGAACCTGATGAGATTCACTCCTTGCATGTGTATGAACGAACAAATTATCATTCTAAATATATAATTCGAGAACAATCAAGGAAGGTTGTTCTATTTAAGAATAATATAAAATAAAAAACGAATTTGGATGGTGTACTCTGCTGTCCATGACATCTTTGATGTCATGGCAAAACCTATCAAAAGACAGTGGAGTGGCAAAGGAAACACGTTGGAAGTAGTTTCTGTGGGAAAATAGGGCACTCTTCAATATTATTATTATTATTTTTTTCTTGGAAATCTGACACACCATTGCTCTTCCGTGGTCCAATTCCCTTTCTTTTAAGTCCGCTGTTTGTCTTCTAGCCTTTGGCCGAAAAACCCTTTTGTTAATTATCTCCAGGCATGGAAAACTACAAGATGCTTCACCTCCTCTCCAGTGAAATCAACGAACCCCGTGGCTCATCAGGCTTTCATTTTATTAATCTCAGTTTTTTTTTTTCTTTTCAGAAATTGGAAAATAAACAAGAAAGAAATTAAGTTGGCGGACAAAAACATTTGTCAGGTTAGAGTAAAAATATCACTGAATCATGTATGTATATATATTGTTGAAATAGTTTCATCTATATTATTTGGCTCATTCTTTAACATTTTTAATTTTTTAGACAATTGACGACTTAACAAAATACACTATATCCTGAGTTCGAATTTTACATTTACGTTGTTTGATTTCTTATAGTTTAAAACTTTATTTGGTTTGTTTTTTTTTTTTTTTTTTCGTTTTTTTTTTGTTTTACACTCATTTTCTATATTGCATTTTTGAAAATAAGAAAAATAGTTCAAAAGTATTTTATCACTTATGTTTTTAAAATTTATTTTAAAAAATAGAAAATGAGCTCACATATAAAATGAAAAATAACAAAAAATCGTTTTGAATGTTTTCAATCCAAAATAAGAAAAATCTCAAAATAAGAAAAATATGAAATTTTCAGTTTCCTTATTTTAAGACTTTTAACACATAAAACAAAAGGAAAAAAATAAACTAACGTTACCTAATCTTTTAGGACAATTGGTTACTTAACATATATTAGAGAATAACATATGTGTTGTAAGTTTATTACTTTAAAAAAATATATTAAAAGATTTTTTTTATTTTGAAAGTGTTATTTTTATTCTATTTTTATATTACTTTTTGAAAATAATGTCTACTACAGATATATTTTTTAATATTAAAGACTTGGATTAACTTATATATTCGCTACGATGATTAGAAACTGTAGTTTTCTCAACAAAAAAAAAAAAACACAAAATCTTATTTATTTTAAGGTCCTTAAATATTAAAAAAAAATCTATTAATTTGATTCTCATTTTTTAGTCTAATAAAATAAATTTGCCGTTTTAATATGTATATATGTTGGTTTCCTTTGCACCATTAATAACCGTTTCCGGGAGAAAAAAAAAAAAAAAAAAGGGGGTGTGAGCATGAGCATGTGATGCTGCCTCGAATCTGATTGGTTGAGGTTCGTTTTTCTGCCTGGTGTGAAATTGTTGTCAAAACTAAGGAATCAAAGTCAAGGAATTAAGATTATAAAAAAGAAAATGCCATAAATAATATAAAATGGAAACCTTGGAGCCAAACCCATTAATTGCATTCACTATTTTAAACCCTATAAATGACATACAGACACGCAAGATGGAAATATATACAAGGAAATATATACAAATTTAAAAATAAATGGGAAGGTGGGTCGCTGGATAGTTGTGATTGGCTCTCTTAAATCTTTACATTCGAGTGCCCCTTGATCGTCGGTTATGAAAGTTTGTTTTGACTCTTGACCTTCTTCGGAGCTCGGTTGGGCTCGGTTCAGTCGGCGCAGACCCGGCTAGCTGCCAATCACCATTAATTAATAATGTCTAAGCATCATTCGAGATTAGATAAGTTAATGAAAGAAAAAGGATTAAGTGAAATTTTTCTTTCAAAATTCTTACGGGATCCATGGAGGATTTCAGATTTGCATCTTTCATTTTTAATGATAAAGGGGGCGTGTGGACTGATAAATAATTATAAAATTTGATAAAAATTATAGATTCATAATTAGTACAGTGAAATAAAAATTGAATAAATTTTAGTGATACTTACCAAAAGAAAAAAAAATTTAAAAATTTTCAATATTTTTTAGTATTGCAAACAAAACTTTAACCATGTTTTCATCCTCAAGAATGTGACAATTTTTTGGATCTTGTGTTGTTGAACACCCACCATCGTAGAATTTTGTAAATATTTTTATGAAGTAATACTAAATGTATTGAATTTTTAAATTCTTATACTCTAAATGTATTATTAATTGTGAGATTAGATAAAGTAGGTGAAGCCAAAAGTAAATGTATTTAACATTATTCTTTTTTTATATATATAATTAATGAAATTACTTTCAAATATATATATATATATTAAGGTGAATAAAGATAAGTAGTGCTGCGATTGGACTAGCACGTGTTGCTCGTCAGGCGGGTCAAACATTGGGAATTTGGCCTTATTACATGATGCTCTTGATCTCCTTCTAGTTATGGTGTTTTGAAAATACAAGTTCAAATGAGTTACGATATACTACTTAGTCATTACCTGGCACTTTCAAAAGCTGTGTCGAGAAACTTAGATTTAATTTTTCTTGGTAAAACTTCATTTTTGTGGCTTATCTTTAAAGCATGATAAATGATCCTTCTCTAATGACTTTCTATTGATATACATCGTTAAAAACTATAGGACCAACACCCTTGGACATTAGAGGATATTCAGAATCCCTTTCTAATCTTTGCAATGTATTTCATTCTAGTATTTCTAGTATACAATAATCATAATAATGTAGCTCCAAAATCAACATGATGCAAATGATGCATGCAAATATCGCAACTACTGAACCTTAGCTAACTGCTTACGTATCTCATGAAGAATCAAGCCTAATGTAGTTTATGTATGTAAGTATAGTAGGATGTCTGGTTATGTAGCAGTGATGCTCCCTAGGAAGTTCTAAATATTTACTAAAGGACACGTTAAAGTTAAAGGCTACTGTTTGTCATAAGTGTACTTGGAGTACGCTACTAGGGATTTACTGGGGATGAGGTGGTCGCTTCATGGAAGATAGATGCATATTCTACTGGAGAATTGAAATAGGTGTGCCTCTGAGGATGCCAAGACTGTGGGGCCTTCTTGATGATTGAAGTATAATTGGATATTGATTATATTGACACTGATATTTGATGTATTAGAAATTGATGCTATGATATGATAATGTAATGATGTTATTTAGTTATTGTTAATATTTATTGCATGATAGTATCAGGCTAGGGTATTCGTTGCATGTTATATGTGCATTATGGGCACACGTGGACTAGTACTCATGTTCGTACAAACTGTATTGCATGTGTAGAGCCTAAGGCCTGGGTAGGCCTAGGATGTTTTAGCTAATAGTTTTGATGTTATTTTGTACTTCGAGGAGATTATATTATGTTGTATCAGACAATGATCCGATATGGTTGTAAAGATCAAAAGGACTAATTATTATTTTGGATATGTTATGCATTGTTATATTGGAATGACTTTTGTTATTTTATTTATTATTCTTTTTTTAGATGTTTGGTCTAGCTGGTTGTATGGTTTCGATTGAGTTTGTGATTTGATTTATATTAATTACATGTGATGATTATTTAGTTTAACCCTCAGGTCACGAAATCCAAGGCATGAAAGCCCCCTTCTCTTTGGGCACTTAAAATTCATGTGTCCCAGTTGTCTATACTGGTAACATACCAATAACCTCAATGCAGAAATTCTAAACATTACTACTTGAGATGGAGTCACTATATTTTTTTGAATTTTTTAAGTAGGTGGTATCAACAAACTCTCCCTCTACCATTTCTTGGTACCACTTTCTTTTTGGTGGCCTTGAATGCCTGCTCTTCCTACTCTTATGTTGAACCCTGTTATCAGGTATGTCCCTCTCAACTGCCATGGCATGATTGATTAAAACCTCGTAATCCTCTAGACCTAAAGGTAACTATCCTCATCCTCAATGCAAGTCTTAACCCCTATCAAACTATCTACATCACAGTTGCTTAGTAGATGGTAACTTCAATGCATATTTGGTTAAAATTGAAAACCTCCACTCATACTCCAACACGTACATAGAACCTTATGTTAAAAATAAGAACTTCTCCTATTTTCTATTCCTCAGGGACTTTAAGAAGAAATGATATCTAAACAATTCTCTGAATGTATTACAAGTTAGTTTATATAACTGACCCACTAAACCATCTGTTACTTTACCCTCTAATTGGAAGATAGTTTACGAAATTTGCATCTAAACAGTATATCATATTTTGAATGTTTCATTGAGACTTCTTTTAAATTTAGTCACCAGGCAATATACATCTTTATTGAAAATCAATATTTGTGAATTGTTGTTTTCAATTCATGCATTCATCTTTTTAGAGTTGGTGAGTTACGTGGATAGAAAAAAGTGTCCTCATGGGAGGATTATAGATTCAATTGGATTATTATTTGTAAAAGAGTTGTTAATTAGAATTATACAATAGATGAGTTTTGATCGTCAATTAATTTCTTAGAATTTTTTTACTTATGTTCTTTTTTCTTTTTTTTTTTTTTTTAACACTTATGATTGTGTTATTGCTTGATTGGTGATTTGAAATTGATTAGACTTGCTACTATGTTTTTTTGAATTTGTAGTAGAGCATAATCATCGAGGATTTCATTGGATCATGACTTACGAATATCCATGGATCACTAGACATGAATGAGGTTCTAGTAGAAGACAATCAAGTTTCAATGGAACAAAAGTTATTTTGATAATAAATTATTATTTATTTTAAATTAAATTTAATTATAAAAAATAATATTTTTAATAAAATATTTTTTTTTCTTTGAACATAAATCATTAATAATTATTATTTACATTAATGATAAACTATTATTTTATTACTAAATAAGTTAACTCCAGTAACTATATTGATAAAATAAATACTTTGAATAATAAATTAATATTTATTGCAGTAATAGTTGATCTTGATGAAGAATATAAATAAAATAAATTAATTAACAATAAACTATTATCTATAAAAATTAATTTTAATATAAGAAATTATTTAAATAAACTAAATCATTTTAATTAGCTATTATTTGATAATAAAATTTTAATTGGAAATTAATTATAATTTAATCAAATATTTCAATAATATAAATAATTTTAGTTAATTCATTTTAATCGTGAAATATTGTGTCAGTAATAATTACCGTTAATAAGATAAATGATTTCAATAGTGAATTATTATTTATTAAAAATTTATTTTGTTTTAGTAAAATATATCATTTATTAGTAACTAATTTTAATTTAATTATATAAATTATTATGCTATAATAATTATTACAGATTAACTTTTGAATAAAATAAAATATGAAATTTATTTGTTAATGTTCATTATTCTTCTTTTTGTATTCCTATTTTAATTTTTCATTCTTTTAGCCCAAACACATTCTAAAAGAAACATCGGTTTGGAGTGCTAAATTTAACCAAAATTCTTCAACTTTCTTCAATTTTTTTTTTATTTCTTCAATTTTGGCGACACTAAAATCTCTTACTTTTTTCAATATTTATCAAATTTTTCTAATTTTACTTAATTTGTACCAAATTTTTAAAATTATTTTTATACTTTTTAAAAAAATACACAGTCATTTAATCATTCAAAATTTATATATTTTTTTGTTTGTTCCCCAATATTTATCACTCAAAAAAGGCACTAAAATTGTTAATTTTTCTTAGAAACATGTCACTTTCATTTTTCCTCATGAAAACAAATAACATTTCCCAGATCCAGGGAGCCTGAAGTTAGCTTTCAAATTCATGGGACTGAAATTGAATCTTAACTGTTAAATCAATATGAAGTTAAATCCAACCCTTTGGTAAAAATATAGTTTTCACTTTTAAAGTGGTAAAATAGTAAATAACTAATAAAGAAAAAACATTAAATAATTATGTTTTAAATGAGGAGAGAGAAACAAAAAGTTTCAAAGAGAGAAAAAAACGATTGAGAAGAGAAAAATGTTTTATGCAACCTAGAAAAATATTCATCCATTGAAGATCTGTAAATCCACCTCTTCCTTAAAGATATCTATGAATGACTCTATTCAAAATGATATATGGTGTTATTTATTGAAAAGGTGCACTCGATCGATCTACTATACCCAAACGCCACGGTCTGACCTGACCGATCTATCAATGCCTCAATCGGGTCCAAGCGACCATTACTGTGGGGACAAAGCAGCTTATAGCCATTACTTGGCGTGTTTCGTAATTTGTGCCTACAAAAGTACTTCCTGTTTGCTAACGATTTTGATACTAATTAGAGGGATCATTCTTGAGATCTATAATACACATGGTAGAATTTGATTGGAAAGGAGTACTTACACACATGTCTCGACCATGTAGGCTTGACCTCTCTGTATACACAGCCACATACAAGTACGCAGGTATGATAATTTTTACCTTACTGAATCTCTACCGAAATACTTACTCAGTTCTCTTGCTAACTAAGTATCAGAGACTCTTTAGCAGGCACCACACCGATATTCTCTCTAGTACTCTGGGCTTGGACTTGATCATCCAAAGGAGATAAAGTTACTAAGCTATTAGTTGGCACCGTTTGTGCGAACCAACTTTTATTCTCACAGCTTTTATAGTCAAAACCAGGTCCGGCAAAGACACTTAACCTCAATCCCAACTAATAGTAGCGATCGAGAACCAAACTGATGAAATAATTAACCTCATCGAGAACCAGATAAAGAAAATGATGGCCGTCATACAGACACTGGTGGCCCAAAGCCAAATGTCACTTCAAAGGCAAAATGTTGCCCCCGCCCCCGCCCCCGCCCACACCCCACTCCCACCAGCTAACCCCCGTTTCCTCATTAATGGAGCACCCAACAGGGTAGTCTTTGAAGTTATTGGAGGAGGGAACGGAGATGGAAATGGAGCAGATGAAGTTGGAGTTGTAGGGGAAAATAAGATCCCCATAAGGTAGTCGGAGGGATCCAAGAAAAGTAACTAGGGCTGACGGTGGAGTCGACAATCACCTTGAGGCATCACGCACTGAAGCAGCTAGTGTAAGAGATGCCCATGTTCACCCCTAGGAGGAGCCAATGAGGGCCATGTAGACTCAAATCCATGGTGTCCTTATAGTTGTCAAAGGCCCAAGTATGAGTGACGACGTGGATGTAAATGGAGATTCCCCTTTTTCTCAGGAGGTAATGGCTTGCCTTTTACCATCTAAATTCAAAATGCCCATACTAGACTCTTTTGATGGATCGAAAGATCTATTTGACCATTTAGAGACCTATAAGACTTTGATGCGTATCCCCGCATACCCTGATGAAATCATGTGCCGAGTGTACCCGATAACGCTCAAAGGCCCAGCTTGGTTGTAGTTTAACAAGATCATGCCAAGTATCATTTTTAGCTTCTCACAGTTTGGCAAGCTGTTTGTAGGCCATTTTACTAGAGGGAAAAGGCAAGTACAACCAACCACCCATCCCGTAACGATAAAACATGACAAGGATGAGCCCTTCAAGGCTTACATTGGGAGATTCAATAATGAGCTCCTAGAGATGCATGAGGCGGATGACAAATAGCTGTCACTACTTTCATGAGTGGGTTGAGAATAGCTAGATTCATGGAATCTCTTCTCAAGAAGGCCTCTCCTGATATGGCCAAACTTATGGTTCATGCTCAAAGGCACATCAATGTGGAGGACGGCCTAAGAGCAAAATGTGAAGATGATGGAGCTAGAAGCTTTATGGCAGATAAAAAGAGGCCAAATGACTCAAAAAAGCTCGAGAATCCCGAAATCCAAAAAACCGAAGACTTGATGACAGGTTTGATTGAGAAGCAAAGCAATATAGTGATTTGGATCGCAACTTCATCCCACTCAATACTAGATTGGAGAACGCTTTTTTATGAGATAAAGAATGACCTGACATTGAAGTGCCCAGGAAAGAACCCTGTAGATCAATGATCCCGAGCTAAGTACTGTAAATTTCATCGTGATCATGGTCACGACACTGACGATTGTATTACTTGAAAAGGAAGATCAAGGAATTGATTAGAAGATGAGGGCTTGGGAGACTCATGCCCAGTTAGGACAATAACAGAAGGAAAGAACAAAGAAGGCTTGATCGAAGGAACCCAAGAAGAAGCCTAAGGCACAAGAGTTTAGGCCGAGGTTGATTGGACAACCAACCGGTTGGAGAGATCAAGGTAATCTCTAGAGGATTTGCTTTTGGAGGGAGTCCTCCAGTGCACAAAAGAAGTATGCTAGGGAGGTAGCCCAAAGAAGAGAGGTGATGATAGCTGACAGACCAAGGAAGAGATCCCGAATAGAACAGACATCGATCACCTTCACGGAGGAAGAGGCGAATGAGATATGTCAACCCTGCAATAATCTGCTAGTAATTTAATCAACAATAATGAACTTCAAGATACGGAGAATTCTAGTGGATAGCGGCAATTCAGCAAATATCCTGTACTGGAATGCCTTTGAGAAAATAAAGATTAGTGAGGAAAAGTTATGGCCCATGTCCACTCCCTTAGTTGGTTTTACTAGAGATTATGCGACTTCACTTGGTTACATTCCTTTACCAATAACTCTCAAGGTGAAGCCCCATCAAGCCACAAAAATGATAAATGTTTTGGATGTTAATTGCTCATCAGCTTATAATGTCATTATGGGGAGAACCTCCCTCAATCTATTCAAAGCCGTCACGTCCACATACCACTTGAGGGTCAAATTTCTAATAGAAAATAGGGTAAGATGTGCGAAGGGCGACCAGAAAGTATCTAGAGAGTGTTATATCTCATCGTTGAAAGGGGACCCGGCAAGAGAAACGATAATCATTGATGGCCTAGAGGTCAGAGAAGATGAAGAGATTAGGAAAGGAGAACTAATGGATGAAATGGAAAATGTTATGATCAGGTTTCCAAAAGTAAATAAAGTAATAAAGGTAAGCGTGGCAACTTCTGAGCACTTGAAGAATAAGCTGAATGGTTTTTGGTGAATGATACTAATGTTTTCACCTGATCCCCATGAAGATATGCCAGGTATCGATATGAATGTGTTAACCCGCCACTTGAACATATTTGCTCGGGCTAGACCCATTAAGCAAATTAGAAGAATTTCCTACCTCAAGTGGAATGAAGCAATTGAGGGGGAAGTAGATAAGCTGCTGAGAGCTAAATTCGTTCGCAAGGTCCACTACCCCACCTGGCTATCAATCGTGGTCATCATAAAAAAGTCAAACGACAAGTGAAGGATGTGCGTGGACTTCACGGACCTTAATAAAGTGTGCCTAAAGAACAGTTTCCCTCCCTGTCATTGATTTATTGGTTGACTCAACGATAGGTCATGAACTACTATCATTCATAAAAACTTTCTTAGGGTACAATTAAATCAAAATGGCCGAGTGTGACCAGAAGCACATGGTATTCATCACCGACTGTGGGTAATGTTGCTATAATGTCATGCCTTTTGGTCTGAAAACGCATGGGTAACATACCAATGGCTGATGAACAGAATGTCCAAAAACCAGATCGGAAGAAATGTGGAGGTATATTTTAACGACATGCTTATGAAAAGTAGGAAGGTTGATTATTACATTACTGATTTGCAAGAGACCTTTAATACTTTGAAGAAGCATGGGACGAAGTTGAACCTAGCCAAGTGTGCATTTGGGGTTATGTCTAGAAAATTCCTAGGCTTCATAGTGTCTGACAAAGGAATTGAGGCCAATCTAGGCCAATCTAGCACCATGGCCATTTGCTCTATAGGGAATAGACATCATTAGACCATTTCCCATAGGAAGAGGATAAAGAAAATTTGCTATGGCAGCTATGGGTTACTTCACTAAATTGGTAGAAACAGAGGCATTGCCAACCATAACCGAGTAAAACATGAGAAAGTTTTATGGTAGAACATAGTTTACCATTTTGGTATTCCCAGGTGGTCATCATAGACAATGGGAAACAATTCGAAGGGAAATAGTTTAATAGTCTATGTGAAGAAATGGGCATTAGTCATCATTACTCATCCCTTGAGCATCCTCAAGCAAACGAATAGGTTGAGTTCACTAATTAGTCTCCTCTTAAAATTATCAATACAAAGCTGGACAAAGCAAAAGGCCTATGGGCAGATGACTTTTCTAACATCCTATAGGCATACAAAATGACTGAGAGGGTGGCGATTGGTCAGATGCCATTCTCTTTTACATATAGAGTTGAGATAGTGATTCCAGTTATGATTGGATCGCATAGCTCGAGGATACGGAGCTTTAAACTAGAAGGCAATGATGAAGCAATGAACATGGAGATTGACTCTCTTGAAGTGAGGAGGCTACAAGCTATAATCAAGATGTTTTCTTGAAGTGAGGAGGCTACAAGCTATAATCAAGATGTTTTCTTACCAGCAAAGGATGCATCAGTATCATAATGTCAGAACTAAGCCGAGGGAGTTCAAACATGGAGACCTAGTGCTGAAGAGAGTCAATCAGTCAATATGAAACCCTCAAGAAAGGAAGCTCGGACCAAACTAAAAGGGTTCCTACGAGGTGTTTGGCTCTACTCAAAAAGGAACCTATAACCTCAAAACTCTCAAGGGCAATAAGTTATCTCATCCATGACATGCTGGGCACCTTCAAACATACTAGGTATAAGAGGATTTATGATCGTAATTTTATTCAGTTATCAATAAAACATTGTGTATTATAGGTTTTTACAATGAAATTTCCTATTCTACAAGTATTTCTACTTTTAATTATGTAATGATTCCTCCTCAGTGTGTGAGCCTGAGCTACGCAAAGATACTCCTCGATCCACGAGATAGAGCAATGTAAAGAAAGCCCACAGGGCCATTACTTAAGTATAACAGAGATTCCCTGCTCAGTCTATGAGACTAAGTAAAGCAAAGATTACCTACTCATATTACGAGATTGAGCAAAGCAAAAGAATATACTCGGTTTGTGAGACCAAGCTGAGCCCACGAGACCAATTCCAAATAAAAGCAATGATTCCCTACTCGGTTCACGAGATCGAGCAGAACAAAGAATATACTCAATCTGCGAGACCAAGCTGAACCCACAACTAACAACGAGCAATTCCTTACTTAACCTAAGAGGTCGAGTATTGCAAAGATCCTTCTCGATCCATGGGATCGAGAAGTGCAAAGTAAGCCTATAGGGCCAATGCCAAATAAGAACCTACTTAGTCTACAAGACGAAGCAACGTAAAGATAAATCAAAGGACCAAAGCTATCATATGGCAAAGTGTTCAACTAGGTCTAGGAGATTAAGTAGGTGGAAGTTAAATATTACCCATAATTTAGGTATAGTAATAATAATATCTATCTACGCACATAAAGAAAGTATGTACAAAGAAAGACGTGTAAAGATTTGTAACATAGGATCACGGCAAAAGTGAGACATAAACTTCATTCAGAATAACAATAATAATAATTATATTAAAGTCTTGTACAAATATGAAATCAAAATACACCGATTGGCATCAGGATTCAGAAAAGCAAAAGGCAAGACTAAGAATGTTCAAGTGATAGTTTGTCCCTGGGCAGCACCATCAACCTTCTCAACATCAATAGCTTCACGAGTAACACCAACACTTCTAGCCTGAGTATCACTTTCCACAGTGGCCTCTTGAGTTTGGTCAACATCTTTGGCCTATTCTACAGCCTCAGTCTACCCTTTAATATCTTTTTTCTCTTAGATTTTGTATATCTCGCCAGTGCTAGCACGACCGGGCTTAATTTTTGAGAGGTCAAAGTCAGAGAATGCCATCGTAAATTTCTCCTTTGCATGCTCAAACCCTTAAAGAAACATCAACACGATCAAACCCTGATAATTATTGGTTTTCTTAAAATCAGTGATAATAGAGCTTATTGTATTGTTCAACGCTTTGGTGAGATCAGAGAATTTTTGCTCAATGGATGCTTTCTTGGCCATGAGTTCCTTCAACAAACTGGCTCGCTCGGTCCATAGGGTTTGGGCTACCTTGGTAATATCTTTGGCAACTTCGAGCTCGGTGAGCACCTCTTCTCTTATCTTTCTTTCCACAGTCAAAGCCCTTTCAGTGTTAAATAATCTGTTATATACGACATAAGACCTGACCATGGTTTGGAAGCATAACAAAGACATTATTAACTTAAAAAAAGGGGGGGATGGGGGAATAAATGAGGGAACATACCTGGAAGAGGTCATGATTCATGTCATACACCATATTAGGACTCAAGCTGCCCTTAAGTTCTGTCAGCTCAACCTTAGAGACGTTAGCAAGTAGCTTCTGCCAAGTTGCCTCGCTACTTGGCAACAAGGATTAGCAAGAAGAGGCTTTGAGTTGAGAGCTGGAACCCAAGGCTATTCCCCCTAGAGAAGGAAAAAGAGTTTGAATCGCTTCCCATCAAGGGGGAAAATCAGGGACGCTCCTCCGCTAAACCCTTGAGGGGCCTTTTGTTGAGCAATGGGTAGAGCAAAGGACCTTGAAGTTTTCACCTTTTTCGGTAAAGGCTCATCTAAGGTCCTTTTTGAGGCAGACTTGCCTTCCTCTAATTGATCCAAGTAACTTACGTAGAGTATTTCATCTTCTTTATCTTCTTTGGTTGGTTCAATTGGATCTTGAACTCATTCAGGCCAGCCCCCCTCTCGATTAGCTTCTTCAACAACGGTCTTAACTATCAAAGGGAAAGAACAAAAGTTAGAAAAGATTTGAAATGCAAAAGTTCATACATAATATAATTAGTAAACTCACTCCACTTACGTTCGGCCACTAGGGCTTTCACTATTAGATCAGGACCAATGAGGTAAGGGATAAGTTATCTAGTGTGATCAACAGTTTGGCTTCCTGGATTCTGTGCCGCTTTCCAAAGGGAGGCCAAGTGACTTCGAAGCTGATCAAAGTAGAAAAGAGATGGGTCAAAATCCTAAAGCCTACAAGAATTTGAGAAAATACGAATTAAAATCCTAGACATACCCTTTAAAGTTTGCTAATACCTGAGGGACACGGATCTTCTTTTTCTTATTTCCTTCCCAAAGCTGGGATTCCCAAGTGCTCCCTCAGATGAAAAATTACTTTTCCTTTCACCCTTTGTAAGGGTGGGCATATTTTGACGAAATTGTATTCAGGCTTCCTCGTAAAAAAATGCCACCACCCTAACCCTCTCTTGGTAATTTTATAGAAGTAAACAAACTCGGTTGAGATGAGATCATGCCCTGTGGCAGCCATCCGAAACACAACGCATCCAATCAAGGCCTGCCAGCTATTTGGCATGATATGACCTAATGACAAGCCAAGCTGGACAACACCTCTCGAACAAACTTCGGCAGCGGGAACCGAAGACCTCTCATCGATGCCGCTTCATAAAGAGCAATCTTCCATTGCCTTAAAGAGCAAGTAGAATCATTTGCTCTAGGGATTCAAAAATTGAGGTCACTGGGAAGTTGGAACTCAGAGATAAGCTCTGAGATCCTCCTAGTGGTTATGGTTGACCTAATATCAATAGCCTTGAATCTGACATCATCATCACCAATAGAGATTTAGGATCGTTTCTCCGTAAAGCCATGTCTAAAGGCATCGACAATACGCCCATTATCATCAGCCTGTCGCCTACTCGTACGAGGGGTGCTTGGGGCTTTGCGCCTCTAAAAAATGAGGCCGTCATCATCGGACGATTCCTCGACCACAAGGCAATCATCCTCATAATTACTCATTGAAATAGATAGAAATAACCATGACAAGTAAAAACTATAAGTCAAGAAATTTAGTTCGCCAACTATAGATCGAAGAAATTTGGGATTATCTGTAAACCCTAATGGATTTGGTAGATAACGGTTTCTTCTGTAAAATAAAAAACTGTGGACGAAAAACTATAGCATAAAACGAAAGCTAGGAGAATGGAAGAAAGAAAGAACAAATCATACCAAGTTTGAAAGGAAGAGTTTGAAAGCAAAAAGTATGAGAGCTTCAATCGCACTGATGGAGCCACAGAAGAACTTCACGTAAAAAGTTATAAGTGGTTCCCTCTTACAATTTATACTACTATATTTTCAAAATCAACGGTAGAGATTCAGGCAAGAAGTCAATAATCTGATAGCTTAGAGGATATGAGCTGACACGCTAATATCACAACTGATAAGCTCTTGATGCGTGGTAAAGTAGTTGAGGAATCAGGCAGCTTACATGCGCATATGCACTTGTATGATGGCCTCATAATAAATGCACGTAAATTTTCGAGGAGAAAAAAAGTGTCCATCCCCTCCGATCATTTTAGTGATTGAGTAGACCCAGGATATTTGTTGGAATGATTATCAATTGTAATGATTGTTATATCCTCTTTTTGGCTATTTATGTGACTGAGGGAATCGATGGCATTTGATGGGATTATCGCAATCGAGCGCACTTATGAGATTGATTCCCTCTAGTCATCAAGATAACTTAAGGAATCGGGGACATCTGATAGGTTGCACCCGATCGATCTACTATGTCTAAATGACCACGGTTTGACTCAATCGATCTATTAATGCCTCGATCGAGTCTGAGCGACCATTCCTATGAAGAAAAAGCAGCTTACGTCATTATCACACTTACAGTCATTCCTTGACGTGTTCTGTGATCCGGGCCTACAAGGCGCTGGCTATCTGCTAACGAGTTTGATAACTGATTAGAGGGATCATTCTTGAGATCTACAATACATGTGGCATAATTTGATTGAGAAGAAGTACGATTACGTGGAGGTTAAAAAACATCTCGGCCATGCAGGCTCGAGCTCTCTATACACACAGCCACCATTCAAGTACGCAAGTATAACAATTTTTATGTTACTGAAATTTTACCAAAATACTTACTCAGTTCTCTTGCTAATGTAAGTATCGGAGACTTTTTGACAGACACCACACTAGTGTTCTTTCCAACGTTCCAGGCTTGAACTTGATCATTCAAAGGAGACGAAGTTACTAAGCCATCATCTATTATTTGCAATACAGCATTTTCATTATATTTTTTTTGCATTTGTGTCCTTTCTTCTGATTGAATCTTCTAATGGATTCACAACTATCTTCAATAGATTCTAAGAAATTTTCAATTATATTTTTTATATTATTTAAAGATTCACATATCTTCAAAATTCATTTAAAGATATCATAAGAAAGACGTGAAGATGGAAATGACCTTTCATGGATCAACCATGGTTTTAACTTTCTATCTTTTTGGGAGGTTTTAATTTTTCTCTCTTATCATTTGATTTGAACTTTTTTCTCTCTTCTTATTTAAAATTTTAATTATTTAGTATTTTCTTTTTCTTAATTATTTACTTGTTTATCCCTTTAAAAGGTGAAATACTATATTTTTAAACGAATGATCACATTTAACTTCAGATTAATTCAACGGTTAATATTCCTGAATTTGAAAGCTAATTTCAAGCCCCAAATCCACATCTCCCTTAGCCAAAATGTTAGTCGAAGCCGAAGCTATATTAATGAGCGGAAGCCCAAGCCATAATAGAACCTGAAAAATCAGTTGGATATAGATTCGTGCTAAAAGTTAGTTGAGTCTTCGAAAGTTTACGCTCCTTACAAATCTAACGGTCAACTCCTACCAGCCCAACACACTCTCTCTCCTGAGATATAACAGAGAGAGAGAGAAACTCCACTCTCTTAGTTGCTTTCTTTGTTTTATATCCTTAAATCAAGAAGACCCCACATCTCTCTCTCTCTCTCTCTCTCTCTCTCTAAAAGCCACCATGGATGCCCCATAAAACAACACATTCCATAGCCAAAAGCCAGAGTTGCAATGGAAGTGGATATGTCGAATCCTCCAAATTCTCGCACAAAAAACTTCTTCGCCTCCCCTGCTCTCTCCCTTAGTCTCGTAACACCATCTGATCACTTGTCGATTATTCAATTGTATTTCTATATCTCTCTGTATGTATGACGGCTCTTTTCTTTCCTTTTTTTTAATTTTTTTTTTTCCTTTGAAAAGGCTGGGATTTTCCGAGATGGAGCGGCGGCGGCGGCGGCGGCGGCGGAGAATCCGGAAGTGGAGGAGGGAGACGAGGGAAGCTGCGGCGGAGGAAGAAGAGACGAGACGGTGGAGATCAGCAGCGAGAATTCGGGACCCGCGAGATCACGTTCAGAAGAAGATTTCGACGGCGAAGCAGAGCATGAGGATGACGACGACGTAGATAAGAGCAAGAAAAAAAAGAGAAAGAAGTACCATAGACACACCGCTGAGCAAATCAGAGAAATGGAAGCGTGAGTACTTCTCTCTTTCATTTCTGGGTCGACTCAGAAATCAGGACGGACCATCCCCGAGTTGACTCAAGACAACCATGTCATGAAGTCTGGGAATTACATTTATAATGCAATATAGTTTATTTTCATGGTTGGACTTTGGATAAAGGTCCTTCGATTCTGATTCTGATTTTGGGCTTAATTGACACTTTCTGGATAAGCTTTGAGTTTATTATGGAATAAACTTATTTAATTAGATACAGTTTAGCTATATTTGAAATTGTATAAAATTTTAAATTTTTTTATAAAATTAAAATTTTTCTAATCACTGAATAAATTACCAAACTTTAACTTTTACATATTTATATTGATTTTTTACGGTTCCAAACACCCCCACCCCCATAATATCTGAATGTCAATCTCTTCCTCACCTAGCAATTTAATAAAAACGAACCCTTTTAATTTAATTATTATCGAAGGTAAAGCACTCAATAAAGTTCTAACTTGCGAGTTGACACAGCTCTATAAACAAAATTAAAAAGTTAAAAGCCAACTCTAATTTATTTATTTATTTTTTCAACTTTCGGTATTCTTTTAAAAGCCCACTATAATTTATATAAATATAAGACATTAAGCTTCGTTTGGAACGTGTGAAGGAGAGGAGTGGCAAAATAAAAATTTTCTCGGAATCTTGTTTGTTACCAAGTTAGGAGCAGAGAATATGGAGAGCTAGTTACTTGTATTTATATATACATTGACCTTATTATGAAATAGGAATTGAATATATATGCCCTCAGATGATTATTTTTATGCCTGCAGGTTGTTTAAAGAATCACCACATCCTGATGAGAAGCAAAGGCAGCAACTGAGCAAGCAATTAGGGCTGGCCCCTAGACAAATCAAGTTTTGGTTTCAAAATCGCCGAACCCAAATCAAGGTATGAATCCTAAATGTATGCTCTCTTTTCTATTTATTTATTGCCTCGATCCAATTCATTTTTTAAATATTATTATTAATTTTTTTTTTTTCACTAAGGTATAGTTTTTTTTCCTCTAACGTGCATATTTCAATTATCTAATGGGCAATGTATATATCTGTATATGGCTGTATCGGTGCAGGCTATACAGGAGCGGCATGAAAATTCATTGTTGAAGAGTGAAATAGAGAAGCTGAGAGAGGAAAATAAGAGGTTGAGGGAGACAATCAAGAAGGCTGCTTGTCCTAATTGTGGGTTTGCTACCTCTACCAGGGATACCTCCATTGCAGCAGAGGAACAGCAACTAAGAATTGAGAATGCCAGACTCAAGGCAGAGGTAACCACAATACCCAGAAAAAAAAAAATAATAAATAAATAATACTAATTGAAAGTTAATTAATCCTAAAATGAGTTCTGGTGAATGTGTGTTATGATTCCATTGGCTTATGTTCAATATGGTTGTATTTATCCCACATCAGTAGTACAAGGTACACCATACTTGTGCATCTTGGACTCCTCTCTTTAACAATTAGTTTTTAGAGGTGAGTTATCCTAATGTATAAAACAAATAGTAGCAAAGTTTACATTAGAATAGGTTAGAAAATTAATATGTAATTTTTTTTTTATCTTGATTCTGAAAATGAAATGAGGAATATAAATAGGATAGTTATTTTTAAACCCTTTTTTGTACTAAAGTTGAAAATTAGTAATTCTTTTGAACTTAAAAATATTATCTTTACATTCCTGTAATTCATAATAAAGTAAAAATATTAAAAATTGTAAAAGAAATATTGGATTTGGCTCTTACTTGAAAAAAGATAAAAAATAAAAAAATTACATCACACCCATGCACTTAAATCTCCCAACTCAGCTTGACCTGAATGAGTATTTTTATATTTAAGGTTACTTTAATTTGGAGAAAAAATATAAGTTTTTAAAGTTTAGTAGGATAGGTGATTTTCACCATTGATACAAGGAACATAAAATCAATTACCCCATTAAAAATGCTAAATGTTGCTTTTGAAAAACATTATAAAGTAGAACTGAGAACATAATCAAATAGGACCTTAATATATATGCTTGACTGTGTTTTTTTTTTTTTTTTTTTTTAATGGATGAATTATGTTTTGGCTAATTATGTTCTCATGGCTAGAAATTTTGGGGGTGATATGTATGTAGATTGAAAAGCTTCGAGCAGCTGTGGGAAAATACCCACCTGGAACATCCCCAACAAACTCCTCATGCTCAGCTGGAAATGACCAAGAAAATAGAAGCTCTTTGGATTTTTACACTGGCATTTTTGGGCTCGAAAAGTCAAGAATCATGGAGATTGTCAATCAGGCAATGGAAGAGCTTAAAAAGATGGCTACTGCTGGGGAACCCCTTTGGGTCCGTAGCGTTGAGACTGGGCGTGAAATACTGAATTACGATGAGTACATGAGAGAGTTTTGTGCCGAAAATTCTAGTAATCGAAGGCCTCCTAATAAGAGGTCTATTGAAGTGTCTAGGGAGACTGGAGTCGTGTTTGTGGATCTACCACGACTGGTTCAAAGCTTCATTGATGTGGTAACAAAAACAATATCATATCTTGGTCCCATGCATAAAAAAGTACATTAACTTACCTTTTGGGGTTCGTTTCTGTATCAATTTTTTTTTAAATTTTGTGTGTAGAATCAATGGAAGGAGATGTTTCCATGCATGATAACCAAAGCAGCTAATGTGGATATCATCTCCAATGGAGAAGGTCCCAGCAGGAGTGGTGCTGTTCAATTGGTGAGCAATTATTTCTCCTTCTGTAATCTTTCTCAATTATTATCATCTCTGATACGTCGTCAAAAAATTAAGCACCACAGTATATTTAGTCGTATTTTCTCACCGGGTGAGATGGAGTCTTAACATGGTAGTTATTTTCACGGAAAAAGAGTTGGATTCGGATGAAATTAAATGAAAACTTAACCACTCAGAACAATTTTTGAACGCTACAGATTTGCATACTAACTATTTGAACGTAAAAAAGAGTGCTAATAATGAACATTGAAGATTTGCAAACACAAAATGCCTACTTATCATATCAACAGGTAACTCATGTTAAATAGCCTGTCTCTAAAAATTTCAAATCAAAAGTGCAAAAACGAAAGCTAATTAATCAATTTTGTTAATCAAGGCGAACTTCAGAATTCATTACCAGGTAAAAAAGAAAATAATTTCCTCCTAATAACTTGAAGGGAACCTCCTAATTAAAATTGTTTATAAATCAACATGTTTTGTAGTGTATGGATTGTGAGTTGCGCATTATGTTGGTTGTAAAGTGGATTTGTTGGTTATATATGTATGTATGTATGTAGATGTTTGCAGAGGTGCAAATGTTGACACCAATGGTGGCAACAAGGGAAGTGTATTTCATCAGATATTGCAAACAACTGAGTGGAGAGCAGTGGGCAATTGTTGATGTGTCTGTTGACAAGGTAGAAGACAATATTGATGCATCTCTTGTCAAGTGCAGAAAGCGCCCCTCAGGCTGCATTATTGAGGACAAATCAAATGGCCACTGTAAGGTATATATTTGTTATATTATATACCCATTAATCAATCTTCTCCTGGATTTATATGGTTGCGACCTATCATTTGATTTTGGTTTTTCCGAAGTATTCTATAATTACAAAATTGTCTAAATTTTTGTGTAGTTTATCTATATTTTCCAAAAAAAATTCCAAACAAAAACCTGAACTCCCTTTACTGCAGCAGTAAGAGTTAATTTTGAAAAGAAAAAAGAAACAACTACATTATCCCACACCCCCACACTTAAAGGGCAGCCCGGTGCACGAAACTCCCACTAATGTGGGATCCGGAGAAAGGTCGGGCCACATTGGGTCTATTGTACGCAACCTTACCCTGCATTGCAAGAGGCTGTTTCCACGACTCGAACCCGTGAATGGAAAACCCCCACACTTCTGAATGGAAAATTCCTATAGCAGAATAATCTACCAGAAACTGTTGTCAAAATGATGACACGATAATATTTTTGAAATTAAAGTACACATTTTTATTTATAGTGACAGGCGACAAGGAGTCCACATACTCAGGATTTTGTGCACACCAGTCCATGTTTGAAGCAAACTACCTTAATGGTTCTTCAGGCAATTAGAAAAACTTTAAAAAGAGAAAATTAATACTTAAGTCTGAGCAAACAACCTTAATGGTTCTCAGGTGATCTGGGTAGAGCACTTGGAATGCCAGAAAACCATTGTTCCAACCATGTATCGTTCATTAGTTAACAGTGGTACAGCATTTGGTGCAAAGCATTGGATTGCAACACTACAGCAGCAGTGCGAGCGGCTTGTCTTCTTCATGGCTACAAATGTTCCAACCAGAGATTCTAGTGGTAAGTCAGCTAAAAATAAATCGATGAAAATGATATTCCATCAGCAGATCATACAACTCGAATGATGTGATAATGATAATCTTGTAATTGAATGATATTTTTCTTTTCTTGGTAATATAGCATTACCCAAAAACCCATCACGAAATTTGGTCTTTGATGGAAAACTTCACCATCTAATCCAACTCATTCTGACGGTTGAACTGTAGGTGTTGCAACATTGGCAGGGAGGAAAAGCATTTTGAAGTTGGCGCAGAGAATGACATGGAGCTTCTGTCGAGCACTGGGAGCCTCAAGCTACAATTCATGGACCAAGGTCTCGAGCAAAACAGGAGAAGACATAAGGGTGGCTTCCAGGAAGAACTTGAACGATCCTGGAGAACCTCTTGGGGTGATCCTCTGTGCTGTTTCGTCTGTCTGGCTGCCCGTATCTCACAATGTCCTGTTTGATTTCCTCAGAGATGAGGCCCGTAGGAATGAGGTTTTTGTTTCCTTCCTTTCCTTCCCTGCAATAGACAATATGAATTTATTTAGTGATCATAGAAACATCGTATTGCTGTATGTAATTGTTTTGACGCAGTTCTGGGTTTTTTATATTTTAGTGGGATATTATGTCAAATGGAGGTCCTGTACAATCCATTGTTAATTTAGCCAAAGGACAGGATAGAGGCAACGCAGTCACCATCCAAGTGAGTTACTTCTCTTTGAGAAGAAACATACATTCATTTACTCCAGCACCTCCCATCCCCCTCCAACTCAGCCAAATAGAGTCTAATATGCAATTTGCACTGGCTCTTCATAATTTCAGACAATGAAGCCGAAAGAGAACAGTATGTGGATACTTCAAGATTGCTCCACCAATGCCTATGAATCCACGGTGGTCTATGCTCCTGTCGACATCGCTGGCATGCAGTCTGTGATGACGGGTTGCGATTCCAGCAACATTGCCATATTGCCTTCGGGTTTCTCAATTCTTCCAGATGGAATCGAGTCAAGACCTTTGGTGATCACTTCAAGGCAAGAAGAGAAGAGCACAGAAGGGGGATCTTTGCTTACCATAGCATTTCAAATCCTTACCAATAGCTCCCCCACAGCCAAACCAACCATGGAGTCCGTGGAGTCGGTTAACACTCTTATATCATGCACGCTACAAAATATAAAGACAAGCTTGCAGTGTGAAGATGGTTGATTGTTACTAGCTTTGTTAGATATAAATACAGATATAGACCCCCTAACTGTAAAGTCTCATAGGTTTAATGCTTTAGTAATCGATTTTTTATTTCTTAAGATTTGTTTTTTCTTTTTAAACTTAATTTCTATCTTAATTTTGTTTTATTTTCGGTATTTTGGAAGGAATATTCAAATATATGCTAGACGTCTTTACATAAAATGAGGAAATGCCTTATTACTTGCGTTGTTTTCTTCTATTTAAATTGTTTTTGATCTTCACTGCATATTTCTTACCAGTAGATTAGACATAGAGCATAAAGGAAGATTTAGCCGAAAAAGATTAAGGCCCCCATTTGAAGTCCAAGCATCATGAGGAACGCTCTAAACATTTTCCGGAGGTGAAAAACTTCGAAATGCTCACAACTCCATCAGAAGTGGTCCTTCAAGTTTTTATCTCTGGAGTAACCCCTACTAGCACAGCAGAAACTCAAAAGGAACAAAGGACCTCAATTTTGAAACAGAAAACCATGAAAATCCTTCGGATATTTGTACCATCTTTTGATTAGTGAAGCAAAATGGGATCTACAATAATATGCAAACCTAACTCCAGTGCACATAATATGCTTAATCATGCATAATGTTAATAATCTCAAATGATATAATATTATATGGATAATGTTGATTTGATATGATATCATCTCATACAAACGAATTATTACGACATAAACATTTTTGTTATGAGTGGATATGTTGTGATACAGTTGTTTTGTCAAAACAAATTAATTATGATGACACTTTTTTTTTGTCACAATAGTGTAGATATGTATTTTAATAAATTTATTTTGTCTCAAAATATTTTTAATGTTTTATAAATAATATTTTCTTTGTTACAAAATTAAGTTTTTAGAGAATTTATTTTATATATAGGAATGAAATATTTTGTCAAAAGTTTTCTATTTAAAATGAAAAGAAAGTTTTGTTACTACTTATAACAATGAATTAAATTTTTTACCACAATATAGACTTATTGGTACAAACATACCGTAACAAGCTCATGTCAAAATATTTTCATCATCATAAGTCTATTATGACAACTTTTAGACTTTTTGTCACACCCACTAGGGTTAACACAGACTTAGAAATCAAACGCTTATCAATCCAGAGTATTTACCATGAATGAGTAAGGCTCTAGAAACTGAAAATGACTTAGGATAGGTTGAGCTGTTAGTTTCTAAGTCATGACTTCCCTTAGACATACCCAGATATGCATCTTTGAACTGCCATCCATATTGTTATCACATTCCACATGTTAATAGCATACCTAACCATATCAACTATATCACTCCCATCACCTTAGGCCCCTATACCCTTCACAAAGGCTAGATTATCATCACTAGGAATAAAGCTCGCGATCTGAGTTGAGTTCCTTTTCCAAATGATAGACAATCACTCACCTCATATTAGGCTCCTAGGCCTTTCAAATAGACTAGAACTAAGCTTTCGATCTGAGGTAAAATCCTTTCCCAGATAACAAACATTCACTCATAGGTGCTTGGCAGATCCCTAGAGCCAGGGTCCTTCCCATAGTTAGTGTAGAGCTATGCAGACTAGATCCATCAAAAGACTACATAGGTAGCTCAGGCAGAAGGCTTGAGTTCAGTCATCTACCCCAATAGTTCAAACTAGTGTAGAGCTACATAGACTTGATCCGTTAAAAGGGTACGTTGGTAGCTCGAGTAGAAGGCTTGAGTCCAGTCATCTCACCATAGGTTAAACTAGGTTTAGAGCTACATAGACCAGATCCCTTAACAGGGCAGTTCGAGCAGAAGGCTTAAGTTCGGTCACCCCAACACAAGGTTTTACCTTGGAACTAGGATCATTTCCCTAGGTTCCTTTCTCCAGTTAACCATTTCTCTATTATGCATTAAGCATTAACTGTCCTTTCCCCAGTAGAACAAGGCTTCATATTGATCTTGCATACAACCTTAACCCAATTGGTCAGCTTCTCATACACATTTACACATCGTATCCGCATTAGGCACTGTCCCAGAGCTATGTCAACCTGATCCCTTGAAAGGTATATAAGTAGCTTCAGCACATAACTTGAGTGCAATCTCCACAGTCTTCATAAACCATCATCTGCGCAAGGCACCAACTTAGACTTAGAGTTAGGCTCTTGCATCTGTATATCAATTCACATCTCATCAACAAATAGTTCGAACCACCTTAGGTTTGAACAATGGTTGACTTGATCCTTTCATAGGGTACGTAGGCAGCTTAAGCTCATAGCTTGAGTTCAGTTAATCAGTTTTCATAGACCTTAAGCACATAGCTTGAGTTCAGTTACATCAGTTTTCATAGACCATATTTTCAATACATAATTCATTCTCAATACACACATATTCATGCATAGGTAGACATCTCATTACACTTACACACATGAGCTAAGCTCGGTCATTTGGCATTTTATATATTATTAAAATTCATGAGTTGTATGTAATGATCATTATAAATTAGAGAATTATATTGTTAGATCACAACTGCAAAGAGTAGAAAGGGACTTTAGATATCCCTCGGGATTCAGGCATAATGGTTTCTAAGCATAACCAAACCCATGGATCCATTATCTTTGATTTTACAGTCTAGTCGAGAGTCATTAAAAGAGGCATTTTCATTACATTTTCAAAAACATAACTAAAACCTTTTAAAATAAGAATCAAAACTCGGGTTCCTAGACACAACCATTTTGAAAGTGTGGATAGCGACTCCTAATCTCTAAAATCGAGGCTCTATTTCAAAACGAAACATATTTTTATCATTTGGGCAATATTGACTGCACCATGTAACAATAAAGACTCACGATTCGTGCTCGTTGACCTCGGCGCTAGCATATGAAAGCGACAACTGGAGACTTCACTAAGGACTCAGCTTCTATTTCAAGTGTTCAACCACAATTTTCCCTCTTCATAGTTGCTATCTCATACTATAATCTCCGGAATCTAATCAAAGCATATACCTTATTTTCCACTAGGATGCATATATTTTAACATTTATTCTTATACTGTGCATATTAACCCATTTAATGGCAAACAAACTGTGTGTATGTATATATCCTAATTTGTTTTACAAGGTGCATAAATAAACAGGGCAAACCTTTACTGCTTTCCCTATCTGTTATAAACCCATCTCTCCTAAATCACACATTGTGCATATCATTGAGTATATTTTGCATAACCCATTTTACCCTATAATTAGTAGAGGGAGTTCAGTAGGTCCCTCCAGGATGTGGCTATGTAAACAGTTCACTTTATAGGAGTACTGAACTTCTTCTCTTTCTTTGAAAAACTATAGGTTTGAAGAACTAGTGGCCATTAATGTTTTAGGATGCATTAAGTCAAGCCGTGAGCCTTATGTCACACATAGAAAAGCCATTGGAACACTAGAGAGACAACACTAACCCTTTTGTTCACTGTGACTGCATACAAACATTCATTCATACACAATAAAGGAGACAACTCAATGTTGTCTCTGTATAGTAATAATGCCTACCCATTCTTATCTAAGGGATTTTCTAAAATAGATCATTCATTTATGCACAGCGAACCTTTTCAAATAAAACAAAGAGATTTTCATTCAAGTCCAAGTATATCTTGCATTTAATTACTGAGTCAAGTCAATGCATATCCCAGTTCAAAACCTAGATTTTATTGAATCTCACCTCAAAACTATCAAAAGTTTCGACCTGAAACTTTGTGGAATTTGAGTTAGAGATTTAATAAAACTCTAAATCTAGGTAGAAAACTCCAAAAACACTCTCTAGAGTTTTCATGTTCAAATCCAATCACAATTTTGCACCTAGATTTATAGGAGTTTTCTACATAGATTGATTCTGGAGTATTCTACCTAGATTTGTAGTTTTGTCAAAATATTATCCAAAAATCCATAACAGTTTCAACCCAGAACTCTGCTAGATTTAAGGCAAGATTTTCAACAAAATCTCACACCAAAAATTCATCAAATTTTCAACCTGAAGCTCGGTGGAAATTCTAGTAGATTTGAAATAGAATATATAAAGATAAAAACTTAATCGGGCCAATAAGGGATAACCATTCAAGTAAAGAGGAAGTTCTGCCCAGCCAACCAATCGATGATCAAGAACAAAGATCTGAAGACTCACAAAGTAGATAGAAATTTTTTCTTACTTTATTTTTAATGTAAAAGTATTCATTGCATTCTATAAAGTGAATGGTCATTTCATTTCAATTCATTCATTAATTGTCATATTGCTTTCAATGACAAATTTGAATGGGACTAGGTAATAAAACAAGGATTTCAGTGATAATCTCTTTGTGTACTAGTCTTAGAATGGACCAAGCTTATCAGGATAAAACCCGACCTTCGTAAAACATGGCCCGAGCTAGGGGTCCAGGCCAATTCAGCCTCTTTTTTCTTTTTGCCACCAAACACCTTGCTTAATAGGTGTTTGGTGGATTTTTTTCGCTTCCTTTTGTGTTTTAAGGTTGTTTGTACACTGCGATTTGCAAACATGTTCGCATATACGGTTATACAAACACTTTTGCTCACCTTATTTAGCAAAAAAGCTTACAAATTAGGTTTAGCAAGAATGTTTGGCTTCTTTATTTTTCAAACTTGTTCACCTAGCATGTTTTGTAAACTTGTTTTGCCTAACTTGTTATTTAAACTTGTTTGTCTACCTTGTTGTGCAAACTTATTTGCAAATATGTTTGCCCATTTTGTTTAGCAAAAAAGATTACTAAATATGTTTAACAAAAGTATTGGTTTCGTTATAATTTCAAACTTGTTTGAATATTAGGTTATACAACCTTGTCTGGTTAACCTAGCATACAAAAGTATCTAAATAGGGGTCTTCCCTTCTCATTTTCTTTATCCCTCATTCCGCCTCCTGCTCTTCTTCTTCCATAATCAGCCCCCTCAAGCCTCTTAAAGCTAGAGTTTCTCTTTCTAGAAAACCCATGTAGATATAATATTTAGTCTCTAGAATTTTTTTTATTTTTTTTATCTTTCAATTTAATGTATTTGCATAATTAGAATAGGATAATTTTAATTGTATAAGTAGAATTCTTTGTCAATGAATGGTATCCAGATCATAACTCAAGACCAGGTTAGACCCGACATGTGATATTGGTCGGATATACTTAAGACAAGTTTGTAAAATTCAAACATCATGCATATACCATGTCTGCATCATACTAACATGCCATATCATGTCATAGCATCATTTTATCATGCTATACCATGTCATAATACCATGCTCACCATGTCATAACATAACATTTCCATGCTAGGTCATGCATCACATCATATTTGTCGTACTATGTTATACCATGTCATTGCCATCCTACACCATGCTCATATGTCATAGTGCCATGCTATGCCATGTTATACTATGCCATGATCATGTTATGCCTTGTTACCATGCTCATTCATCATCTCACATCATAGTATAACATGCTAGAACATTATTTACCATACTAGCATATACTCTAACATTCCAAACATTATGTTTTGACATACTTGCACATGTCTTGACTTGCTAGTAACACACACTTAGAAATCTAATGCTTATCAATCCAGAGTATTCGCCATGTATGAGCAAGGCTCTAGAAACTGAAAATGACTTAGGATTGGTTAACCCATTAGTTTCTAAGTCGTGACTTCCCTTAGACATACCTAACATGCATCTTTGAATTGCCGTCCATATTGCCATCACATTTAACATAGCAATAGCACAACTGGTCGTATCAACTGTATCAGTCTCGTCACCTTAGGCCCCTAGGCCCTTCACATTAGCTAGATTATCATCACCAGTAACAAAACTCTCTATCTGAGCTAAGTACCTTTCCCAAATGGTAGATAATCACTCACCTCACATTAGGCTTTTAGGCCCTTCAAATAAACAAGATCATCATCAACCGGAACTAAGCTCTCGATCTAAGCTAATATCCTTTCCCAAATCACAGAAATTCACTTATAGGTGCTAGGTACATCCCTAGAGCTAGACTTCTTCCCACAATTAGTGTAGAGCTACATAGACCTGATTCTTCAAAAGGGTACGTACGTAGCTCGAACAGAAGGCTTGAGTCTGGTCATCTCCCCTAGTAGTTTAAACCAGTGTAGAGCTACATAGACCTGATCCCTCAAAAGGGTATGTAGGTAGCTTTAGCAAAAAGCTTGAGTCCAGTCACCCCAGTGCAAGACATTACCTTAGAACTAGAATCATTTTCCTAGATTCTTTTCTCCACTTAACCATTTTCTAGTTATGTGTTAAGCACTAACTGTCTTTTCTCCAGCAGAACAAGGCTTCACACTGATCCTCTTTACAATATTGACCCAATCGGTCAACTTCTCATACACATTTACATATCATATTTGCACTAGGCACTGTCCTAGAGCTACGTTAACCTAATCCCTTAGAAGGGTACGTAGGCAGCATGAGCACATAGCTTTAGTGCGATCTCCACAATCTTCACAAACCATCATCTACGCGAGACACATACTTAGACTTAGAGCTAGGCTCTTACATCTGCATGCCAATTCACATCTCATCAACACATAGTTCAAACCTAAGTTTGACTTGGTCCTTTCATAAGGCACATAGGCAGCTTGTGCACACAGCTTGAGTTTGGTCACATTGGTCTTCATGGACCATATTTTCAATACACATTTCATTCTCAACACACGCACATTCATGCATAGGTAGACATCTCACTACACTCGTACACATGAGCTAAGCTTGGTCATTTCATATTTCATACATTATTTATTTTCATAAGTTATATGCAATGATCATTATAAACCGGAGAATGATATTATGAGATCAGGACTGTCAAGAGTGGAAAGGGACTCTAGATATTCCTATGTATCTAAGCGTAACGATTTTCGTACATAGTCGAACCCTCAGACCCGTTATCTCTGATTGCACAGACTAGTTGGGAGTCACTAAAAAGACCATTTTCATTACATTTTCAAAAACATAATTAAAACCTGTCAAAATAAAAATCAAAACTCAGGTTCCTCGACATACCCATTTTGAATATGTTAGGAGGCAACTCATAGTCTCTGAAATCATGCTCCTATTTCAAAACAAAACATATTTTTATCATTTGGGCAGTCTCGATGCACCATGTAGTTATAAAGACTCACGATCCGCGCTAGTCGACCTTGGCATGTGGATCCAGTCATGACATCCTCTATGGAAGCATCTCTCTTATGGGCCTTAGTTTTGTGGACGTCTACTGTGGCATCCAACTTATTTATATGTTCTTTATCAGCGACTAGTTGTCTTTTTGCTAACATCATGTGGTGAATCAGAACTGTCAAGCGAGTGAGAGCCTACAAAACAAAAGAGGAAATGATATAAACAAGCAAACTTCAATCACATCTGTATGGAATAAGTACAATAAATAAAATTCATACGCTCATGAGATCAAGATTCAGGTTATGACCTAGTTAGTGGTTGGTGCAGTTTTCCTGCCAATTGATTTCTTTATTTTATATTAGCGCCATGCATTTCCTTTAGGCTAGTTGAGGATCATACACCAGACTGACCAATGAAGGAATAGAGGTAGTAGCTCTAGCCTGACACTGGATTCACAAGAAGGAGATGGGATGATATCTGGATTGTGTACAGTGGCTCAAAGGCCTA